>JAKSZU010000013.1:45351526-45691526 GCA_026018925.1 Tupaia tana | reverse complement strand
TTGAATGTATTTTCCTATACTTCCTTGCTTGCATTGTTTCCAATGAGAGGCCCATTGTTAGTTAACCTGATGGGATATCCTTTGTAGGTAACTTGACATTTCTTTCTTGCCAGCCTGAGTATCTTGTTTTGTCTGTGGTTTTGGTCATTCTGGCGATAACGTGTCTTGGAGATCTTCTTGGGTTGATCCTATTTGTGGTCCTTTGTATTTCTTGGGTCTGGATCTTTGAATAATTGTCTAGCTTTGGGAAGTTTTCTTCCAGGAGTTTATGGAATATATTAGATTGTCAATGCCCTTATTAGTCTCTTCACCTTCTGGGATGCTGATTATCCAGATATTTGGACTTTTAATGGTATCTAGTATTTCTCGTTCAGTATTCTCATGTTTTTGGACTATTTTCTCAGTCTTTGAGGTTGATTTTTCTAGGCCAGAGATTCTGTCTTCTACATCTGAGATCTGATCTTAGGTATGATCTAGTCTGCTTTTAATACTTTCAAGAGGAAATACACATCATAAAAAAGAATCAAACAGAACTGTTAGAGGTGAAGGTTGTAATACAGGAAATCAAAAAACTTCCTTTGGGAAAAAAATGTTTTTTTAAATAAAAAATGTAGGCAAGTAGTTTGTTTGTTTGTTTTTTTTTTTTTTTTTTTGCTACAGGGCGCGTGTGCTCGCCAGACAGACAGAGAGAGACATAGAGAAAGAAAGCGAGAAATCACCCCCCAGGGGGGATGGTCACGCCGCAATCCCTTCTCCTCCATTCTCCTCTCGGGATCTTGGGCACGCACGCACATGCGCCCGGTGTGAGTTTTAAGTCACAGGGTCCGGGACGCGAACCGCGGTCGACTACGTGGGAATCCAGCGACATAGCCATTATGCTAACTGCTGGTTTCCATAGGCAAGTAGTTTTTTATAAAAGTAAGAAAAAAAAAAAAACCCTGTAATTTGAGATGTCATGTTTTTGAGACATATACCTACACACATAAAATCTATTGATAATTAATCCAGGTTGATGCTTTTGTCCAAGGAATTTAACTTTTACTCCAGTCTTGGAAATCCTTTGAGGTTTTGGAACAGGGGAATGACACAATCTGATAGGTATTAAAAGGATCATTTGGCTGTTATATTGTAATTAAACCAAATGGTTAGAAGACAAGGAGAATCCAGGTAAGAGGTGATATCAATTTGGACAATCATGACAGCAGTGATAAAGGAGAGAAGTGAGGCCATTCTAGGTATGTTTAAAAGAAAGAGCCAAATAGGGTTTTTCATAAATAGAATACAAGTGTAAGAAAGTGAGGGTCAGGACATAATTCCTACCTTACCAGAATACTTAAAAAATGTACAATAGGCAAAAAGTATGCAGTAAGCACTGAAATGATATTTGACATTGTATGTCCCCGGGTACAGACAAGCAAACTGAGTTTCAAAGCTATTAAATCATTCACCTGATGTGACCTTGGTAGTTACTTGACATTATTGCCATGATGCTAGATTTGCATCACAGAAATAGTATCAAGATATCCTGTCCTTAAGGTCAAAAGGTGGTTCTGCCTCCTTGTCATTTCTCTCACTTTATAATGCTCTTTTGATTTGATTAAAAATAAAATGCAGTGAAAAAAACTGGTAGAATCAGAAACAACTCCTTTTCTCAACATTTAATTCAATTGAACCAGTCAAGTGTAATTCTGTATTAGCCGCAGGAAGTCTGATAACTAGGTTTTTAAAACAGGCATTTTTATCCAATTAACTCTCTCAAATAGATATTCCCTTTAATGTAGTACATAGATGAAATTCTTAGCCACACTTAAAGTCACATAATAGAGAACAAAATAATAGGACCTTGGGAAATTCATTTTGTTGTTTTTAGACTAATTCTTTAGTCCTTCAGAATTCTTTGATTTCTTGGAATACTCATGGAGACAGGGAAAAGAAAACAAAAAGTAGCAATAAAAATATCTCTTTAACATGCACTTGAATTATTACTATAATTTTCTGACTCCTTTTCCTGCTTTCTTTGATCGCTGTACTAAGTTGTTTTTGCTCAGATAAAACAGAATTCTAATTCATATCATTGTCCTAGTGGTGACTGAGATACTTTGTACTCTATCTTGCCTAGCTTCTCTAGAGAAGGACCTTGATGGAAAAATAATAGAATGCCTTTTTTATTGTCTCAGGGATCCAAACACACAAATTCGTACGGTTCTATATTTTTTTCCTTCAGTTTAAAAGAGAAATTTCACATGTCTATGTACTAGCACAATATATTGCATTATCCTTGACACAGTCTTCTCTTTAGAGGTCTACCATATTAAAAATGCACATTACATACAAGTAGAACCTGTCTTAAAATAATTTCCTCCATGAAGGTTGGGCAGGGGGTAGTTTCTGTTTTGTTTACTGCTACTACTTCAACGTTTAGATCAGTTGTTAAGAATTATTAGAAACTCGAGGACCAGCAGTTGGCGTAACGACTATGTCTCTGGACTCCAATGTAGTAGACCACAGTTCGAGTCCTGGACCTGTTAGCTTAAACTCATGCTGGGCGCATGTGTGTGCATGCCCAACATCCCGGGAGGAGAATGGAAGAGAAGGGGTTGCAGTGTGGGCATCCTCCCAGGGGGTGATTTCTCACTTTCTGTTTCTCTCTCTCTCTCTCTTTCTGGTGAGTGTCTGCACCCTATAGCAAAAAACTCTCCAAAAATAAACAAGTATTAGAAACTCAATATTACATGTTAAATGAGTGAATGGACAACTTACATTGCTTCTATTCTTTTCCCCCTAAGGAAACAACATATTTCTTTTCTTTTTCTTTTTTTTTTTTTTTTTTTTTTGGAGAGGTTTTTGCTATAGGGCGTGCGCGCTCGCCAGACAGAGAGACAGAAAGCGAGATATCCCCCCCCAGGGGGGATGGTCATGCCACAATCCCTTCTCCTCCATTCTCCTCTCCGGATCTTGGGCACGCACGCACACGTGCCCGGCGTGAGTTTTAAGCCACCGGGTCCAGGATGCGAACCACGGTCGACTACGTGGGAGTCCAGCGACATAGCCATTACGCTAACTGCTGGTTCCCAAACATATTTCTTTTCTTAGTTAACATGATAATGGTTTTCTCTTGAAAACCATTCTCTATCTTTAGAAATGAACTATTTCAACAAATTAAACTGTAAACTAATTTTGATACTAAATATTTTTTAGTGTCTAATGATAATCCACAAGAATATACACTATGTGCAAAACACTATACATATATAATATTTAGTTCTTACAACAAACCGAGATAGGCATTATTTTCCCTGTGTTAAGAAAAAAATGAGGAAATAAACTCTTGAGGATAAACAACTTCCTTAAGGTCACATAGTAAATAGCAGTAGTAAGATTTGAACTTTTTGTAAATAAAACACATACTTTTAAGTATAATATTGTCTCTTTCAAGTTACTAAATTGTTTCCTGTTAAGGCTGGAAATGATATTAGAAGTCCTCAAACCTTCCTAAATCAGATAAAGAAGTGAGACTTGGAGCAATTTTTTTCCTAGTAAGTTGATATTATATAGTGTAGAAGAAAGAACAGAAAGGTTGTAAATGTATTTCCTGAAACACACTCTGGTGCTTTTATATTACACACAGAATGCATAATAATAAAAATATCTCCTCATAAACATACATGATGAAAAAATTTGGGATTGGTTTCCATAGAGCTACTTCCTTTTTCTCATTTTTTAAAAGAATTATTTTATTTTACTTTATGTATTTATTTATTTATTTTAATTTGACCAGAGAAAGGCAGAGTGAGGGAGAGACACACACAGAGAGAGGGAATGTGAGAAAGCAAGCCATCAGGTCCAGCACTCAAACCATGATCAGCCACATGGGAGTCCAGAGCCTTCAACCACCATGCCACCTTCCAGAAAACCCAGAGGGCTATTTTCAATGCAGGGTTACATTATATTTTCCTAGTTTATTAAACAGTTATAGACACACACACATACACACACACACACACACACACACAATATGACTCTGGACAAAGACCACTCTTACAACCATAAAAGCATGCATCATATAACCTCAGTGTACTAAAATATTTGAGGAGAATAGTTTCCTTACATAGGGTGGTAAATATATGAGTAATATTGGTAAAGATTATATACACAATAAGTGCTTTATTGATTACTTCAAATTATTTAGTCTACGTGTTTTAAGCACTTTCCTTTCTAACGTGATTCTTGATGTTTTCTGAGATAAAACTTAATCACTATATCAACTTTTCATAATGAGAGAAACAAAAATATTGCACTGTTTTGCTTTGAGCCTGTAATTCCACAATGTGCTCCCATACTAACTGGCCTTAATTCAAGCACTTTCCCCATTGGGTCCTACAGTTTTCACAAGACAATATCCATAACATCATACTTAACATGTTAATGGTAACATAGAATTAAACCAAGAATTTTCCAGGCTCATAAAATCCATGATTAAGTAACTTTCTAAAACGTGGATGCAGGCTTAATTTTATAGAGATCATAACAAAGTGATCTAAGGAAAAGCCCAGAGTAGCAGAATATCTGTAGACCCTTGAAATGGTACACAAAAATGGAACTTTGAGATTCAATTCTCATTTATGCACAGATCTCCCCATAATACATTTTATTTAATTTTTCATTGCCTTTTCACCTTGTCTCATTTTTAGTTGTGTTTCATCTATTTATCTATTGTAAAATTCACTGAAGCTAAGTAGATATAAATTCTCCAGGACATGAAAATCAACACAGTGTAGGTAACTTTTAGCCTAGTTTTGTCAGGAACACTTGGGTTACTTGGAGTATAAACTAATACATAAGAATTATTCTTGGGACCAGCAGTTAGCATAACGGCTATGTCGCTGAACTCCCATGTAGCCGACCATGGTTCGAGTCCTGGACCCAGTGGCTTAAACTCACGCCAGGCATATGTGCATGTGTGCCCAAGATCCCGAGAGGAGAATGGAGGAGAAGGGATTGCAGCGTGGCCATTCCCCCTGGGGGGTGACTTCTCTCTTTCTAACTCTCTGTCTCTCTCTGTCTTTCTGGTGAGCGCACACGCCCTATAGCAAAAACTTCTCCAAAAAAAAAAAAAATTATTCTTTAAGTCAGTTAGAAATTATAAATTTTGGTTTTCTATAGTTTGTGTGTCAGAAATCTTAATGTTTGGGTGCCAAAGTTTAATTCTGTACTGGGGTTATTATTGCAAACAACACCAGATTCAGCCCTCTCTTCACCATCTTTCACAAGTAGAACTTACACTAAATCTTCAAAAAACATATTTTCAAGAACAAATTTATAAATAGGTATCAACTGTCTCTATTAGCTTACTCATTCCGACTCAGTCACAGACATTGTCAGCAGAAAACAGAGCAATCAATTGAAACTGCTGATGGGTCGTGCTTCCATACATAAAAAGAAATCAATAGAAAAGCAACACGAAGAAATGTCTTCATTGCAAAATTTTGTTATTTTCTCATCTTCTTATTGAAATATCCTTCAATACACAGAAAACTTTGTTAGACTTACGGATTGTCTATATCTTCTTACCAGGTTGTTGGAAGTACCACGTAAATGTTTGAAGTACCACTTAATATTTAAGTCCTAAATTTTTGAAAGAGGGCAGCATGGCTTTACCCATCTCAGTCATACAAATTAACTTATAGTCATGGCTTCTTTGAATGCAAAGAATAGAGAATCACTCAAATCACTCAGACCAAATGTGGTAATGCAGGATAGTTTAGGTACATGTAAGTTTAGTGTCTGAATCTAAGAGTAAGAGTCACTAAATGAATAGGGCTTCAAAGTAGTAAGAGAGGGCATAGCCTCTCTTCACAGTAGTGATGCCAAGATTAGGCAGCAAGCTGCTTCCCCCATACCTGCAAAAAATATCTCTCAAATCAACCATTTAAAAGTATACTGCTCTGCCAAAAAGTTCAAGAAATCATATGGAAACAAAAGCTGTAAAGAATTATTTCATTTAACTTTACTTATTTGTTACTTTAAAAAAAAATGACCAGAGAGGGACAGAGTGAGAGAGAGAGAGGGAAAGTAAGAAAGCAAGTCATCAGGTCCGATACTCAAACCACTGTCGGCCATGTGGGAGTCCAGCATTTTAGATTTTTAAATGTACTAAGTCAATGAGACTTTCTTTTTTTAATTTTAGTTTTTTTATATTTTTTCCATAGAATATATGTGCTAGTTTGAGAGAGAAAGAAAGAGAGGAAAAGTAAGAAATCACCACCCAGGGCGGATGGCCATGTTCAATCCCTTGTCCTCCATTTTCCTCTCAGAATCTTGGGCACCCATAGGCATGCATCCAGCATATTTCTCAAGCCACAAGGTCTAGGACAGGTAATGTGGGACTGCCTATGTGGAATCCATTGCCTTGACCACCATGCCACTGCTGGCCCTAATGAGTCTTTACGACAACCTTAGGAAGTAAATCCTAGTATTATCATTTTATAAATGAAAAAAATATAGCAGAGAGAGATTAAGTGGCTCTTCCAGCCATACAGTTAATAGGGGGCAGAGCTGAGATTTGAAACCAAGGGGCCATATTCTTTACCATCAGAGACATCTTTATCTTAGCAAGAAACAACTGAATTTTACCATTAAGTTCTTACTTTTTAGAAAGTCTTCTGGCAATTTCTGTACTCAAACTCACTCTTCCTGTCACATTTCTCTGCTTCCCATTATCTTGTTCCATCTCTGACTCTTTGTCTCTGATTTCTAATTTTTCCTTTCATGAATAAAAGCAAAAACAGCTCTCCATAAAGATTTCCTAAATTATTCCGCAGAGAAACTTATCTTTCTCCAGAACCTTTTAATAAGCTGTAAACATTCAAAAAGTGAGGTTTCAATGTAGACCGATCAGTTGTAAGAACTGAACTATTTCTCACAGGGGATGTTGGTCATAGGGAAGGTTACGCACATATAGGTATTGAGGGTATTTTGGTGATCTCTATACCTTCCTCTTAATTTTACTGTGAATCACAAATGGCTCTAGAACAAAGTCTTTAAAATAAAATGATCTGTTTGAATATTCAGTGGCTGGGCTGATTGAAGCTTAAAATTAATCCTTATAAAAATACATCTCCCTGTGTAAGTCTTTACCAAGGCTTTTAGGAAAGTTGTATGTAAAACATTCCACCTCTGTAATCCATTTGTTAGTAACTTGATTCTGTCCCTTCTCTCTCCATGTTTTGAGTTTCTTACTCAGTCACCTCTTACTTGTTCACCTCTCATGACTGACTAATGCAATAGCAGCACTTTGTGACTTCGAAAGTCACAGATTCTCCTACCTCTCTATGAAAGAAATCTCAGCAAGGAAAAAAAAAAAAAAAAAAACTGAAAATTTGTTCCTTCCCATCCAGTTGCAAAAAGATAGATGCTGGGACCAGCAGGTGGCGTGGTGGTTAAGGTGCTGGACACTCCCACATGGCTGACCACGGTTCAAGTTCCGGACCTGGCGGCTTGCTTTCTCACTTTCTCTCTCTCTCTCTCCCTCTCTGTGTCACTCTCTCTGGTCAAATTAAAATAAAATAAATGAATAAATAAAATTAAAAAAAAAGATAGATGCTATTCAGAAGCATAAAGTTACTTTTGCAAAAGTTCTTTCTTTTTTAAAAATTTGCTATAGGGTTCACATACTCACCAGAGAAAGCTAGAGAGAAGGGGAAAGTGAAAAAGCACTTCAAATGAAGATGGCCACTCCACAATCCAGTCTCCTCAATTTTCTTCTTGGGATTTTGGGCACACAGGTACATGCACCAGCATGTCTTTCAAGTCACTGGGTCTGGGACTCACACTGTAAAGTCAGCCATGTAGGATCCAGATGCCTTAACTACTATGCCAACAGCAGGTCAGAAAAAGTTATTTCTAAATATAAAGTCTTTATGACACACCCATATTATGCAAAATACATTTTCATTTATGACTAATTGTTAACCTCTAACAAGAAGGCTATAATTTTGTATTGGTTGTCACCATAGTATATTGCCATATTAAAAATTAAATTGAAATCTCTACTTTCTGAAAACTTTAAGTAGCTATGAGGGTTTTTTTAAACATAGAAGTGAGGCCTGAAAGTGGTGTACTGATAATGCCTCTCAACCCACATGAGAAAGTCCTGGGTTCACATCTGGGGACCTCCTTGTGCGTGCTGCACACATGTCTATGACCTAGATGGCTGAGAATGGAGTGCATGGTGGCGTGAAGACGCTGTTGGGAGGAGGCTTCTCTGTCTGCCTGTCTCGTTCTATCTCACTCTCACGGGAGAAATGAATAAATACACTTAAATTCAGATGTAGGTTATTATCACAGTCTTTTCTTCCTTATGAAAAGGGGCAAGAGAAATAAAAACATATAACTATCTTTTTTGGATTTAACCAGATAATTCAATAGCATTATCTCATTTAAATAAGTCACATATAAACATGTGCATTTATATATATATATATATATATATATATATATACACACACACACACACACACACACACATATATATATATATATATATATATATATATATGTTTATATATATTTTCCCCAGATACATTGGTTAATGGTTCATATTTATAAATAATAATATAGTTTAACAAATATTAATAATTAAATTGTGTTTATTTCCTCATAGATGATAATTTTTGTTACCCAGAGGGCAAATATAGATTCCTATGATATCTATCATTATATTTGTATGTAATGAACGTTTTATTAGTAAGATAATGTTCTGCATGTGGAGTTTTTTTTTTTTGTTTATTTGTTTGTTTTCTCCTTTTGACAGTGGTTAAGATTACCTGAGGCATTGCACTTCTTCTTTGACAACAAAAGCTCCCCGTTTCAAAATTGTCCATTTATGGAATTGCTTGTAATATGAGTCATTGGGGCTTTAGCTCTGTAAAAAACACTAGGCATCAGCAGTTCTGAGAGGAGAGACTGAATAAGTTACTCCATATTCATTTAATTATTTAGCCAAGTTATTGCATAATTACTCCATTGCCCACTCCCTGTCTCAGGCACCTAAATTATTCTGGCCACTACTCAGGATACAAGTGATATTATTTTGAGGTTTTCGGTCATATTATAGATATTAATAATCTCTACTGGGTTTTGTATTCTATTTGAGTTTAAGAGTTTTATGTATAGAAAAGCTCTCAAGACTATACTTTGTTCGTAATAGCCTTCATAGCTTCTTGGAGCCAGCAGGTAGTGTAGTGCTTATGGCACTGAACTCCCACATGGTTGACATCAGTTCAAGCCCCAGATCCAGAGGCTTGATACTCATGCTGGGCACATGTGTGTGTGTGCCCAAAATCCTAAGAGGAGAATGGAGGAAAAGGGATTGCAGCATGACCATTCCCCTGGGGGATGATTTTCACTTTCTCTCTGTCTCTGTCTCTTTAGCAAGTCCATGTGGCCTATAGCAAAAATATCTCTAAAAATAATAGCACTAATATTTATAATCTTCATAGTTTTTAAATACTATCATGTATACTTATATTTCTTCTATAATTTTATTTTGAGGAGGAGAGAGCCCTCTATATTTAATTAGGCATCATAAATGGAAATGTTTATAAAACTAGGAAGTTATAGTAATTATGTTTGTAAAAAAACAGAGAGAGAAAATATCACCCTATAACATTTCTTATGGAAAATTAGTAATATAGCAAAATTAAAGTATAATAAATTTAATCTCAGTTATATCATTAGAGTTACAAATATAAATAGACACTAGCAGGGCTGGCAAGTGGCGTGGTGGTTAAAGGCGCTGGACTCCCACATGGGCGATCATGGTTCAAGTCTCGGACCTGGTGGCTTGCTTTCTCACTTCCTCTCTCTCTGTCTCTCTCTGATCAAACTGAAAATAATAATAATAATAATAAATAAAGTTAAATTAAATAATTCTTAAAAATATAGACACTAGCTCCCAAAGGTACTATAGGGGCTTTAAAAAGATAATATTAATAGTGGCCAATTTTCTCCTAAATAGTTTTCATAAAATTTCATTTTAAAATGGTATATTTGTGAGTTTTGTATTTTGCAAACTCAGTTAACATCTTTCTAGATTATGATTTGCTGTAAAATTTACTGAATAAATGTATTACATGTTCTATTTTCCCAGTGCCTTCTCCCTAAGAAATTTAAACCTTATTTACAGAAGTACAACTAATTTTCAAAATGTTCCTTTGGGGAAGAGAACAGGTAGAAAGAAAAGCTTGGAGAAGCAAAACCTATAGCAACAAGGTAAAAAGAAAAATAACATTTAAAAATTTGGTCATATATTCTACACTTATGCAATAGAGGATATGGGATTTTATTTTATTCTTAATAATGTTACTAATAATTATTGATAGCCCTGCCATATAGGTATAATATAAAGATAAAATTAAATGAGGCCAGCAGGTAGCTTAGTGGTAAAGGCACTGGACCCCCACATGGTCAATTGGTCCTGGACTTGGTGGCTTAAAACTCACACCAGGCATGTGTGTGATTATGCCCAAAATCCTGAGAGGAGAATGGAGGAGAAGGGATTGCAGTGTGCCATCCTCCCTGGAGAGTGATTTCTCACTTTTTGCCTTTCTGTCTCTCTGTGTCTCTGGTTAGCATATGTGCCATATAGCAAAAATCTCTCAAAAGAAAAAAAGATAAAATTAAAAATATATACATTTCTTGAGAAATCACTAGGCTTCAACTTACCAAAACCCTAATCATAGTAGAAAAATACCCTGTGTCAAATACAGATACATGAGAATACATCTAACTCTTTTAGATATAAGCAGTAACATTTTCCAATCATTTGTACATTTTAAAACCTATTTATGGGAGTTATGCTTGTATTCAGCCTTATTCTCATTGATATTGTAGATTCATAAACACAAGATCAAAATCCTTGAAATCCACTGTTACAGGAAAAAGTCTTAGATTAGAAATGGCCACTGCAGAACTGCTAAAATCAGCCTATTCTTACACTCTTTTGGTATATCCAACTGTAGATAAGCCAGCATTCACAGGGATAGCAGGCTAGACTAGAATGAGGAAAGTACTATTTCTATAAAAAAAATGCTTTGATTTTGGGTGACAAAAGAACTATCACTATTACTCTGCTACATTTAGTTTGAAATAGTAAAAGGCAATCATAATAACCTAAGTGGATTTTATGTTCCCTAAGTGAATCTACATTTTCATATGTAAAAAACCTAGAGAGAAATCTTCCTTCTGAAAGCCACATTCTATAAAGTGTGTTTCTTATTTGGCAATGTATATAAGGAAATACGTACCTGCGGTGCAGGCAATGTTTATGATTCAGTTTTCGGTAGACCTGGATCATTAGCACACATGTGCTTGGTGTACTAGGGAAGGTCTTGAACTAAGATCATTCTCATGTGGTTCTACCTTGCAGAGCATTGCAATTTACTGCTTGGTCTGGCCCAATTTTTCAGTAAAAATATGATTTTTCTGGTACTTTATGAAGGCAATGTATCAATATCGATAACAACAAAACTGATCTATATTGAATGCCAATGAAGCAGCCATTAGAATAAAGATGAAAAAATAATAGATTGTGATTCCAAGGGACTCAGTTTAATACATTGTTTTAAATGTTGTGATGCAGTTATTCACAGAATTAAAAATATTCTGGGGAAGGAAAAAGTAACTAATCCTTGAATTGAGGGAATTGTTTTCAGATGAGATGAAACATACACTGAGTTTTGAATTACAAACAGGAATTTATAGGTATAAAGGAGTCAGGATGAACTAAATATGTAAAGTGACAATCACAGTTCCCTTTTTATTGTTTCTAAGATTACAATAATTTATATTCTCTCACCTTCCCTCCTATCTCCATCCCTTTATTTATTTATCTATTTTTTTGGAGAGATTTTTGTTATAGGGCGCGTGCGCTCGCCAGACAGACAGAGAGAGGCAGAGAGACAGAAAGCGAGAAATCACTCCCCAGGGGGAATGGCCACGCCGCAATCCCTTCTCCTCCATTCTTCTTTCAGGATCTTGGGCATGCACGCACACAAGTGCCCGGCGTGAGTTTTAAGCCACCAAGCCCGGGACATGAACCGTGGTCCACTACATGGGAGTCCAGTGACATAACCATTACGCTAACTGCTGGTCCCCATCCCTTTTTTTATTCAATTATAACTATTTCAAAGCAGTCCTTTGGGGATGGGACAATAGTACCCTTTTTTTTTTTTGGAGAGGTTTTTGCTATAGGGCGCGTGCGCTCGCCAGACAGACAGAGAGAGACAGAGAGATAGAAAGCAGGAAATCACTCCCCAGGGGGGATGGTCACGCCGCAATCCCTTCTCCTCCATTCTCCTCTCGGGATCTTGGGCACGCACGCACACGCGCCCGGCGTGAGTTTAAGCCGCCGGGTCCGAGACTCGAACCACGGTAGACTACATGGGAGTCCAGCGACATAGCCATTACGCTAACTGCTGGTCCCGACAATAGTACCCTTTGACCCCTACTCCTGAGTTTTTCTATTTTTCTTTTTCTTTTTAAAAAAATTACCGTCACCATAGCCTTGGTCCCCTTTACTCTAAGACCCCTGACCAAGAATTCACAATTTCCTATTTCTTCCTCTTTACCTTGTCTTGACTAAACTTTGGTCAGGTTTCTATCCTGTTCATAGATCCATTAATACTGACCTGCCACCAGGTCAATGGGCAAGTACTAAGATGTAAAATATACTACTCCTTTTTTTAAAGATTTATTCATGTAATTTCATTTGTTGTTCTTATTATTATTTAAATTTTTGCTATGGGCATATACGCTCACCAGAGAAAGACAGAGACAGAGAGAAAGGGAAAGTGAGAAAACAAGCTGCCAGGTCCTGGACTCAAACTGTAGACAGCTATGTTCGGAGTCCAGTGCCCTAACCATCATGCCACCTGCCAGCCCAAAAATATATTACTCTTAACAGCTAACCAGAAAAGTGGTCTTGACAAAAGTTCTATCTCTACCCCTCGAACACACCACTCTAAAATACACAACAAAATGAAACAAAACCAGAAAGTTTCCAAGATTTGCAAGCCACACATTAAAATGTAAAATTCAGATTCCTTTTGGTACCAAACTCTATTACTGCCCCTACTTCCATATGCTCTAACACCATTCATTTTACTGTTGTCACTATTCTCTGATTCTTAACGTGTTCTTTCAGCCTAATTCTCAATACCTATTATCCTTTCCATGGAAAATATTTGTATTATCATGCCCCAAGAATTTATAGAAAACCTCAAATATTTCCACCAGATATTAAATGCAAATCTAAAGATTTTGTTCTCCTCTTGTAATTCAGTCTTCTGTGTAATATTTACATGTCTTCTCTCTTAGTTGTATGATAGCCAACAAATTTTTTTTTCAAGACACCTAGTACTTATTAAGTATTTGGGCTGTGGAGGGAACTAACTAACAAAGAGATAAAGTTTTGTTCTCTTGCCTTCCAAAGTAGTATTTAAGACATATTTCTCCTTAGTAAAAAAAGCTTCTCCTCACATCTTTTCAAGACAATTCTTAACTATATCCTGTCCCTAAACTAATATATAGGTTAAGGATATTCTGGGGATGATTAGCTGTCGTAGAAAGTGAGTTTTCAACTTTTCTACTATAGCATCCTCTTTATATGGCAAGACTAAAGAGATTGTATATGAACCTCTACAATGGGATATAACCTTCTACGATAGTATTTGAATCTCTAAAGACTTACTTTTCTTCCACTCTAACTTTAGAGCTTTCTAACTTCCCCATGGCTTTCTCCCTACTTGTTTATGAAAGAGACACACGAGCCTTAGTCATCTTGTTTCAATAATAAAATTTGGAGACCAATGGGGATATTTTAACATCCTATATACTGTAGCTCAAGGTTTCTTTTCTCGCTGGCAAGAAGTAGCAGTAACTACAAAATTAAATAAATCAGAGCTGACCTTTTGTTAGGCCATACCATGAATATCTGTTTCATACAGTTCTGACCCTTCTTCTAATGGAAAACACCCAGTACTTTTCAGTCTTAACTCATTAAATTCTCCTCTCATCTCACCATCCACTGCTGTCAAAAAATCTCAATCACAAGGACCAGGAGATGGTGTAATGGTTACATTGCTGGACTCCCACATAGTCAGTCAAAGTTGAGTCCCAGTCCAGCAGCTTCAACTCACAGGGAGCGTGTGTGTGTACATGCCCAAAATCCCAAGGGGACAGTGGAAGAGAAGGGATTGTGGTGTGACCATCCCCCCTGAGGGGTGATTTCTCGCTTTCTGTCTCTCTGTCTATCTCTGTCTTTCTGGCAAGTGCACATGTCCTATGGCAAAAACCTCTCTTAAAAACAACAACAAAAAAAAAATCAATCATACAAGAAGACAAGATAGACAATGACAGACACTCAACACAGATCCTCTCAAAGAAGAAAGGCCAAAAATGTTTGTATAAGTTCCTGCATTTCTAATAGAGAAGTAAGGATACACTGGTGAAATATAAGAGTTATACTGTGAGATACTTCCAGGGCATTAGATGGAGCTATAAAGAGATACAAACATCTTAACTCAGGAAGCCCTTCAAGCCAAAAGGAGAGCCACACTATTTGAAATATATAAGGAACAGAAATAGTTCACCCACAGAAATACCAATGATCTAATTATAACCAATCTGAACAGACAATTCTCAAAGGGGAGACGGTATTTAAGACATGTAGCCAAAAGACATGAAGAAAATGTTCAAAATCACTACTCATAGGGAAATCCAAACAAAAACCACAATGAAGAATTCCTTCAAGTCATTTAGGATGGCTATTATCAAAAAGGAAAGAATAATAAGTGCTAGTGAGTCTGGGGTGAAAGGGGAACTTTTGTGCATTGCTAATGGGAGTGTAAACTTGTACAGTCACTATGGAAAACAGGGAGTACTGAAAAACAATACTGTATAGTCATACTCAACAAATACCAAGAGTCCTCACTTGTTATCAAAAACTAAAACAGTTAATAGCATAAAAGTAAAGAGTGTAATAGCAGATACTAGAAGGCAAATAGGAGAGGTGGTGGTAGTGAGAGACGGATGGGGAGAAATTAATGAAGAGTTCAGAGTGCATGAAACAGGTAGGATAGTTTAGTATATGAACCACAATTAAGAAAGTTGGTGACAATTTATTACATATTTAAAAAAAAAAAAAAAAAAAAAACACAAGTGAAGCAAATTTTGAAAGTCCACTACAAAATGTAATGATAGGATCAGTCTATGGCATGGTGGTTAAGGCAACTGAATTCCATGCGGCTGACTGTGTGATTTGAGCCATGGACCTAGTGGCTTGAAAAAAATACTCTGGACACGTGTGTGTGTGCATGCTCCAAATCCTGGAAAAAAAAAAAACATGGAGAAATGGAGAAGAAATCGTGGTGTGACCATGCCCAGCAGAAGGTGCTTTCTTACTATCCTTCTCTGATTCACTCTCTGCCTCTCTATCTGGCAAGTGTATAAACCCTCTGACTATTTAGTTTTTGAGAGTTTTTTTTTTTTTTTTTTTTTTTCCTTAGGGCATGTGTGCTATCTGGACAGAGAGAAATAGGGAGGCAGAGACAGTGAGAAAGAAAGTAAAAAATCACCTCCCAGGATGGCCATGCCACAATCCCTTCTCCATTCTCCTCCCAGGATCTTGGGCACGTATGCACACATTCCCACCGTGATTTTCAAGCCACCGGATCTGGGACTCAAACCGCAGTTGGCCATGTGGGAACTCAATGACATAACCACTATGCCATCTGCTGGTTCCATGAGAATTTTTTAAATGTAATAGTAAGTTCTGGAGATGGTAAATAAATTTATGTCATATATTTGACTAACATACTGAACACATGCTTCAAGAAGTCTGTCTACTACAAAGATGTACAGTGTTTATACATAAGTCAAACACTTCAAAAACATTATTTTTAAAAATCTTCAATCTTACCACTATTTTCCCTCTTCCAACTGAAAGACAGTTACATGATTGCTTATAGCAATCAAGCCTCAACCCTCCCCAATTATCAGGAGAGTCCCTCTTTCAAATTTAGACTTTAGCCTTTTAGATAATAGTTCATATTTCTGCACTTCAAAAGCAATTTCCAGGTAGAACATGACACTACAATCTTCAAAACTTTAAAGAACATAGCTTTTACCTGGTGAAAGTCATCTCAGATTACTATACTTTTGGCTTAAGAATTTGCTCTTTGGCTAAAGACAAGAAAGTAAACATCTATTGGGTCATTGGAAAAGTCATGACATATTTTATGCATAGAAAAACACAAAAATACATCATGACTTTTCCTATAACCTAATACATAGATGGTAGATATACTTATGAGATATGTGGATTTAGTATCTTATAGAAAACTAGAGGGTTTATGACTATGCTGGGAATACCAATTAAAAAATGAAAAACAAGTGTATGACTTTTTAGAAGCTTGCTATTGTCAAGGGATTTTAACATACACAAGGTAGAAATTTCTGTAAGTAACAAAGTCCCTAACGTAGAGGAAATGTACTGATATATTTGCTTACCTGTCAGCTCATAAATCTGTTCTGATCTCATCAAGTTTGGAAAATATCTTATTGTAAATACATTCCACTTAGAAACTAACTGAAGAGCTTAAAAACTCCCAGTTGAAAGCCCTTCAACTCAGAAGGTCACCTGAAAACAAGTTGGATGTTTTATCTTCCCAGATATACTTCGGAGACATTCAGATGACCCCTTGGCGTCCTCACCAGAGATTTAGTCTCTGACCTTTACAAGATCTCTCAATATGAAAGAGAGAAATTAAATACACTCCTTTTCCAAGATTGATAGGAAAATCCCCACTCCCATTTGAGACAAAAGGTGCAGCTGTAATGTGGGACAGAAAAGGGAACCATCCCCAGCAGGATCTTTCCTTCACTGCCAATTAGATTTTATCCAGCTCAGTTTGCTGGATTCCCATTTTCTCCATGATGTGTTTCATATGTAACCAGGACTATGGAAAAAAAATCTAACCAAAACCATCAACATCATTCCAGAGAACTCTGAAAACCCGAGTGGCCATTTACACTAGCCTGGCATAGACATGATTCCTGGCTTATTGAGGGGGCGCTTATGTAATTGTCAGAAGCAACTGTTGTGATACCTATACTATTATCAAAAATTTTCACATCAAAAACTGGGAAATTCATCAGATTACCACTGCTATCCTCACTCCAGCATTAAAAGACATTTCCAATGTCCTGCAAACTTAACTAGCTCTATTTATACCACAAATCTTGATATTACTCATTCATTTCAAATTAATAATTATTCTTTGTATTACATTCCTAGCTGTATCTCTCACTGAATATCTGATCTCTAAGAAAGACCCTCTAGTGAGTGTCAGTCCACTTGCTGAGCACCTGATAGAGCTAATCCTTCAGGCCAATGGGAGCATGAAAGTTGGCTCACTCCTAGAAACTTCTTTGACTACCATTAGCTCTGCAATTCATATTCCATCCTTAATAGACTCTAAGGACAGATGTTTGCCTTAAACAATGGGGGACACTGATGAAATGTTCACAACTGACCTTTCCTTACCCTTTGCTTACTAAATTTTAGTCTGACTTTTCTCCTATTCACAAGGCCCCAAATTTTGTTTATTCTCAAGCCTGAACAAGCACTAACATATAGAACTTTCCCCTCTTCACAGCTAATCCCAGGAAACAGCTGACTGCTAGGAGGCATGCTTTTCATCAGACCCCTCTGATCATGCTGTCTGCTCATACATGCTTGCTCACCCAATTTTGCCTTATAAGCTTCTGGTAACCCTACTTCTCTCTCCTCATGAAGGAAAGTTCTTTTTCTGTTTTGTTTTGAAACTCATGTGAGTTTTTAAGTTCAAAGAGTTTTCTCTATTAAGATAGTCTTTCTGAGTAAAATCTGTCTTTATGTCTGAATTTTTTTTTAAGTGAACACACTCTTAATCCATTCAGATATTTTTAACAGTGGATGTGAATAGAATGTGTTAAATTTTATACTGGCTCATGACTTGATTTAGATCAGCCTTTGTGGCTCAAAATTTTTTCTCCATTTTATTTTCTATTGTATTGTTTTGAAGGGTATGCAGTATTCCTAACATTTAAGACCTCAAATTTCTGGATTTCATATCTTTTTATGTGTACTTGCATGCCTACCAATTCTTTTCTGTACTAGTCTAGTCCCTTTCTCAAAATACCTTGCCAAAAGCAGTCAACAGGAACCCACACACACCTGCTAACTTTTCTTTTCCTAGCTTGTTCCTTTGAAGTTTTATGTTCATTATTACATGACATCCTTTCTGATAATACTGCAGGCAACCAATTTACCAAAATTTGGCCACTACATGAAATGGATCTCCGTCTATCTAGCCTCTAACAGTTGCCTTGCAACTTTGCCTGTCATTTAAGCAATTCCAGGTAGTTTGATTGTTTTCCATTGTTTTTCTTGTATCTTTCTCTCTTTCTTTTCTTTTACCATAGAGTATGTGCACTTAACAGAGACAGAAAGAGGGAAAATGAGAAATCACTACCACCACCCCAAGGGGATGACCATGCCACAATCCCTTCTCCTCCATTCTTCTTTCTGGATTTTGGGTACCCATACACACCTAGCATGATTTTCAAGCTCTCAATCTCTTTCTGGCAAGGGCATGTGCTCTGTGGCAATAAATAAATTAATATATACATAAATAAAACATTAAAACAGGAATACAGGTTTAGATATTAGTTTTCAATTTCTTTTCTTTTCTTTTTCTTTTTCTTTTTTTTTTTTTTTTTTCGAGAGATTTTTGCTATTGGGCGCGTTCGCTCGCCAGAAAGACAGAGAGAGACAGAGAGACAGAAAGTGAGAAATCACCCCCCCCCCAGGGGGGATGTCCACACTGCAATCCCTTCTCCTCCATTCTCCTCTTGGGATCTTGGGCACGCATGCACAAGCGCCCAGCATGGTTTAAGCCACTGGGTCTGGGACTCGAACGGCGGTCAGCTACATGCGAGTTCAGTGACATCGCCATTACACTAACTGCTGGTCCCCAATTTCTTTATATATAGGTCCTATAGTTTAAAAACCTATTTTATCAGCATGAATTTTGGTTAGTTTGTATTTCTTAGACTATGAACTCTACAAGGTCAGAAGCCATCTGTCTTCTGTATTGTTATTTATTCAGTAATTGCCACATCTAACATAGGAAGTTGGTATAAATCTATTAATGTATATATCTCCATTAGTTAGTATTATACTAAAAGATCTGCTGGACTGGAAAACCCAACATGGTCTCCTCACCTATCAAGGAGTAGGTACTAGTGCTTCCTAAGTATGACTGAAATCCATTTCTTTCTCTTTTATACACACCAACACAAGTATACACATACACACTCCAGATAATGGGGAAATGTAAACAAGAAATTTGGGATATCTTATCTGCTTTTAGGCAAGTTACATAAACTCATCAATACCTCATTTTACTTATCTTTAAAGAGGAATATTGAAATATACCCATTTTACTGACTCTATGAGATACACATTTAAAATAACTAAGCTTGATAAACTGTAAAGGACTATAAATTATTTAATTTGTATGATATGGACATCTTTACAAGCAAAGTAAACAATGTAAACACAGAAATACATTTTCAAAATAGTTTTCTTCCCAATTACAAATAAATACTTTTATAATGTGCCTAGTTCTTTTATTTAAAGAGTTATGTAGATATACATTGTGATTTATTAAGTTTTTACAATTAAAGCTCACTTTGGTGTAGTTGATTAGACAACTTGTAATTATAAAAGACATTTGGCAGATTATGAATCATTACAACAGGTGTAATTGTAATTTATATGTTTGTTTTCCATCCTTTCTTTTCACTGAAAAAAGTCTGTTCTCAAAATTTCTCTCTAAGATGTTTAATAATGTATATTTTAAAACTTCGTTTTCTTATGTTCTATTTGTTTAGGAAAATTTTATTAGCATAACAATAGCATTGCTCAAAATTCATGTGTTGAGGTTTCATTGTGAGATTAAAAGGGTGAAAACAATCTGACTATGGTTTGAGAAGTAGGATATTTGGGAGAAGATTGGGATCAGGATGCATAGATGGATACTTGTAGATTGATAAAGAACACAGCCACATGCTCTTGTCATCCCATGATGAGAGCTGCACCACCTTGGGGACCCTACCAATAACAAGACTTTCACCAGATGGAGACAGTTGGCCTTGGACCTACAAAAATAAATCTCTAGTCCTTAAAAATCACGCAGACTCAAGTATTTATTTTATTAGCAACAATTGACTGAAACAAGTCTCTTTCTTTAGCTTTGCTCTTAATCTCGCTGGAGAATAAGTGAAGTATCTGAATGATAAGAAATGTAGAGACCAAGAGAAGGCATAATGGCTACGTCACTGGACTCCCACATAGTTGACCATGTGGTTAAATCTCACATTGGGCACATGTGCACGCAAGGCCAAGATCCCGAGAGAAGAATGGAGAAAGGATTGTGGCATGGCCATCCCCTCTGGTGGTTGATTTCTTGCTTTCTGTCTCTGGAGAGCACACGTGCCCTATAGCAAAAAAAACAAACAAACAAACAAAAAACAGAAAAGTAAATAGTATGAAGGTATTTTTTTTTTTTTTAGCTCACCAGAGAGACAGAGAGAATGAGAGAGGGAAAGTGAGAAAGCACCCTCTATGAGAGATGGCCACACTGCAATCCCTTCTCTATTTCTACTCTCAAGACTTTGGGCACACATGCACACATGCCCAACATGTTTTCCAGGCCACTGGTCTGGGATTTTAAGCAGGTGGTAGGCCATGTGGCATCTAGCTGCCTTAACCACCATTCTATGCACCATTGGGGGTGCATCCTCAATTTCTGTCTCTCTCTGGTGAATGCTCACATGTGTCATATAGAAAAAATTTAAAATATAAAAGAGAAGAAAATGAATATGTTTTCTCTTTCTTCTTCTCTGTCTGTCTCTATTTCCACTTTTCTCACTTTCTAATCTTCTTTCTTTTCTCTCTACCTTTCTTTTGGTATATATTGGGAAAGAGGGAATTGTACATAGTAAATTGTATTACCATGCAGATGAAGCTTACTCTCAGGGTTCCTTACTATTCAGTTATTGCCCCATTATTCCACAGTCTCAATTCCACAATTTTCAATAATAAAACTCATAAATTTCAAATTTTAGATTCTCAACGAGTTGCAAACTCAAAATGTGCAGTATATCAGTGATACAGAAGTGGATAATGAATCAAAAACCCATATGTATATTAGTTCAACTGCTGATCAGCAAGAAATATCCAACTACAAGAAGAAACAAAAGCTCTTCCCTTACCAATAGTCTTCCTGATTTAGAAAGTTCATGGGTGGAAAGCATTAAATACTTTTCTGGGAAAAAGAAAAACTTTATTTTAAAAATTATTATTTATTACTACTTTTGTAAAGCACTACTACTTTATCAGTTCATGCTCTAATTTTCTCTCTCTCCAAATAAGTAACTCACACTTTGCTTTTCTGGAGAATATCACTTCTGTTAGTGCTGTTTATTTTGTCACCTCAAGTGACATCTAGCTAGTTCACGGAAAACTTATTTTTACACTGAGTTAATGAAAGAGAAGAGAGGAGAAAGTGAGAAAATGCAATTGATTTTTAATTCATAGAACAGGTTCTTTAAATTTTTATATATTTAAAAGTCACATAATTTTTTTAGTACTTAAGAATGATAATATTTACCCAACCTCATCTAGTACTCACAATGTTCCAGGAAAAGCTCCATAGATACTCACTAATTTAATTCTAGAGGCATTCCATTGAGATAAGTATTATTATTGTCCCCATTTTGCAGAAGGAGGAAGCTAAGACTCAGAGAGAGGTTTAATGACTTTCTTAAAGTGATCCATTTAGAAAAGGGCAAAGCCAGGCTTGAATTCAGAATGCCTAAAGCATAAATGTAATTTATAAATATTTCCTATTAATAACCATGTGAAACTTTCAGTAAAAACCAAATTAGACATAGTAAACTAAAGAAAATGGAACAAAAGATTAATTATAAATACTGAGGGTATCCAGTCCACAATTTTTTTTCCTGTAAAGTATTTAGCATTAAATAATTTTCTTGAAGTCATAGATCAGTCTCTTCAGATAAATCCAGTGGCATGGGATAGTTGCTAGAGAGACAGTAATTAATTAAACAAATCCCTGTCCTCGCAGTACTCAGATGAAAAGAGAGGACAGATACTAGGTAAAATTCCTTGCCCAAGTAAGACAATTTTATTAATGGGTAATAGTAAATGTTTTACACAAAACTAAAGAGGTAAAAATAGAAAGAAAGAAAGTGATGGACACCTTCAAAGGATTTGAGAAATCTAATTTAGTTATATCCTCCAGAGGAGATCCTCAAGAGCATGTTTGAGGTAAAATCTAAATGATGAGAGGAAACGAGTCAAGAAAGGATCTGTGAAAACAGTGTTTCAGAGAGAGTGGGTAGCAAAGGAAAGGGCCCTCAGAACAGAAGCACAGGTGTGCACTGATCGTAGAGAACTAGGATGAGAGTAGGAGATGAAGCCAGACAGTCAGTAGCTGCCAAATCACAGAAAACCTATAGAATACAATGTATCTGGCTTTTTCCTAATTTGAAGAATAACAAACCATACAGTGAAATTATTTGACCCATGCTTTAAAAATATCTCTCTGTAGAGACTATACTCGGGGAGACAAGGGTAGAAAGAGTAAAAAAAATTAGAATCTATTTTAAGAGACCAAACAAGAATGCATATCTTCAAAAATGATGAAGATTGATAAATTTAGGGATTTTTATTTTCTTTGGTGCCATCAGATCTTTCAAATAGGTGTGATACAGGTGTACAGGAAAGACAAGAAGCAATGATGACTCTCAGGCTGAATTTTCAGTTGGATAAAATGATGGAATGAAAGGGGAAAGAAAAAACAGGTAAAAGTATGCTTAATTGACAAAAAAATGAGAAGCTATTTGCTGATGATAATGTGTATCCTTGTCTTGACTGACATGTATGGTTTTTGTGTTGGAAAAAGAAACGTATACTTGTAAACACATGATAAAATGCAAATTAAAATAAATAAATAAATAAATAAATAAATATGATTGAATGGTGAATCCATTAATTAAATACATAAAAATGGAAAGGAGTATATGAGTTTGGTGGTTGTCTTTTTTTCGGTTTTGTTTTGTTTTGAAAATAATGGGATAAAGAACCGAGATATTTTGAATGTTAGATAATTATTAGACATCAAAATGGAAAAGAACTTAAGTAGGCAATTAGATATATGGAACTGAAAGAGGAAGGACAAAAGTAATCTTCAGTAGTAAGGTAATATTTAAGAAACAGATTACCTGAGGAAAGAAGATAAAGAGAAATAAGAGTAGAACTGAGAACCAAGTCCCAAGGCATTTAGTATTCAGACAGAGAGAAGCAATCAACATGGGGAATTCCTACATTTCTACGGAAATATAGTGCAATTCATTTTTAATGTGTATGTCCACTCAGTACACATATTTTTTCTAAAATATATTACACTGTTGTTTTGAGTTGATTTCTCCCCCACAAAAAAAATAACCCATTAAAGTCCTAATTCCTAATATTTCAGAATGTGACCTTATTTTATTTGGAGATATAGTTGTCATAGATATGATCAATTAAGTTAAATTTAACTTGAGAAGTTACCCTGTATTAAGGAGGGCCACTAGTTCAATATGACTCAAGTTCATATAAAAGACGGCCATAGAAAGAGACATAAGTACACCAAGACAAAGGCAGAGACTGCCGTTATGTCCTCTGAAGCCAAGGAATTCCAAGGCTTGATGGCCACCACCAGCAGCCGGGAGGAGGCAAAGAAGGATTCTCCTCCTTCAAGTTTCAGCAGTTTACCCTTGCCAATGTTTTGCTTTTAGATATATAGAATCCAAAATGATGACAGAATGTATTTCTGATGTTTTAAGCCACTCAAAACTTTATTATGACAGACCTGAGAACCGCATATGTACATATTTTTCATTATGAGAGAGAGAGAGAGAAAGAGAGGACAGAAAATAAGTTGGTATGGGTATATACAGTGGCAATCCACTGTGGTTATAGGTTAAAAATTAGCAGTGCACTTAGAATACATCAAGATAGTTCAATTAACTTTTTTTTTGAGAGAGAGTTTTGCTATAGGGTGTGTGCACTTGCCAGAAAGACAGACAGAGAGAGAGAGAGAGAGAATGCGAGAAATCACCCCCCCCCCCCTTGGGGGATGGCCACGCTGCAATCCCTTCTCCAACAGGTCCGGGACTCGAACCATGGTCAACTACATGAGAGTCCAGCGACATAACCATTACACCAACGGTTGGTTCCAGTTCAACTGACTTCTGATCTAAATTTACAATATTTTTCAAATACTGTTAGAGATGTCATTTTGAAACATGCACATTCTACATTCCTGAGATGTTTTTCTAAGCTCCTATCAGGGTGATAGGCATTACAGAATTCATTGCTATGTTTCAGGGATGGAATATTATGTAGAGCTAAGAGAACAAAAACTTTATCTTGCCATTAGTTGTCTCACAAATAGGCATAAAAAATGACCTTAAAAATGAACTTGAGATGCTAGTAAATAAGGAGTACACGTCTACTTAAATTAATTTTCTGCTTACAAAAATCCCAAGTCTATGGTATATTATGCAATGAACATCTTCTTCATGTAGACATCTAAAACTCTACACATTCCAAAATAAATTATTCATGTCTTATTAAAGATGTGTGTATAAAATTTGTGACTGATCAAAATAATAATTACCAAGATGCTTCAAACAATACAAGTATAAAATAACATGTTTATAAGTCAAATATTCAACTTCAGTTTTTGAAAACTGCAAATATAGGGATACCTGTTAACACTGCAAAGATAACAATGGAAAATATTTACAATAGCATCAATAAGAAATATGACCTTACATTTCATTTTTAATACATTTTCACATTATCTTGAGCCTTACAATAACCAGGTAATATGCAGTAGACCACTTTTTGGTTTATGACAAAGGTTTGCCCATTTATTTTAATCATAAATCATAATTCTGTCTAAGCTTTGAGGGGAAACTCAGTAAAAACTATGTTTTCAAGAAAACTCTTTTTCTGAAAACACATAATTCATAAGTTTACAGGTGAATACATTTTAAGAAAAGTGAATTTACTATGTAAACACAACCTATAACAAATGCAGGACATTGCTTTATTATACCTTGTTCATGCTATTATGAAATGGTATTTTAGAATTCCACTTGCTATTGTTTTCTGTTAAAACAGAGTTTTGAAAATAAATCTTGTGCTGAGAAACTTCAGTAAAAGTATTAATTAACTCTGAAAATTTATCTATAGATTCTTTTTAGATTTCCTATGTATATATTTAAACTGCACTTTTTTAAAACACAATTTTGAAGTTATCCTCTGAGAATACTTCCACGGAATTTCAGAATTTATTAACTCATTAAAGTGGATGAAGGAAATTGGAGGGTCCATCTCCAAACCAGGAGACAAATTTTAAGAAAGAAAAATATGTCAAAGTATATAACATCATCTTGAGAAAACACTGATAGTATTAGGCTATCAGAAAAGTCATGATTTATTTTTTCTATGTTTTTATATGCAAAAATTTGTCATGACTTTTCCCAAAACTCAACAGACAAATGAAAATGGGAAAAACTCAAAATTATTTTTGGATAAATCTATTTATATCTTTATCAAAGACTTTCAGTTCAAATTAATGAGTAATTTGAGGCCCTGTGCAGGTATTAATTAAAATGTATTAAGAAATATAGTAGACTTAACACATTTACAAACTTATTTATAAACTATATTAAGTTTCCCAGCTATATTTTTGTGATAATTTTTTCAGTGCAAAAAATACACCTAAAGCGTAATGTTTATTCATTTTGATAGTGTTACCAATATTTTGTTTTAAGAAAAAAAAGGAAGGAAAGAAGGGAGGGAGAAAGGAAGGAAGGAGGAAGGAACCATATTGGGCTCAGCCATGTTGGTGTGCTGCTAAGATACTGGGCACCATAGGTTATAAACACAGAAGCAACCCAAGTTTGATTGTTGGTCCAAATTATAGGCCAGGCATAGTGTTATGGGCCTATTATCCCAGTTTCTGGAGTTTGAGGCAGGGGTATCATCAGCTCAAGGCTGGCCTGGGCAACACAGGGAAGGCACTGGGCATGACGGTGCACTCCTGTAGTCCCAGTCACTTAAGAGGCTTGGCAGGAAGATTGTGACATAGTGAAACTCCTCCTACCCTGCAAAAAGTTATATTGACTTCATAGAAATAATCTCAGCTTGTTAGCTGTTGATGATAACTAATTTGTTCACTTTATAGTAAGTTTTGTCTGAAACAAACACATGACTGTATAAAAGATGCTGTCCTGTTCTTGAGAGGTTAAGACAATAATCAGTGAGATGATTCTTGGCTAGAGATCATTTGAAATGTTGTTTTTCCAAATGTGATGTATTATGTCATTCTGTAATAGATTTTATTTTCAATTTCATTAGTTTCATCTTGATCGTAGGAGAGTTTTCATACACTGGTAGCATGGGAAATTGTTAGAAGACTAATAATACATTCTTTCACTCTGCCTTGTTTTTTGGAGGAACTATTCTGAGTCTTATTTTGCAGGATTCCTTGGAAATAGTCTGGAATTCCCAGTTGCACCTGGTATTATTCAGCTCTGCGTTCTTTATTAACTTTTCTTCTTTGGTATTTCAATTTCACCACTCTCTCATTACATGTTTCTGGGATGACCTTCCAAAATAAACATGCTGTCCCTGAGTCCTATATCAAGCTCTGCTTTTGAGGACTCCAGATAAAGAAATCTATGATCAAGAGGTGTTAAAACTCAAGGAATAGCTTTTCTTCATTCAGTCCATTTGAAGAGTTACATGATTATTATTATTATTATTATTATTATTATTATTTTTGCTATAGCGAGAGTGCGCTTGCCAGAAAGACAGAGAGAGACAGAGAGAGAGAAAGCGAGAAATCACCCCCTGGGGGGATGGCTATGCTGCATCCCTTCTCCTCCATTCTCTTCTCGGGATCTTGGGCATGCACGTACATGCACCCGGCATGAGTTTAAGCCACCGGGTCCGGGACTTGAACCACAGACAACTACATGGGAGTCCAGCGACATAGCCATTACGCTAACTGTTAGTCCCATTTTATTTAAAATCTTGAGTCTATTTATATGTGGTGAGTGTCCCTGAAAGATTTTTTTGACACTAACTGATGTATTCCTCTGATATCTATTTTTTCTTTTCCATGTCAAATTCAGTTCATAGTACCTTACAAATATCTATTTTTTTATCACGTGTATAAATAAAGCAAATCTTTATTACAGTGTTTATAATTAATTCACAATTAATTTACAATAGTAACACCTTTTGTTAAAAAATTAAATATCTAAGTATGTAAAAAAATAAATTTAGTTATAGACAGCAAAATATTAATATGAGTTTTTAGCACATATTTTTGGGTTTGTGGTAGATTAAAGAGGGAAGTGTTAGATAAGAATGGAGGTGATATGCAAAAGAAAATAGCTTAATCTACATTACAAATGTTATGAATACAGTTTATATGATAAACCACAAAAGAAACTTCTACTCTTAAAATAGTGTGTGTCTCTTGGAGTCAGTAAGTGGCATAGTGGTTAAGGCACTGGACTCACATGGGCAACATCAGTTCGAGTCCTGGACCTGGTGGCTTGCTTTCTAACATTCTCTCTCTCTTTCTCTCTATTTTTTTCTGGTGAGCACATGTTCTCTATAGCAAATTAAAACTAATAATAGTGTATATTTTTAATTAAATAATTATTTAAAAAAATAAAAAGTTCTGTCTCTGATCAAAAATTAGAAAAGACTGAAGTGTAAGAAATAGATGAATAAATCTTAAAATCAAAGAAAATAAAAATTCAGATGACATGCCATTTTTAAAATAAGAATGGGCCCAGACAGTGGCAGAACAGTTAAACATGACACTCCATGAGTTTGTCACAGAAAGGTTCTGAGTTAAGTATGGAGACTTTCCTGAACATGCCAGGCAAGTGAACACTCACGGTCCAGGGCTGGCTAAATCCAGCAGTGAATCACAGTGTTGACAGCCTATTGAGAAGTGTTGCCCCTTCTTCCTCTGTCACTTACAGACAAAATAAATAAATAAACTTTAAAAAAAGTAAGAAAAATGAGTACAAGTTATTTCACTGAAAAAAAAAAAAAAAACTATAAAGGAAGACAAGTAAACCCTAATCTACCATTTTATGATTTCTAGCAACAGTAGATCTTTTAACGTAGTAGAGGACAAAAATAAGAAGAAAAAGAAAAATAAACAATGTTATAGCAAACACATATACATTTCTGTAACTTATGTAAAATATAATTAAAGAACAATTAAGATGGTGGCTTATTCAAAAATAATATTTATAACATTTATGACCACAAATGGTGAGTTCCTGTAAATTAAACAGTGATTGTAAATTATGAAGGAGAAAAAAAAATTCCAATAGGAAAAAAAAATTCATCAAGAAACTTTTTAGAAAATATGCAATTTCCCACTAGTATGAAAAATAGTTAAAATTCAATGGAGAAAATTCAAAAGTAATAGATTTAGCTGGAAAAGTAAAGAAATTATGAATGACATTTTCCATTTCTATACCGCACCTATGTAATTCATAATAATGTATTGTTACATCAATAACTGTAGGGCAATTGTCATTGTAAATTTACATACTTTTATTAGTTTACTTTGCCAATGTAAAAATAAGTAATATTTTTTTAAAGTTTTTTATAAGGTTTATGCACTCACTGGAGAGGGAGAAAGGGGGAAAGAGAGAGAGAGAAAGTAAGAAAGCACTCCCTATCCCAACCCAGGGAGATGGTGACACCCTAATCCTTTCTCCTCCATTCTCCTCTTAAAGATTTTGGGCAACACCACACACATGTCCGGTGTATTTTTCAAGCTGCTGAACCACACAGTTGGCCATGCAGGATCCAGCTGCCTCGACAACCATACCACAGGTTAACAATTTTTTTGTGTTTGTTTTTGTTTACCATAAGGCTTGTGAGATTACCAGAGAGAGAAATCGAGATAGGGAAGTAAGAAATTGCAACCCCAAATGTTTACAAGTGAAATAGTATATAATAAAATTATACTAAAATCTAAAATTCTAAAGCAAATATTTTAAATAGACATATATGTTAATAGATAAGTTAAAATAAAT
The DNA here is from genome assembly GCA_026018925.1 of Tupaia tana. Classification (NCBI taxonomy): domain Eukaryota; kingdom Metazoa; phylum Chordata; class Mammalia; order Scandentia; family Tupaiidae; genus Tupaia; species Tupaia tana. The sequence continues at coordinate 45,662,198 of JAKSZU010000013.1, read as the reverse complement.
CTACAGAAGTAATATGTGTTTAACTAAACCATGTTTTGTAAGGGTTTTTGATGATGTGAGTAAGCAAGTTTTTAATAAAAATACAAAGAAAAGGCAAGGGGAAATGAAAGAAAAAACAAACAATCATTCCAGTTTAATGGAACAGAAGTAAGAGACTGGAGATCGACAAATGTGAATTTGATTAATTTATCTCTAGTAAACGCACACACCTAATTTCTTGGAATATTACAGTAAAATTAATTTATATACTTCATGATTTTTGTAAAAAGAATATCTATAACATTTTATACATTAAAAAGGTAATTTTTTAATGAAATGAGATACCACTAAAAAGATTATTTTTGTTGAGTTTCATTATGTTTATGGATTGCTTTATAATTAAGGCTTTTATCTCTGTATATACCCACTATAAAGCAGAAAATATTTATCAAAAACCTTTATCTCTCAAGCATAAATACCTACCTATCATCAAGCTGAGGCATTTCTCTTTTAGAAAATGTATACAAAAGAAGAAAAACTAAATAACCATAAATGTACATTACAGGGAGTACTTATTTTTTTAGCTGGGAGAATAGTGTGGATTTCATAAGTCTGCTGCAAAGCCTTTTTAAGTTATTTGATTTCTGTTTTGTTATCGTTTTTTCTTTCAAGCATATAAATAAAGCAACCCAATGTAGTTTCTGCCAGAATACACTAATCAAATATGTAACTGATCCATGTGTTCACCAGAGGGGGTTTCCTTCTTGGTTCATTGTGTTTCTTAAAGTAGAACTGAGGGTTTCATAAGACATCTAAAGCAGTCATTTGCTGCCTTGGTTCTCATATTAGCTACTTTACATATAGATCAACAACTAAGGAGTTATAAATAGCACCCCATTATCTTACTGGAAAAAAAATTTTCAAACATTTCCAACAAAGAACAGAAATTATAACAGAGATAAATAAATTAAGCGAGATGCTTAAAAATACACTGCATTTTGGAAAAGACTTTTGCTTTGAATGTCAAATATATTTTATATATATCTATATCTATATATAGTTAATATCAAATATCAAAAGCAATTAATATATATTTTAATCTATTTTTCAATTATGCCATTTTAATGCTTAGGCGGCACACTGGGCTTGTGTGTGTGCATGCCCTTAAAATTTGACAGGACAAAAATATGGAAGAAAAGGAGTTGTAGCATGGCCATGCTTCATTGGGCTGTGCCTTTACACTCTGCCTGGAAAGCACATGTGCTTTCTGGTATTACAAACAAAGAAGAAGAAGAAGAAGGAAGAAAGAAAGAGATACCGCTAAGTAAATCTTTCAAAACTTACCAACGAAAATTCAGTCTTAAGTAAATGGATGTATTAAATAGTTTGTAGAATTCAAAATGTATAAAAACACTAATTCTTCCCAAACTGAACTTCTCATTAAACATAACTCCAAAGTAATTTATCACCCCTTTTTCTCTGGTAAAAATTCAAAAGCTGATTCTAACATTTATATAGGAAGACAGAAGGCAAAGAGTGGCCTGAAGAACCTTACAAATGACAAAGTCGACAGGTTATTTAGATTTACTGACTTGACTATAAACCAAGACAGTATGGTTTATGGCATAAGGACAGATAAGTGATTAATACACAAAAAGTCTAGACATAGAATACAGGTACATTATCAATAAATTTAGGGAATAGCAGTTAGCGTAATGGCTATGTCGCTGGACTCCCACGTAGTTGATCACTGTTTGAGTCCTGGACCTGGTGACTTAAACTCATGCTGGGTGCGTGTGTGTGTGCGTGCGTGCCCAAGATTCTGAGAGGAGAATGGAGGAGAAGGGATTGTGGCGTGACCATCCCCCCTGGGGGTGATTTCTCGCTTTCTATCTCTATGTCTCTCTCTGTCTGGCGAGCGCACGCGCCCTATAGCGAAAATCTCCCCCCCCCCCCAAAAAAAAAAAAAAAAAAGAATACAGAAGAATATAATTTGAGAGACTACTTTGAAAAGTTTGGCAAGATTGAAACCATAGAAGTTACGGAAGATCGACAGTGGGAAAGAGAGGATTTGCTTTTGTAACTTTTGATGATCATCATACAGTTGATAAAATTGTTGTTCAGAAACACCACACTATTAATGGGCATAACTGTGAAGTGAAAAAGGCCCTTTCTAAACAGATGCAGTCTGCTGGATCACAAAGAGGTCATGGAGGTAGATCTGGCAACTTTATGGGTCATGGAGGAAATTTTGGAGGTGGTGGAGGTAAATTTTGGTCATGGTAGAAACTTTGGTGGAAGAGGAGGCTATGGTGTAGAGGTGGTGGCAGCAGAGATAGTTATGGAGGAGGTGATGGTGGATATAATGGATTTGGAGGTGATGGTGGCAACTAAGGTTTTGGTCCTGGTTATAGAAGTAGAGGTGGCTATGGTGGTGGTGGACCAGGATATGGAAACCAAGACGGTGTAAATGGTGGTGGTGGAGGAGGATATGATGGTTACAGTGAAGAAGGAAATTTTGGCGGTAACTATGGTGGTGGTGGGAACTATAGTGATTTTCGTAATTATAGTGTACAACAAGAATCGAATTATAGACCCATGAAAGGGGGCCATTTTGGTGAAAGAAGCTCGGGTAGTCCTTGTGGTGGTTATGAATTTGGTGGTGGAAGTGGTGGATATGGTAGCAGGAAGTTCTAAAAGCAGCAGAAAAGAGCTATACATAGTTCTTAGCGGGAGAGAAAGCGAGGAGTTGTCAGGAAAGCTGCAGGTTACTTTGAGAAAGTCATCCCAAATGCATTAGAGGAACTGTAAAAAATCTGCCACAGGAGGAATGATGATCCATAGTCAGAAAAGTTACTGCAGCTTAAACAGGAAACCCTTATTGTTCAGGACCATCATAGCCACAGTTTGCAAAAAGTGCAGCTATTGATTAATGCAATGTAGTATCAATTAGATGTACATTCCTGAGGTCTTTAAAAATATATATATTAGCAGCAGTTTATACACAATAGTCAAAAACTGGGTATAACGCAAATGCCTCTAAAGTGGCAAATGAATAAATAAATAAATTGTGGTATATTTACACAATTCAGCAATAAAAAATGAACATAATAGTAATCCAAAAATTTGAATGAAACTGAGGAGCAGAGTACAAAGCAAGATACATATATTTATTATAGATATGTTTATTTACTCTGTGGTTTTATTTATTTTTTAAATTCTTTTTTTTTTGAGAGGTTTTCGCTATAGGGCGCGTGCGCTCGCCAGACAGAGAGAGACAGAGAGACAGAAAGCGAGAAATCACCCCCCCAGGGGGGATGGTCACGCCGCAATCCCTTCTCCTCCATTCTCCTCTCGGGATCTTGGACACGCAGGCACACATGCCCGGCGTGAGTTCTAAGCCACCGGGTCCGGGATGCGAACCACGGTCAGCTACGTGGGAGTCCAGCGACATAGCCATTACACTAACTACTGGTTCCCACTCTGTGGTTTTATTTATATAAAATTTTAAAAACCAGTAATGGTTGAGCTAACACTGTGATAGACATCAGAACTGGGGTTGCCTGGGGGCAGGAGGACTGCCTAGAAAGGGGCAAGAATAAACATTCTACAATAGGAATCCTGTAAGTGCTGTTTGTTTTGATTGAGTTGTTAGTTTCATAGGTTTACACAACTTTAAGAGCTCTTTAAATTTTACTTAAAATCTGCCTATTTATAGTATATAAATTATTTCAATAATATTTTTATGAGAAATAGTGACTATAGTAACTATAGCCTATCTAATACATTTACCACTTACTCTAATCAGAAGAAGCACTAACTCATGTCCCTTTATGCACAAGAAGAATAAACAGGCCAATTAAAAGGTATTGTTTATGGGGCCAGCATGTGGTGTTTAGTGGTTAAGTCGCTGGATCCCTACATAGCCGACAGCAATTTGAGTCCCAGACACTTGAAACTCACACTGGATACGGGTGTGTGCATGCCCAAGATCCTGGGAGGAGAATGGAGGAGAAGGGATTGTGCTTGGCCATTCCCCATGAAGGTGATTTCTCACTTTCTCTCTCATTGTCTCGTGCTCTCTCCAGCAAGCACATGTGTCCTAAGGCAAAACCTCTTTTAAAAAAGTATTGATGATAATCCTTTAAAAAGATAAAAGATCTGTAATTTATAAAACAGTCAACAAAACCAAGAGAAGTCAGAAAGCTGAAAGTAAATGATAGGACAGATAAATGCAAACAAAAGAATACTAGTAAAATTATGATGGGGACAGCAGGTGGCGTGGTGGTTAAGTGCACTGGACTCCCACATGGCCAACTAGTTTGAGTGCCAGACCTGGAGGTTTGCTTTCTCACTTTCTTTCTCTCTCTCTCTGTCTCTGTCTCTCTCTGGTCATATTAAAATAATAATAATGATGAATATTTTTAAATTATGTTAATAACTTACAAAATAGACTTTCAACCTAAAAGGCATTAGTAGGGATTCAAATCATTATATATTGCTATATTGCTAACAATGACAAGTTGCCAAGAAGACTTACAATTCTAAATGTGTGCTTCTAAGTAATCCCACATATAAAGCAAAAAATTGACAGTACCACATAAAATGTATAAAAATTATTCTCATGATGAGAGAATTTAACATGCTTCTTATATTTATAGATAACATAGAAAACAACAATCAAGAATAGGATTCATGTGATTAGACTGGGCACACCAAGAGAATCCAGGAAAATCTCCCATTTTCAAAATTCTGATCCCTATTCACATGTGCAAATTTTGTTTTTTTATTTATTCAGTGAATTATTTTACCCAGTGCGGATTCATAGATATTAATTTTTACTGTGATTTTAATCCAATACCACTTTATTTTGTTGCTTAAATTATTCCAACTTTGGCCTTGGGAGCTCTTTCACTTGACTCCAATGTCCCTTCACATTGTGCCATTGTGCAAATTTATTTTTATTTGTCTGTTTCTTTTTTCTTTTTTAATCACTTTCTCCCTTTCCAACATGACGCAATACTCTTAGCTAATCTTGCATATTCTCTGCCCCAATCAGAGTTAGCTATTTCTCCAAAGAAATCTGGTTTGTTTCATTGGAGAAGGAATTAGAAACATAATAGGTTTCTATTGTCACTGCAACAAATTACCATAAATTTAGTGACATAAAACACCAATTTATTATCTTACAGTTCTGTAGATAAGTCTCAAAAGATATCCCTGAGTTTAAAATCAGTGAGTAGACTTTTCTAGCTTTTAGGCAGAGATGACATTCTTTTTTTTTTTTTTAAGAATTATTTTATTTAACTTTATTTACTTATCTAATTTCCATTTGACCAAAGAAGGAGAGAGAGAGAGAAAATGAGAAAACAAGCTACTGGATCTGGACCGGCCACGTGGGAGTCCAGCACCCCTAACCACCACACCACTTGCCAGCCCAATGACATTCTTCATTATACTTTCCCAACCAAAATATTGTTTTTGCCAAAATATGATGAACCCAAAAGCTATAAGTTAAGAGATGATATAAATTGCTATGGTAATTTTTTAACTCATTAAAATTTAAACACATTTGAATTGGTTGTAGACATTTCTGTGTTTAGTAATTTCAGGGGGTTTTTTTGCAAGTAATATAAGAGAAAAAAATCATCTCTATGGGAAAAATAAAAAGAATACAATATTTCTAAGAACATTGTAGCTATATATCATTTTGTAAAATAAATGGTTAATAATATACGTACTCAGGCAAGAGGACTGGTAAACATGGTTTGTCTATATTTCTGGTATAAATTAGTTCAGTGGTTCTTAAACTTGGGTCCTCAGGACAAAGGCCCTATATCATCTGGTAACTTCTTAGGGGTTCAGATTCCCAGATTCCAATCCAGATCTACTGAATCAAATATTTCAATGTGGGTCCAAGTTATTTGCATTTATTTTCCACTTTTTGCTAGAGAGTGTGTGCTCAATAGAAAGAAAGAGAGAGAAAGGAAGGAAGAGAGAAAGAACCCCTCATAGGAGATGACCGCATTGCAATCCCATCTCCACTTCACCTTTCAGGACTTCGGGCACATGTGCACATTTGCCCAGCATGTACTTCAAACTGTCAGTTCCTGGACTCCAACTTTGGCCATGTGGGATCCAGCCACTTTGACAGCCACACCATCACCTGGCTCACTATTTGCATTTTAATAGGTTTTCCACATGATTTTGATTCTCAACAAAGTTTTAGGACTATTGACCTAAGGAAATAATTATTTATCACTTAACTTACTTAGCGATTTTTACCTCCCTAAGAAAACAACTGCTTCCTACAATTTCAAGGAAGACTTACAAATTGATTTAAAAAATAATTTTCCATTGGTATTTATCAAAATCCCTAACAGAATAGGAAATGATAAGACAATTTTACTGTTTCCTTTTCTTCTTTCTCTTTTTTTTTTTTTTTTTTTCTTAGGTTTTGCCATAGGGTGCATGCATTCCCTGGAGAAAGGGGAAGTAAGAAATCCCCAACAAGCCCTATGGCAAAAATCTAAAAAAAAAAAAGTAAATAAATAAGTAAACTGCCAATCTGTCCTCTAAACAACCTGTACTATTAAGCCTTCCTACGGAATGTGTGGGAAGTTTTAGTTACTGCACCTCTTTATCAGGACTTGCTATCATCAATTTTATTTTACTTTTAGCAGAGTGTATAGTGGTATATCTTTGTGTTTTCAATTTGTATTTCCCTCAATGATTAATGATATTGAACATCTTTTATATGTTTATTTTTCAACCACAAAATATATCCTCCTTGTCAAAAGATCTTTTCATATCTTCATTATTTCTTCATTTGAATCATCTTTTTGCTTATTTTACAGTTACTTATATACTCTGGATCCAAGTCTTTAGCATATATATATATTTTTTTTTTTTCCCTAGTCTTCACTAGTCTTTCTATTCTCATAACGATGTCACAATGCAAAAGTTTTAAGTTTGATAAGGTTCGAATTATTTTTTTTCCTTTTTTGGGTCTTGCTTTGCTGACATGTCTAAAAATTCTTTGCTGAATTCAACATCACAAATATTACCTCGTATGTTTATTTTAGATTACTAATTTATGGCTCAATGATCAATTTATGCAGTTGGGGGTTTAAGCCAAATTTGTACCTTTGTTAAGAATCAGGTGACTATGTTTGTGTGGGTAAATTTCTGTTCTCTTTATTTTGATCCAATTGGGGCTGGCAGATAGCGTGGTGGTTAAGAACGCTGGACTCTCACATGGCGGACTGTAGTTTGAGTCCTGGACCTGGTGGCTTATAAATTTCTGTCCTCTCACCAAGGGGTGAACTGCTTCACTTTAGGTAAAATGGATATAGTTATATCACCTACCAAAGTGTTGTGAGGATTAGTGTAATTAACACATGCAAAGAACTTTAGTCAGGTCTAGCATATAAAAGGGCTTGAAAACGTTTATGAAAAATTCACATTTTGGGACCAGCAGTTAGCATAATGGCTATGTCTCTGGATTTCCACGTAGTCGACCGCAGTTTGAGTCCCGGTCCCGGTGGCTTAAACTCATGCCTGGCACGGGATCCTGAGATGAGAACGGAGGAGAAGGGATTGCGGCATGGCCAGCCCCCCTGGGGGGTGATTTCTCGCTTTCTGTCTCTCTGTCTCTGTCTATTTGGGGAGCACACGCGTCCTGTAGCAAAAAAAGCCTCTCAAAAAAAAAAAAAAATTCACATTTTGAGTGGGCAGATCTTGGCTCCATAGAAGAATGTTATTCTTTGAGGCTGACACACATGGGAAGGTTACCAATACACTACACCAGGCACACTTGAGCTGGTACTCCAGGTTGGCAGAAGCTGGGGGTGGATCGTGGGTTCAAAATCCTGTCAGGGTTTCTGTATCTCTTTTTCTCTTTCTCTCTCATTCTCCCTCACTCATGGAACAAATACATAAACTAAAAAATTTTAAAATGTAAAAAGGAAAATACATAACATGAAAAATCTATACACCAATTTCAAATTTTTTTGTATGCCAAAGTAAACTTGTACTTTAATTCTGTTTTTCTATGAACTTTTTGAAGTCTCCATAGATAGCACTCATTACATACAGGTCTGTCGCCTTATGAGTTTATCTATTAAAGGTATTGGGCCTCAAGGCAGCAGGCTGTCCCTCAAGCTCTCATGTAATTCCAGAGAGCTGTTTATGAGACAAAAGGCCTGAAATCAGTAATACATTACACACATATTAAAAATAAGGTATTAAAAATATATATGTTATTAACGTTAAAAATTGAATTTTTTTCTTTTTTTTTTGCTAGAAGCTCCTTGTAATATTTTCAGAAAATAGGAGTTCCTACAATCACAATCTGGGAAATGCTAATTTAGCAGTTCTGGTACATAAAAATGACTCACCTTCTAAAGTTCTGCCATACAGCATAAAAGGAAAAATAAAGATACAGGCCTCTTTCCTTTTTTTTTCTGTCTATAGAATTTTTTTTTTTTCTAGGATACACAGAGCTTGTCATTCAGTTGCATCTGGAGAGAGCCCAATTCTAAACATAACTTGAATTTTCCTTTGAATATAAAAGAGCCATTTAATTTACATTTTGTCATATTTCTGTTCTCAGAACATCAGGTTTCTATTCATTAAAGTAGGATAATTTTTCATATTGACCGCAGCAGAAAACAAGTGCCGCTTCTTCTGTCGTTTCCATTACCTGACTCTAATCTCTGCTCAGCACAACCCTCAAGCATGATCAGCCTTAAAGGAGAGTAAATAGAAAAATCAAAGAATGATTTTTAAATCTGCGCAGCTGCACTGAAAGACCAGTTCTGAAAAGAGGCCTCCCAGCACTTTCTCCTTTCTGTCATGAGGTTTGGAGGTAAAAGGATGCCTCCAAGGGACAAAGAGACTCAAGCTTTCAGCAACAGAGCTCTCTATTCAGCCCAAGCACACAGCCCTGGATGACTGACTGGGCTTCCCCAGCATCAGCATGCACACAGGCCAGTTCCTTTGTCCCTCGGAGGCTGTCTGGGACCTTTGCGCAAACCTACGGTCTCTCAGCATTGACCTTCAGGACACATCAATGGTTTGCTCTCTAACACTAAAAGTATTGGTAAGAAATGATACTGCTTGCTTCTTTTTTTCTTTCATTAAGTCACCTTATAAAAGTTAATAAAATATAAGCATCTTCTCTATTATCCTGATTAGGCTTCATCCTCACCGTTTCTTATTAAGAACTACCACACAGATATCTGGTAGAAAACATTTAAAAATGACATCTCTGTTACCGATTTATTTACTGCTATAATACTTGTGTTGTTGGGGTCAGGGTTAAAGGCATTAATAAAGAAGACTAAACAATATAATGTGAGTTTTTTAGAAACGCTAAGTTATTTTGGTAAAACAAAACAAAACAAAACAAAAACAACAAACACTGGGGCCAGCAGTTGGCATAATGTCACTGGACTCCCAGGTAGTTGACCATGGTTCAAGTCCCGGACCCAGTGGTTTAAACTCACACAGGGCGCATGTGCATGCGTGCCCAAGATCCTGAGAGGAGAATGGAGGAGAAGGGATTGCAGTGTGGCCATCCCCCAGGGGGATGATTTCTCACTTTCTGTCACTCTGTTTCTCTCTGTCTTTCTGGAGAGCGAACACGCCCTATAGCAAAAACCTCTCAAAACAAACACCTATAACATAATTGTTAAACATATAGTAGGTATTTTTACTATTTTCTTGCATTTGAACATGAATGTACATTATATACAGCCACTGCTTGACTCTATGAAATAATTTACCTCATAAGAAATCTAATTTTTAAAAAGAATTATTTAATTTTATGATTATGATTATTAAGATTATGATTATTTTAATTTGGGGAGAGAGAGAGAGAAAGTGAAAAAGCAAATTTGCCAGGTCCAGGACTTAAACCTCAGTTGGACATGTGGAAGTCCAGCCCCTTAACCACTACTCCACCTGCTGTCCCTTATACCTAGTATATTAAGAACAGTGACAAACAATAAAGCCAGGGAGTAAAGAGTGATTTCAAAAGGTAGCTGAATGAGCGAATGTACCAGTATTCCCTTATATTAATTATGTGTTAGGAGTGCTTTGTAAGCTCTAAGTGTGATCATGGCACCAACCAGAATGCTAACATTGCTTTCTGGAAAAAATAAGTTAACTATATAAATTGTAAACACTGTACATTGTAGTCTGAATTGTGTCCCTACAAATATCTTGCAGCCATAATAACTGATAGTTGTAAATATTACTTTTTTTAGAAATGAGACATTTGAAATATAATCGAGTTAAAATGCGGTCATACTTGAGTGGGACAGGCCTTAAATCCAATCACTGGTGATGCCACAAGAAGACACACAGGCCCAGCCATGGTGATGCACAGGTAGAACAGTCATGGGATGCCTGGGCCAACCTGAATGCCTGGATGTGGTTGTGTGCACTTGAGGCCCTAGCTAACTGGGAACGTGTGGCAGAAAAACAGCCATGGCCAGACCCTATCAAAAATACCTATTTCTCTTCTTTTTCCATTTTCTCATAAATATAAGAAAGATAGACACAAACACACAGGAAGAACCCCTTATAAAGAGAGATAAAATGATACACCTAAAAGCCTAGGAATGCCAAAGACTGCTGACAACAAGAAGAAACTGGGAGAGAGGCATGGCACAGATTCTCTCTCAATGCTGACAACTTGATTTTGGACTTCTGGCTTCTACAGTAGAACTGTGACAGTACAGCTTTCTGCTGTTTTAAGCCACAGTAATGGAAGGCCTTGGAAACTAATATATTGTAGAAATGGAAACTACCAAACATTATTAAAAAGAAAATTTAAATTAACCTGAAATCATAAATCCAGAGCAAGCTAATATTTACATGTCCAGATTGTATTTGTTAAAACTTTTCTTTAGCTATTTATATTTTTGGTCTTTAGCTATTTATATTTTTACCACATTTATGGGTAGTCAGTGGTCAAGTTTATTAATAATTTCCTTTATGATTTATTAATTTTGTGCAATAATAAAGATTTCTCCATTATAAAAATATAATCCACTTGAATACTCTACTATTTCATCTTTATATTTAAATATTCCATCTCTTCTGGTTCTCCCTTCTTCCTTTAGTGCAAGAGAGTAGTAAGGCTTTATTTTTCAAACAGCCAGCAAAATGTCTCAATATTACTTATTATGTTTCATCTATTCTTAAGTAATTTTAACTGTCATCTGTATTGTGTACTGCATTATATAGTCCACTGATTTATTTCTGTGCTATTATACTATAAAGAGAAGATAAATTCTGTTTCAGTGATCTTTTTTCTATTTCTAAAGGACTGCCATATACCATTTTATTTTTTTTGGGGGGAGAGGTTTTTGCTATAGGGCGCATGCATTCGACAGACAGAGAGAGACAGAGAGATAGAAAGCGAGAAATCACCCCCCAGGGGGGATGGTCATGACGCAATCCCTTCTCCTCCATTCCCCTCTGGGGATCTTGGGCACGCACACACACGCACCCAGCATGAGTTTTAAGCCACCAGGTCCGGGACACGAACCACGGTCGACTACATGGGAGTCCAGAGACATAGCCATTACACTAATTGCTGGTCCCTGCCATATACTTTTTTATTTAACTATATAATATTTTTACATTCAGAGCCTTTACTCCATATTACCTCTTTTCTGTTCCAAAGTTTTTCAAAACTCGAGCATATTCCAAATAAAATTTAGAATATTTTTTGAGCGCCATTGTTATTTAATTTTTAGAACACATTGCTTACATAATAAGAAAATTTAAAAATCAGCAATTATCATAAATACATCAACATATACATTTAAAATTTCCATAATTTATCTAAAATATCAAAATTTGAATGCAGGGAACAATCTTGTTCTTAGCAAGAAAAATTATACATGGAAAAAGAAACAATCACCCCTATGATCATATGTAAATCAATTCCAATCTTACCCTTTACTGAACTGAAGTCATCAATGGGGATGGACGAATCCTGCATATTTGCATATTTACTCCCATCCATCCTCATCTCCTATCACATCAGCACGGTTTTTTATCTTCCCCCCAAAGTAAGTCATTTTGATTGGTGAGTATTTTTTACTCAGAGCTTACTCTGTATTTATAAGTGTAATTTTTGAAAAAGCTTAATAATTTTTATCTTGCTCTTCTGACTTGAATAAAAATTCTCTTTAGTTTTGATTACCTTTTAGTTCTAACATGTTTCATTCATGGCCTTTTGAAATTCATCTTGCTATTTTTCTTTCCTCTCTTTTTTTCTTTCTTACTTGGTATAATACAGCAATAAATAGGATTTCATTTAGGTACCTTGTAGTTCATAAATTTACAAAACGTAATGACTGACTTATCTTTCTTTTTTAAAATATATTCCATTTTTTAGGACATGGCAGTTAAAGTGTAATTTACATCTCTGATTACACTTGAATTTGGAGAGCACTTCAGTTTTAAAATCATTTTTAATTGACACATAATAATTATACATATTTATGAGGTACATTGTGATTTTTCAGTATGAGTACATTATGCAATGATCAAATAGCATATTCATCATCTCAAATATTTAAAATTACTTTGTGTTGGGAACATTCAAAATCTTTTCATTTGGCTATGTTAAAGTGTATAATAAACTAGGGCTAGCAGATGGCATGGTGGTTAAGGCACTGCACTTCCATAAGGTCCACTGCGGTTCAGGTCTTGGATCTGGCAGCTTGAAACTCACACTGGGTGCATATGCATATGCATGCCTGCCCCAAATCCCAAGAGGAGAATGGAGGAGAAGGGAGGAGAGGGGATTATGGCATGACCATGCCCCCAGTGGGGTGATTTCTCACTTCCTCTCACTGTTTCTATCTCTCTGGCAAACTTTCACACATCCTAAGGCAAAGGCCTTTAAAAAAATAAACACACACACACTCATACACATATATATATATATACACATACACACATGTGTATACATATATATATATATATATATATATACACACACAAACATGTTTGTATACATACACACATATATATGTATATATATAAAATTATTGTTACTGATAGCTACCTTACTGTGCTATACTTATTTTGTATTTGTTTTTTGAAAACTTTCCTCTTTAAAATATCAATTGATCTGGGACCAGCAGATGGCATAAAGGTTATATCGCTGGACTCCCATGTAGTTGATCATGATTCTAGTATCAGACCTGGGTGATTAAAACTCATGCTGGGCACATGTGCATGTGTGCCCAAAATCTTGAGGGGAGAATGGAGGAGAAGGGATTGCAGCATGGCCATCCCCACAGGGGGTGATTTTTTGATTTCTATCTCTCTGTCTCTCTAGAGAGCACATGCACACTATAGCAAAAATCTTTCTAAAAAATAATAAATTCATCTGTGCAATTCTTTTAAGTCAAAAATTTTATTTTGAGGTAAATATAAGTTCACATGTAACTGTACAAAAATAGTAGATATCTCATATATTTACTAGTTTCCTCTAATAGTGGATGAAAAGGTTCAAAACCATAAATTATTTTTAAAATTACATTCATTAGTCTTATTAAGTTCTAAAAAAAATAATTTGAGTATTATGGAAGGATTTTTTTGTCTTTGTACTATGGTACAATTTTGTTGTTCCACTGTTTGTTCACTGTCAATATTTATATCTTTTCTCATTAAACATCTTTTTTTTATAGCTTCACAATTATGAGTATTGGTTAGTAAAAACTTTCTTATTCTCAAATAATCTATGTAGTTTCTTAGATTTCCTTGTAGAATTTTTTTGGTGACAGAACTTTATTAAAGTAACACTGTTTTAAGAATTATTTTATTAATTTAATCAATTATTAGTATTAATTTACTTCACTAGAGAGAGAGGGAAAGTGAGAAAGCACGCTACCAGGTTGGGGACTCAAACCTCAGTCAGCCACATCAGAGTCCAGTGTCTTAACCACCATGCCACTTGCCAGACCCATTCTTGTAGAATTTTTATTACTTTTAAAAATATTTAAGTATTTCACCTATCTGTTTGGCTTTCGTTTTGAATGTGATGACAGTTGGGGATCCATTTTCCTCTCATCTTGACAATCTCATATCTAGTACTACTGATGAAAGTGCCCACCATTGTCCACTAAATCAAATTATATACATATATGTTAATATTTCATATTTGAGGATTTAATTTTGATTATATGTTCTGTTTATGGTTTTCCTGGGTCTCTATCAGTATAAATTGAATACTGTGTTTACTTCCAATGTTTTAATATATTTGTAAGAAAATGATATACTAAATTGTTTAACAGTGTTATCACTTGTTCTCCTTTGATTACTGTCACAGATACTTCTACTACGCTTTATCACTTCTCTTGGACCATTTTTAATTTCAGCAGCATCTGCACTGGATAGTTCCTTGAAATCTTAAATTTACCTGTTACTGTTAGTGCCTTGGACACAGTCCAATTCTCCAAAGTCTCTTCACTTTCATCTCCAGGCCATTTCAAAAACTAGAGCCCATTTGGTCTAAGTGTAAATGCAACCATGAATAAATATCCCCTGGATTCATGCTAAAAGAACAAGAGAAGAAAGACTGTGGAGAAACTTCCCAGCCTCCCAGCAATCTCGTGTCGTCTTTGACATTTGTCAGATAGCCCAGAGAACTGAGTCCCCACTGACACAAACAGAAACCAAGACCATTCATCATCTTATGGATGCCTTCTTTCTCTTTCATTCTCTACTCTTGGCTCCTAAGATCACCTTCCAAATAAACCATCACCCTCAAATATTCATTAATCTCAGTTTTTAAAAGAAATAATTAATTTTCTTTATTATTATAATTATTATTTGTTATTTGCTGTAGGGCATGTGCATTCACCAGAGAGAAAGAAACAGAAAGAGAGAGGAAAAGTGAGAAAGCAAGTTGCCAGGTCCAGGACTCGAACTGTAGATTACCATGTGGGAGTCCAGTGCCTAAAACACCATGCTACCTGTTGGCCCCCATCTCGGATTTTTGTATCAATGTGTACAAACCAAAATAAAACCAAACTTTATTAAATTCCAAGAAAATATCTTTTAGGACTCCATTAAGAGTACATTAAATGACTATATTAATTGTGGCACAATTGCTAATATTATGATATCTAAATTCTTGTTATACATAATTTATATTTTTTTTAGATATTTTATGTCTTCTAATGACTTTATAATTTCATTTCAAATAAATATTGTATCTTTCCTAAGTATTATTTCTTAAGTATTTTCAAGTATCTATTGTAATAATTTCACCAGTGGAATACTTTTATTCATTTTACTCCTCATACTTAGAATTAAAATGATGACAAACTTTCTTCAGTCAAGCGACCCTAACAATTTTGCTTATAAGTTAAAGGTGTTCATTCTTTCCTCCTTCATTCTTCCTCCCTTCCTTTTTTCTTTCTTTATTTCTTCTTTTCTTTCCTTCTCTCTCCTTTTTTCTTTCAAATAAAGACTTACAAATTTACCAGGCTTTCATTTTGCAAACAAGATGATTTTATCATTTCTAAAATTTATGAAAATTATTTCATTTTTCTCTCATATTTGCCCAATTTTCTAAAGAAATTTTAAACATTGATATTGTGCATCTTTAAATAATTATCTTAACAAAATAATCCATTATGTCACCATTTCATATATTTTTTGCTATATATTGGTAGATAGCCTGTGTTTACTGAATTGCCTTCTAGATCAATATATATAGGGGGGTTTTTTAGTTAGTTCTATCAACTGCATTTTCTGCAGCTACTGATACAATGAAATATTTTTCCCCTATCCTATATTTATTTTTAAAAATGTTTTCTTGTTTTTTGCTATAGGGTGCATGTGCTCATCAGAGAGAGACAGAGAAAGGGAAAGTGAGAAATCACCCTCTAGGAGGAATGGACACATTACAATCTCTTTTCCATTCTCCCATGATTTTCAAGCTGCTGGGTCTGGGACTCAAACCGAAGGTGGCTCTGTAATCACCATGCCATTGGATGACCCTGCTCTCTGATATTTTGTATATGCTCGATTTACTAAAAGGCAGCTGACATACTAGAATATTGTTTTTTTTTTTTCTTTTTAAGATTTATTTATTTATTTATTTATTTATTTAAATTAGATGAGAGAGAGCGAAAGCAAACCACCAGGTCCAGTACTCAAACTGCAGTTGGCCATGTGGGAGTCCTATACCTTAATCACCATGCCACCTGCTGGCCCCAATATTGGGATACTGTTTTAGAAGAATCAATAAGATATTACCTAGCAACCTATACTATGTAAGTTAGAGTACTCTTAAAGTTGTAGTATATGTTCTAAATGAGCAGATTATATATGGTCCTATTTATTTCATGGACCCTATCCATGCACATGAGAACCAAAAGGTGAAATGAGAATGGTTCTTTTCACCACTACATCTAATGGTCTTCTTCTAAGATCTTTTCTCCCCATCCTGCATTTTCAGACTTCACTGGTCTAGAGATCTTAATACTCTTGGGGACATATTTCCATTAGAAGACACATCAATAGTTTTATTAAGCTGAATAGTAAGATTGTCCCTCATCTCATCCTAAAAATATAAAAATATAATTTCATCCTGCCGTTGAACAAATAGCATAAAAAGAGGCTACTGTGCTATCTGGGGTAATTAATTCTGAACATCAAGGAAAGCGATAGTGGGATAGTAGGAATATATACGTCTGTGTGTGTGCGTGTGTGTGTGTGTGTGTGTGTGTGTGTGTGTGTGTTTGGGGATTGTTGGGGATGTGCTGAAGTACTGCCATGTCTATTGATAAAAATTAGTAACTCATCCAGGCAAGGTCATCAAGACTCAGATATTTAATATATGAATGATTGAATCACCCACCAGTTAAAAATTAACTGATTAACTGAAGGAGCTATTTCAGAATTCAGAGAGTATGATATAAAATATAAAAGAAGACTGTTACAAATAAGATCATGACAAACTGCAAAAATAAAAAATTTAATATTTTCTACTTCACTAGGCATGCATGTGTTTTGCATATAAACCAGTCGTCTTTTTTCTTTTATTCCTTTTCCAGCTATTTTATATATGGGCACTAATCAGTTCCTTAGCTCAGGTAGAGCTTGTATGCATGCTCAGAATTCCCAAAGAAGGGAACCATGGAGAAGGGACTGCAGTGTGATCGTTCCTTATGGGAGGTCCTCCCCTGATCTAGTAAGTGCACACACCCTGTGGCGATTACTATTATTATTTTTAAGAGACCACTTTTAGTGGCAAGAGCGTTAGATTATCATTCAAAATCAAGGATGTGTAAGATTGAAAAGTGTCCAAAAAAGTTTGACATTCCCTTATCTTGATTAAACTGTAGGCAGGCTTCTTGCTCACTTCCCTGTCACCCCAGCTCTTACAGGAAGATGATCTAAACACAGATGACCCTTTATTCCTTTTTCTTAAACCATTTATTGAAAAAAAAAAGTAATCGTAAATTCACCTCTGCCCCTTTGATATGTAAATCTTTTAAAGAATACACTTACTAGTTTAATAATCCAGGATTGTCTTTTTCAAGAACCTGGGAGCCATCCCTTTAGATTGTAATCATCAAGAAGATTCAGGCCTAATCTCCCTCCCAATCTCCCAAGTAGGCTAGAAGCCTAATTTAGGTAGATGCCTCCTGATTCGAAGATAAAAAATTGTATTTTCCTTTTGGGTAAGGTCAATACAGGTGGACTATGATTCCCTACCCCAGCTATTAAAACTCTTTATCCCTTGGTGTCAATGGAGTTGAGCTCAAACTGAGCTTTGGCTTCTCTATGCTACTGCAGTCCAGTAGCTTTGAATAAAGTATTCCTTGCCTGTTACTTGATCCAGTATAATTTTTGCTTTGACACTGGAAATTTCTGTTAGCAGGTATTAAAACTAATTACAGATTTATATGACTTTCATCCCGAAACTGTGTAAATGAGTAAAAAAAAGTCATTTTAACCTATTTTCTACACTTTATTTGTGGAAAAATATTGAGAGGTGTTGTTTGTTTGTTTGGCTACTATTCACTCCACATTTTTTTAGTACCTCAAGTGCACTGGTCTCAACAGGATACATGCTAAATTTATTCATTATCATAACTGATTCTTTTAACGTGCTTCCTTGTCTTGATTTTTCCATCTCTGAATAATATCTTGAGCATTTGCAATAAGTCTCAGGTAAGAAAATAAGTTTTATTCTCAAAACTGTTTAATCTCGTAGCACATGAAGGTTCTTGTGTGGGCTGGAAACTGATGAAGAGTACAGAGCATAACTGACCTCCTCCCTTGTCCTCTTTCATCCTTCCTTTTTGTACAAGCTACTGCTCAGAGCCCTCTAGAGTCAGGCCAATCGGGAAAGGCCTTATATAACAAGGAGAGATGCAATCATGCACAGGCAAACTATGCGGATCCTGAATGCCAAAGATGTTGCTTTCATTTGGACAGTAGCTTTTTGGGCTCCTCATAAGTCCCTTTCTGGGTACCTGGACTACGGTGCCCTGACACCAGAAATGCCTTCTCGTTAAGAGTATTTATAATCCTTCCTCCTCTTGTACTCCCCATCTTCCAGTGGTCTATTTCTCTCAGTGTAGTTCTTTTGAGGGTAAGTTTATAAAAAAAAATAAATAAATCCAGATCTCTTCTACAGGGTCTATATTAGGTTCACAGAAGGTATGTAAATATGTGAATGCTTTGCTTGACGAAATCTGAAATGTACAAGCAGTTTTTTTTTTTTTTTTTTTGGTTTTGTTAGCAGTTATTTTTATTTTTAATTTCATTTTCTTTTATACATTCAATCATATTATTTAGCCTACAAAGTGAATTTTTTTTTTTTTTGGAGAGGTTTTTGCTATAGGGCGTGTGCGCTTGCCAGACAAACAGAGACAGAGAGATAGAAAGCGAGAAATCACCCCCCAGGGGGGACAAAGTAAATATTTTAACATGTGAACATTTCTCCCTAGTCCAGTTGACTAAACTATATAAGCAGTTCTTAAGGTAATTCCTTTTCTTTCCCAGCCAGTCAGATCTTACATTTAGATTGTTAGGTATGAATCAAATAGCAATCTCTGTGTTCCTGAAATGCCAAAAGACTTACCCATTTCTCTAGTTGCTTCTCTTAGTATCAACCTCACTAGAATTAAAGTAGGAGAGAAACAGCTTCAGTCCTCTTCAAAAATCTATTCATTTCAGTACTCAGTATCTTTCTCTAAAGGCATTCTTATACTTCAATATTTTCTTTCCAATTCCTTAGATCAGAATTAGTCTCTCCTATTTAAAAACATCCAAATTAATTAAGAGTCTCAAATCTTTTTTACAACTTAGACACTAGCTTAACTAGACACTAGCTTATCAGCCTTAAGCCTTCTTCTAAAAAGACCTTTTCTCCAAGCCCAAAATGTATTTACATAATTAATATCCTCTTATAAATTTTTGCTTATGAAAACAGGCAAAATACTTTTGGTTTTGGTATATGGATTCTGGTGTGCAGATGGAAAGATGGAGAGAGGTAGATACATAGTTAAACAGAAGGTATTCTGTATTTTTAAAATTTTGTCAATTTTATTTGCTTACGATCAATATGCTAACCCCTTCCATTACTATTTTATTTCTGCCAGTTTATATTCGTACTTCCTAATTTTTATTTTAGAGAGAGAATTTTGGTGTAGGTGCATGCAGTTTTCAGAGAGACAGAGAGACAGAAAGTGAGAAATCACCCCCCATTTCCCGGGGGGGGTGGGGGGGGTGGGTGGGGATGGCCATGTTGCAATCCCTTCTCCTCCATTCTCCTCTTGGGATTTTGGGCGTGCATGCACACGAGCCCAGTGTCACTTTTAAGCATTCAGTTTGAGAATTGAACCACAGTCAACTATGTTGAGAGTCCAACAATGTAACCATTACACCATCTGCTGGTCCCTTTTCTAATATTTATATATTAAAAATCTATATTATTTAGCTAAGAAAAAAATATGAAGTCATGCATTTCCTTCTGAAGGAAATGCATAAGTATCAACTATTTTTTTAAATTATTGTTAAAAAAATCTATTGAATGCTGCTCTCTCTGATCAAAATTTTGTGTATTAATTTACCAATTTTCTGCCTTTTATATGTTTCCTTCATATACCATTATCTATCGTTTTACTTCCCAACTTTATATTTCACTCTATTTTGTTGTGATCTTTAAGCTACAGGACAATCAGTATTGGGCTTTGTTATTGGATGCCTTTGTTAACTGAGCCAAAGATTACTGATATTTTTTGGCTTGTTTCTTGTGCTCATTAGCAACATTGTTGAAATATAAGGAAGACTTAGGTTGTAGTTATTTACATTTGGTCTTTAGATTCCATAATCTGTTATTGAGTTTGTCTCAGTTTTGGTCAGGACAAACCCATCATTAACTTGTTTCTTTTTTCCTTTTTAGACAATTTGTATCTTCTGCTTAAATATGCTTATAGAATCTTTTTTAAATATACTTAAAATTCAGTATCTTAATTAAAAGATATTTTGAATTGAGTTAATCTATATTACTTTATCTTAGTCATCATTTAACACATTTTGTATTGGATTATTTGTAGAGCATTTTTGTTATTTGTAAACATTAAATATATAAATATTTGATCGCTAAAGTTTATTTCCTATATCATCAACAAGCTCTATCCTTGCTATTCATTTCCATTGATATTTACAAAGTAAATTTTCAGTTTGGTAATTTTTCTCTTTCTGTTCACTTTACTTTCTTTCTATGATTTCCATCTAGTTTAAGAAACAAGGAAGAGCATTTACAAACTTTTCCTACATGAAACAAAGTATCACTCATAATAGAATGTAATAGCTTATAAAACTAAACATCTAGACTGTTAATGAGTAAAAGAAAAAAATCTAAATTGTATTTTAAATGTTAAGCCTTCATTTCACACTCATTTTCCCTTTATATAAAATTAATCTAATAAAATGATTTCTTGCTAAATTAGACTTTCTATATTCACTGAATAAAGTCAAAGTATATGGAAATGAGAAATGAATTATATATGTTACAATAATCACCTTACTCTTTTACATCTCTATATTGCAGAGTTTGATATGGATAAAAATTTGATATGATAACTTTTTATGGGAATTAGTTCATGAAATACATTTTGTTACATTTAATTTAGATGTGTCTTTAAAAAAATAGAAATTTTGTTAAGGGAGAACCTCAAGCAGTTACTGAGAACATGTGGAAGATAAATGACAGTGGTCCAAGAACTGAGAAAAAACAATTCTGGAGTTAGTCATAACTGTTCAATTCCTACCACTTAAAATGAATCTGAAGTGAGCCATAGGAAACAGGCTTCAATATTGTTGCAAAGCATCAAAAGCATGATTGCGATGTTTACACTCTGGGTTTATAAAAGTTTTTTTTTAATTTAAAAAATAGTTGCATTCTTCTGCATTTTAATATGAAAATCATATAATTTCCCTAAAATACACATGAAGAATCCACAGTGATTTCGGACAAGGCATTTTCTTCAAAAGTCATCCAAATAACATAAATACTTCATTGTCTACCATAAGCAATACTAGTGGAAGTGGAAAGTGGGGACATCAGGGTGGGAGGATGCACAAGGGCACAAGAAAGAAGAAAAATGTTAATTTTTTTAAAGGTTTTTGCCATTGGGAGCATGCACTTGCCAGAAATAGAGAGAGACAGTGAGAGGGAAAGTGAGAAATCACCTTCCTACGGGGGATGGCCACACCACAATCCCTTCTCCTCCATGTCCTCCTGAGATTCTGAGCATGGACGTACACTTGACCAGAGTGATTTTCAAACCACCAGGTCCGGGACTGGAACCATGGTCAGCCACATGGCAATCCAGCACCTTAACCCCCATGACACCTGCTGACCCTGAAAATTTTGAAATATTAGTCAACCTTTTAATCAATGCCTTGAATGCACAAAGCTATTGTTAACATCCCTATTTGGGGCTACAAAATGCATCTGAAAGACATGAAAATATCAATTGGTTAAGAACTGTAGCAATGAAACATTAACTTTCATAACTAGGAAACATAATAATTTGTGGTTACAAAGTATTGTATTTATATTCACATATTCGTTAGACTCTATTCTTCAGAGAGAAGTAGGTTTCTTATAATGAGATTTCAACAGATGAGTGAAATGAAAATAAGAAACTAAATAGATTGTTCAAAGTTATAAAATTAATATTTATTGTGGTTTTTATTGAGAGTTTTTCTTCCTCCAAATATGAAGAAACTTCTACAACATTATACTGCCGTAACAATATCTTTTATGTTTAAAAGCTTTCTAATAATTTATTTTAGAGAAAATTTAACTTATGCTATAATAAATAAGGTATCATGTACTTCTGAAAGACATACACATACAAAAATGCATAATGGGGAACCAGCAGTTAGCGTAACGGCTATGTCGCTGGACTCCCACGTAGTCGACAGCAGTTCGCGTCCCGGACCCGGTGGTTTAAAACTCATGCCGGGCGCGTGTGCGTGAGTGCCCAAGATCCCGAGAGGAGAATGGAGGAGAAGGGATTGCGGCATGACCATCCCCCTGGGGGGTGATTTCTCGCTTTCTGTCTCTATGTCTCTCTCTGTCTGTCTGGCAAGCGCACGCGCCCTATAGCAAAAACCTCTCCAAAAAAAAAAAAAAAAAAAAGCAATGCATAATGTGGAATGATCCTCAAAGGGTTTCTCTAGACAGAGGATATTAGTTTAAATTTAGAAAATATTGGTTTACATACCACATAAATTAGCCAGATAAACTTCAAATGCTAAGATCATATGACTGTCTATGTTTCCAGTTGAATATTTGAAAATCATGGGAAAAGAAATGATAACTGATACTATATATTTTAAAGCTATAGGCAATAAAGACAAATTCTACTTTAAAACATCTATAAAATCAGAAAAAAATAAGGCTATAAGAAGACAATTCTTAAAGAGTATTTTCCTTTTAACTTGGTTTGGGAAATAATCAAAAAGTAGATACCACGATCTATTATGGTTTTTATTTCATGTAGGTAAGTGGTTGGGGGGACTATTTGGTTTTATGGAGAGCAGTTTTTAGGACAAATATACAATTCTGAAAACTTTCATCTAAGCTACAAAGAGGAGTGCATCAAGAAATGCCTTGGGTCTATACTGAATAGAAGGTCTTTGATTTTTATTGCTTTTCTATTTCATTTTATACGACTTTGTGCTTTAAATTAGTCTTCGAGTCAGAGAAGAGACCCAAAGTATCATGCATTTTATATTTGTTCTCCATCAGAAACTTCTATAGATATTTGTGTACTTTGCAAATTTATGTATCTTTAGTGTGGCAAACTCAGTCCAGAATATGAGACTTTACTGTGTTCATGTTCACCTCTTACATTGTCATCACAAATAAAGGGTAGGTAAACATTCTGCTGATGCGTGAGACTGAGCAGTTCACTAGCCTGATCTGTATGCTCAGAAGTGCTGGCTGAGGTTATAAAACAGCATATCAAATTAAGCAAATATAAGTCAAGAATGTGACTGTGCAGCAAAGGTATTAAGTCTTTAAAAAGTGGCATATTTGTGGGAATATATTTGAGAGGATTTTCCATAGTTTTCTGTAATGCAGTGAAAACGAGGGAGGGTAAAGTTCCTTCCAGTTAAGCTGATTTCCTCAGTTCTTTTCCATAAAGTAAGTCTACAGTGAAAATTTGAAGACAGTATTTATGTTATATTATGTCAGTTGAATGTTCTAGGCTTTAGAAAAATGACATAGTGACAGAGATTGTGTTTCCTAATCCTGTCTTACCTTTTTGGGGGCCTTAACATAGCTTTAAGAATATGTAGTAACTCCAGGTAGATTTTAAGTATCTTTAAACATCTATTAATTTCTTGTAAAACTTATACCTAGCAACATTCTAGTTTCTTAAATTATTTAGTAAAAAACATAAAATAGTTTAAGAGATGAATTATATTTCAGAGTTTGAGTTAAAAGGGAGTTGAGTTACAAGTTAACTAAATTCTATTTTACATAGAATAGGAGTTTATAGTAGAGATGTTAAGCCTGAAATTCTATATGTGCCTGTAGATTATGATAGCTGTCTTGTAGTTAAAGCCATAGACAACATGAAGAGGATAGGTTACAGAATTAAAAGATGGAAAACCAAAGAAACCAAAGAAACATAAATTTAATGTGGAAAAGATTAAGAAAAAAAACCTGCACTGACTTTAAGATCCATGATCTAAAAGAGTAAGTGGAAAGTTAGGAGAGAAAAATAAGGCAAAAAAAAAAAAAAAGGTGGAAAGAGGGGCCAGAGGTGGCATGGTGGTTAAAGTGCTGGATCCTATACAGCTGACTCTGTGGTTTGAATCCCAGACCTGTTCTTCTGAAAAACATGCCAGGTACATGTGCGTGCATGCCCAAAATCCTGAGAAGAGGATGGAGAAAAAATGATTGCAGTATAGCAATTCCCTATGGGGGGAGGGGATTTCTCACTTTCTCTCTCTCTGTCTCTGTTGGGCAAGCACATGTGCCCTATGACAAAAATAAAACAAAACAAAAATCTTTAAAAAATAAAAAGAGGGGGACCAGCAGTTAGTGTAATGGCTGTTGCTGAACTCCCATGTAGTCAACGGCGATTCAAGTCCCGGACCCGGTGGCTTAAACCTCACGCCAGTCGCGTGTGCGTGCGTGCCCAAGATCCCGGCAGGAGAATGGAGGAGAAGGGATTGTGGCGTGACCATACCCCCCTTGGGGGTGATTTCTCACTTTCTGTCTCTCACTGTCTCTCTGGTGAGCACATGTGCCCTATAGCAAAAACCTCTCTAAATAAATAAATAAATAAATAAATAAATAAAAAGAGGAAACTTTTTTATGGAAAGCAAGATGGAAAAAAATGTTAAATTTAGCCATATAACCAAATAGGAAAGGAGATCTATGATCTTTTTCCTTTCGAGATACTATAGAATTAGTCATTTCTATACCACAGTTCAGGAAATACTATTGTAGAAGAAATGGAGTAAATGTCTACAGGTGTAGGGGTCAAGGTCAATGTAGATCAATTAGGCCATATGTTTTCAATTTTGAGTTTTCTAAATTTAGAAATGAATAACACAGTGGAATAATCAAGCTTTGAAGGAATTGCTTTTCTTCTTCTTTTTCTTTCTTTTTTTCTGTTTTTTGGAGAGTTTTTCTGTAGGGTACATGTGCTTGCTAGACAGAGACAGAAAGCAAGAAATCACCCCCCAAGAAGGACGGTCACACCGCAATCCCTGCTCCATTCTCCTCTAGGAATCCTGGGCACACACGCACACGTGCCTGCAATGAGTTTAAGCCAGCGGTGGCTTAAACTTGGGTCTGGGACGTGAACCACGGCCAACTATGTGGGAGTCCAGAGACATAGTCACTATGCCAACTGCTGGCCCCTGAAGGCCCTGCTTTTAAAGTTCATTGAGGACTTAGCATGAGTTGATACCAAAAAGGTATCCTGTCAATGTCAAAATGGTGTCGCGGTTTTGTTATTTAAGGATTCCAGATCAATTGCTGTGCTATGTGACAAGAAATAAAGAAAGGAAATGGTGTAAGGACCTGAATTAGGAATTAATGAAAAAGAAAGCCTTCTCCTCCCCAGGGGGTATGGTTCTGGTGCAATCCTTTCTCCACCATTTCTCCCTCCTTTTGGGATTTGTGGGCATGCATGCACACATGCCTCATGTGCTTCTCAAGCTGCTGGGTCCAGGACTTGAACCACATTGTTGGCCATGTGGGATCCAGCCACCTTAACTACCATGGTACTGGCTGGCTCAACTCCTGTAGTTTAAAAAATTATGATAATACCTCCTGAGTTTTAAATATCAGATTGAAAACAGTTCATAGAAGACTTGAACACTGTGTCTAGGGCTGTTGGATTTCTTGTTAGTTCCTAGGAATGAATGAAGCTTTATGCAAAAAAGACTTATTAACAATAATAAAGGTTTCCAGTGACTGAATATACATATGATAAAATGAAGGAAAAATTGGAGAGAGAGTGAGGAGAACAAATGCCAAGGGGATGGATAAAAAAGATGTTTGAATGCCCACACGTCTGTTTGAGGAAAGGAGGTAAGCTCAGTGATTAAGAGCAAGTATTGTGGAACTAGCAGATAGCGTGGCAGTTACAACGCTGGACTCCCACGTGGCTAGTGTGGTTGGAGTTCCAGAAGCGTTGGCTTAAAATGTGCCAGTAGCATGTGTGTGCATGCCCAAGAACCCAGGAGGAGAATGGAGGAGAAGGGATTGTAGAGTGTCCATCCCTACTAAAGAGTGTCCATGTTTCTCTCTTTCTGGCGAGTGCACACACCCTAAGGCAAAAACCTCTTAAAAAAATAAGCAAGTTTTGTGGCATTCTGTAGCTCTATCCTTCTGTAACCTTGGAAAAATGATTTGTACTCTTGGGCCTCAATTTTTATATCTATAAAAAGGAGATAATTATGATGTCTACTTAAGAATGGTCATCTCATTTAAATAAATAACTCATGAAAACATTTTGCACAGCTTCTGGCAAATTATAAATGCAAGGTGAGGGTTTCTAGTGTGGCCACCATTATTGTCTTTGCACAACATCCCCCATTATTATGCATCTTACTTCCATACATAGAAATATCTGTATCCCACACAGTCTTTGAGCCATTAGCATGAATTCTTTGCTTTGGTAAATATTTAGAGTTGTCTTAATATCTCAGAATAGTCTGAAAGTTTTATTTTCAAAAGTTATCGTGATTAATGTAAAGAAGGCCAAGCGACATGCCTGCTATAAAGAAAATTGAAAATCTTTGCTTCCATTTTGGTTCCCCTGAATGTTATTATATATTTTATCCAGAACTATAGTCAGAAATCAGAGCTCTTGTAAAGTTGGAATAGAATGGGAAACTTCTCACTGTGTAGCAAGCTAAGGGTTTAAAGATTGCTGTTGGCAGGACACCAGGAAGGAAGCAAACCCTTGAGAAAATTACTTCTAAGAGGTGCTATTTTCTCTCTACTTTGATGTGCATATTTCTTTGCCAGATGGTAGTAGCCCAATAGGGAATTACTTTAGGCAATAGGCTTCTACTTACAAAATTTCTTTCTTGGAAACCAATGAATCTTTTCTGGTTGAGTAATTTCATTGAGATGAAAATGATATAACTAGCCTTGACCTAAATGTATTGAAAGGTATGTTTTGCGTGTGTTGCACTTGTGCACATGCATACACAAATATGTACACTTAAATGTTGAGAAATTACTTTTCTTAAGATATAACTTGAATTTAACTTATGGATTATTAATTTATTTCTGCTAGCATTGCTTAATATGAAATTTAATGAGTTTTAAAAATACAGCTGACTCTTGAACAAGATAGGTTTCAATTTCAGGGGTCCATTTATTACATGAATTAAAAAAAAATATATAGGAAAACAAAGCACAGTACCATAAGTGTGTTATCCCTCCCTTATGATTTTTCAGTGTTTTTCTCACCTCTTAGGATGGAAGGAAATCTTTTTTCTTCATTTTATGTTTCATGCAAGAGAATACATGTGAGAGAGAAAGAGAGAGTGAACCCTCCAAAAGGGCCTGGACCCACCACAATCCTCATTCCTCTAATTATTCATCTTATCAGGATTCTGGGAGCATGATGAATGCCTGACATATATTTCAGGTCTATGAGTCCAGAACTCAAACCCTGGTTGGCCGCATAGGATCCAGCATCCTCCACACAGCATTTAACTGCTACACTATGGGGCTAGTCAGTGATTTTTTTAACAACATTTTTGTAGTATTGATTCCTTTGTAATTTGAATATAGTATACAGTACATATGACATGAAAAATATGTGTTAACTGACTATATTATCATTAAAGCTTCTGATCAATAGTAGCCTTTTATTACTTAAGTATTAGGAGTCTGTAGGTATATGTGGATTTTTTTTCTTTTTTTCTGTAATTTTAATTATTACTATAAACTTTTTAATATTACATTAGTTACATATATATTTACAGTGTTTTACATTTCTTTTTCTAGCATGATTACCATGCATATCAGTCAAGACAAAGACATTACTTACTATCTGGTATATGTGGATTTTCAATGCATGAGGGGTAGGTACCACTAACTTCCATTTATTGAAGGATCACATGTGTTTCAAAAATTCACATCTGAGAGCCAGCAGGTGGCATAGTGGTTAAGGCAATGGACTTGCATATGGCCAACCACAGTTTGAGTTCCAGATCTGATGGCTTGAAACTCACTCTAGGCATGTATGTGTGTGCCCCAAATCCTGAGAGGAAAATGGAGGATCAGGGATTGCGGTGTGGCCATCCCCACTACGAACAGTGATTTCTCATTTTCTTTCTCTCTTTCTCACTCTCTCTGTCTTGCCAGTGAGTGCATGAACCCTATAGCAAAAATCTCTCCAGAAAAAAAAATAATAATAATTCACAACTGAATAGTATATAATACAATGAGTAAAATCAAAGAATGGATGTTTGATCACATAATTAGAATAAAATACACACCTAATCTAAAATGCAGGAAGAGGATATATGGCTTGGAGATAAAACAATAAAATCACCATAAAACTGGTTAATTTGTTTTAATTATGTAGATGAGTTATAGACAATTTCTGTTGAGTATAAGTCTTTGATTATAAGAGTCAGACCACAGAGGCAAGGATAAGTAATAAATTATTGGCTTATACTTGGAGCATGGACTCTGCATTCCCTCAAAAAAAAAAAAAAAGTTACATTATATTATTAAGAGGCAAAATTCTGCAACCAGCATGTGGCATGGTGGTTAAAACACTAGATTCCCAAATGGCCAACCATGGTTTGAGTCCTGAGCCCAACAGCTTGCAAATCACACTGGGCACATATGCTTGTGTGCCCCAATCTTGAAGAGAATGGAGGAGATGGGATTATGGCATGGCCATCCCCATCCCTTTGGGGGATGATTTCTCACTTTTCCTTTCTCTGTCTTTCTCTGTTTCAGGAAAACACATGCACCATATAGCAAAAAAAACAAAAGAAAAAAGGCAAATTCTTGTATTTAGCAAAGCTGGAAACAGAATGTTTTAGCGCAATGTCTCTGCAGAAAAGTATATGTTGTACACTCCATTAGAAGGTTCAAGACAGAAAGTGAGAAATCACCACCTGAGGGGATGACCACACCACAATCCCTTCTCCTCCATTCTCCTCTCAGGGTTTTGGGTGCACACATATGCAACTGGCCTGAGTTTTAAGTCACTGGTTTTGGGACTTAAACTGCAGTCAACTACATGGGAGTCCAGCAATGTTCCCATTATGACATCTGCTGGTCTCTATTTTTATTATTTTTTAATGATACCATTCTAATTTATATGTGGTCATATTTCACTGTGGTTTTGATTTGCAATGTGTCTAATGTTTACTGATGTTGAGCATATTTTTCATGCTTTTTGGTCATTTGCATATCTTCTTTTGGGAAATATTTACTCATCTCATTTAAATATTTTTATTTAATTAAATTAATTAATTTTGGCACTGAGTTGTTTGAGGTCCTCATATATACTGGTTTATCTGGTATGAACTGGTTTTTTTCTTGAGGTCATGTGCACTTGCCAGAGAGAAAGAGACACACAGAAACAGAGAGAGAAAGTAAGAAATCTCCTTCCAGGGAGGATGGTCACACTGCAATCCCTTCTCCATTCTTCTCTTGGAATCTTGGACGTGCACGCACACATGCCTGGCCTGAGTTTCAAGTCCAGGACTCAAACTGTAGTTGAGTATGTGCAAGTCCAGTGACAAAACCATTACACCATCTGCTGAGCCTATTCTGGTTTTTAAGCTCATCAGACATACAGTATGCAAATATTTATCACATTCTATGGGTGTGTCACTTCACTGTTTTCTTCTTTGTTCTGCACAAGCCTTTTAGTATGATATAATCTCAGTTGTCTTGTCCATGTTCGCTTTTATTGCCTGTACTTCTGAGGTTTGTCCAAGAAGTCTGTCTACACTGAAGACCTGAAATTCTTTCCCTATTCCCTTCTAGTAGCTTTATGATTTCAGGTTTTATGTTTAAATATTTAAATCCATTTGGAGTTTATTTTTTTATATGTGAGAGAAACAGGTCCAGCTTCCTTCTTTTTCATATGGAGGTGTAGTTTTCTCAGCAACACTTATTAAAGAGGCTATCTTTTCCCCAATGGATGATCTTGAAAATCAGCTGGCTGTACATATGTGGATTTATTTCTGGGTTTTCTGAACTATTCCATTGGTCTATGTGTCTGTTCTGTGTCTGTTTTTTGTTGCTATTGCTTTGGTTTGGGATTTTGTTTCACAAAATCACATAGGTAGGCCCAGGTAAAGCAAAAATAATCCCAAAAAGCCTGTCCCTGAGGTCTGTCCTAAATATCACTAACTTCTACTTAAGAGTAAACACCATTTAAATTTGGTTTTGTTGTGACACAGAGATCACCTCACTAAACCTAAATTGAAGTAACTCTAAAATATGAATGATTCCTGCCTTTTCTTTTTATGTTTTATTTATTTATTATTTCTAGAAGGCATGTGTGCTCACCAGAGAGAGATGAAAGAAAGAAAGAAAGAAAGAAAGAAAGAAAGAAAGAAAGAAAGAAAGAAAGAAAGCCAGCCAGCCAGGCTGGCTCAATGGGCCATGGTAACTCCACAATCCTTCCACCTCCATTTACCCCTCCTGTTGGGAGATTGGGCATGCATTCGCCCACACTCAGCTCCTCTTTCAAGTTGCCAAGGCTGGCATTTGAATCATGGTTTGCTGTGTAAGATCCAGCTCCCTTGACTACTGGACTATAGGGCTGACCTGAATAGTTTCTGATTTTTAAAGGTAATCCTAGGCTGTGATGGGGAATTTCCTATTTGCTTTAAATCTCTTGTTCATTGTTTCTGAGGAGAAAATATTTACAAATATATACGTGTGTGTGTGTGTCTGTGAGTGTGTGTGTGTTTGTATGTATTTTTTCATTAAGCATTGAGCAAGAGATTCATAATTTTCAGGTTAAACAAAGTTTCACTTCTATTTCACAAAAGATATATTAAGTAAAAATTATCTCCCTCTCATACTATTTTCCTAAATCTCAGCTGTTTTCATTTTGTTTCAAAATCCTAAAGTATGATGACATTCCTTCAATACTACAAGGCACAGACATAGTGTAAGCCTTACAAAGTCAACTTTTGTGGACACCACTTTGAAACTGCTTCCAAAGTAAGACAGCCTTAGATACCTACTTTCTAATAGTAATTTTCAAAATAAAGTGTAACTCACAGTAATGACTAAATTTTACATTATGCCCAAATTAATAAACATGTTTTTAATAAAGATTCATTGAAAAAAGATACTTATATATGCAACTCATTCTAATACCTTCTATTTTCTTTTAATTAAATCTCCATCTTGCCTAATCTATGTACCTTTTTAAAACTGCTAATTTTGACTCACTACTATGATTTAATGATTGACTAAAGATTACAGCCTATAATATATTTATTTTTCATCTTCTTTTCCTTTGTTAATTCTGCTAAAGGGTGTGTGCGCTCACCAGAGAGAGACAAAGAGAAAACACCCTGAGGAATGGTCATCCAGCAATCCCTGTTCTCTTTTTCTCTTTTTTTCTGGATTTTAGGCACATATGCACACATGCCTGGCACATTTTTTAAGCTGTGATGTTTAGTTCTCCAACCACGGAGTCAGCCATGTGGGATCCAGTTGTCTTAACCACAAGGCCATGGGCTAGCCCCACAGCCCACGAACTAAATAAAACAATCTAGATGACTGACAATGATAATGTCTGATTATAGTTTTTCTTTTCTTATTTGAGCAATTTAAAAGGTGCTTCCTGGGGTACCCCATAGCCTAGTGATTAAGTCACACTGTCCACATGACTGACCACAGTTCAAGTCCACCCCATGTTGGGCATGTATGTGTGCACCCAAAATAACAGCAGGATAGAGAAATGCAGGGGGAAGGCTTGTGATAGATTATGTCTCATTGGGGTGCTTTCTTCCTCTCTCTCTTTCTTTCTCTCTCTCAGGTGAGTATATATATATTTTAGCAATTAAGAAATAAAAAGAGGGCTTCCTATATTCTGTAGTAGAAACCTCATAGAATAGCCAACACATATATTTAGACAGAAGAACCAGACACATAAGAAATTGTTTTGTTTTGGAGACCAGCAGTTAGTGTAATGGCTATGTCGCTGGACTCCCACGTAGTCAATCACAGTATGTGTTCCGGACCAGGTGGCTTAAAAACTCACGTCAGGCACGTGTGCGTGCGTGCCCAAGATCCCGAGGAGAGGAGAATGGAGGAGAAGGGATTGCGATGTGGCCATCCCCCAGGGGGTGATTTTTCGCTTTCTGTCTCTCTGTCTCTCTATCTGTCTGGTGAGCACACATGCCCTAAAGCAAAAACCTCTCCAAAAATAAAAAAAAAAGAAATTGTTTTATTTTGTATTATTTGTTTCTTATTTTGTTTGTTTACAACAATTCACATTTCCTCCTTTGTTAAAAGCTGGATAAATTATGTATGGAGGTGTAGTCTTCAGAGCCTCAAAAACAACACTGTTTCATTCAGTCCAGTTCCCAGAAAAACAAGACAGTATATCATGTTGAGATTTTTTTTAAAGGGCCTTTTGAATAAAAGAACTATTGATAGATATAGGGGCTATATTATGAGATTCAGCAAAGGTTATCAAGGTTCCCTAACATTGGAATAGCATGTTTGGGCCTCAAGTTTCAATGTCATAAGGTTGTTATTAAAGCCTGGCTGAGATCTGTGATCAGACAAATAACATTCCCTGACAGAATCTGTTCTCATAGAGGAATACAACCCCTGTCAAAACCACATCAGAGAAAGAAAGGATAGGAGAAACCTATATCCCAGCCTTGTTCTCTTCCTCCCTTCTGATCTGCCAGTGTCTCGAATTGGCTAACCCCAATGGGAAAGTCATCTGATGTGATATGGTTTACAGTCAGTCTCCTAAAGGGTACTAAAGGACCAAGAAAGGTACACAATAAATTTCAGAAGAAAATGGGAAACAAATTACTATAACATTTTTTTTTTAAAGATAAGGATTATTGTTACACTGCATATAGCAAAGCTTTTCTGAGTTTTATGGAACTTCCACTTGAAGTGTTTTTGTAATGATTACATGAGATATACGAGATTGTAAAATAGTTCTTAACAGCTCTTGGCTCATGTACACAATGCACACCCACTATTATTACACACACATGCATACACACACACACACACACACACACACACACACAGAAGGCCTATCCACTTCCATTACTTTACCACCTAATGAAAGAAAAATGACTTAAAATTGTTCACACATGTTTCCAAAACTCATCTGTGAATTCAAGCAATCCAGACTAATCAAGCTGAAGGTGAAGTGTAAACCCTCCAGCCCATGGACACATTGCTCATCTTTGATATGAAACATCACATCTGCTCTATTCCTGGAGACTCTAGGGAGGGAGAGTAAAGGTTAACACGTCTGTCTGCTGACTTGTCAAGTGGTTTCTGGAACAAGAAAGAGGGAAAAATAACAACCAACCTATGGCTCTGTCTTTCCTCCAGGTTAACTATTCCACATTACATCCTACAACAGTTTAACTAAATGTACATACTGGAAAATTTGGTAGTATTTTAATATTTCCTCATCTATATAAGTAGCATGGGAGTATGGCACACGCAGGCAAATTTAAAAATCACTGAAGTTTTGAAAATGATATTTAGAAATGAATATTTTGAAAATGATAAAACTGTATCTCTTCTTTAATTTTGGAAATTATAAGGTATTTAAAAAGAGAAGTATAATGTGCATAATTTTATTTTTGTGAATCTGTCATATCTTTCTGAGAATGTTAATGAAATTATTAAGTTTTTATCAGATGTAAGTTTTTTCCAGCCTAGAATTTCTAGATAAATAGTAACATTCTTTGTGGTTTTAATTATTTGTTTTTAGCTATCTACAGCCTTACTGTTTTTTAATAATACTTTCATTACATTCTTTTTTCATATATGACAACCCCTGATAAAAATGACTGAATAAAATTTTAAAAAGTCTATACCCTTATTCTAGTACCCAACTGGAAATTAGATTTAATAATGTGTACAAAGGTTAATGAAAATAAAATATCTTTTACTCTTAGCAGAAGTCTATCTTAATTGCTAGATAATTTAACTCATTATTTTCTCTTCTTAGTGTTTTAGGAATATTTTCTTCTTTCTTTCTGTTCAACTAGTTTGCTATAAGGGATGTGCGCTTGCTGGAGAGAGAAGGAGGGAGGGAGAGAGGGATAAAGCGAGAAAGCAACTCCCAGGGAGGATATACATGCTACAGTTCTATTTCCTCCATTCTCTTCCTGGGGTTTTGGGTACACATACACAGGCACCCACATATTTTATAAGCTGCTGGGTCAGGGCAGGAACCACATAGTTGACCGTGTCAGATCTAGTCACCTTAACTACCATACCACTGGTCAGTGTGAAATATATCCTTCTTTACCTTGAATATCTTTTCCTAATTTTCATAGGTATCAAAAACTAAATGCCATATAAATTATGAGAATAGTAATTCATGTTTTAGTCTTCCTTCTCTTGCTATAATTCTCTTCAGTTTTAAGGAAGTAACTAATTGTGGTTCTAAATTTTAGTTCATTATATATAAAGCAAGTGATAATAGGAGTCAGAGAAAATTTGGGTGGTATTTACTGGCTTTTACATTTTAGGATGAAAACTCAAAATTCCCCAAAACCTAGAAGACAATTCTTACACAAAACACAGATGTTGTTGTTGGGGAAAAGTTCAGTTAAATATCCACAGTAAGTGGGTTGAGTCCGTTGAAATCTAAGATGTTTGGTAGGTTGTTGTGTTTCTGCATGCAGGTGAAGAGGTGGGCAGTTCCAGAAGATGCTTCTCAAGACTCTACAGTCTGTTTAGTAGAGCTCTGTAAGGTACCTGTCCCAGAGTTACTGAAAGGTGTGAACTGATTGTCACCCAGCAAATAACTTAAAATAATAGAATGAGAGCTAGCAATGGCAATAATTCATTGGCAATATCTCTCCACTCCCAATTTTCTAGTTCCTTGTAAACTTTGAAGTAACACATAATCCCATGGGTTTAGTTTGGGAGCCTTACAAGCAGCTAAACTGCATATATTATATATTACTAGTCACTAATTGGAGAGACTAAACAAAATAGAATTGTTTAAGAGCCATAAATGAAAAAATGCAGTCATTAGTCACTTAAATACAGGAACACATTCTGAAAAATGTGCTGTTAGGCGATTTCATTGTGCAAACAGCATAGAAGGGACTTACGCAAACTTGGATGGTATATCTTACTATACACCAAGGCTACAGGGCTATATGGTATAATCATATAAAACTATTGCTGAATGTGTGGTCATCATCCACTGAAACATCCTTAAATGATGCATGACTGTATATATTTGACTCTCGTGTTCTTTCTCTTCAGGTTTTTGGCATAGGGAGCAAGCACTCATAGGAGAGAGAAAGCGAGAGGGAAAATGAGAAATCAACCACTGGGGGTATGACCACACTGCAATCTCTTCTTTTCCATTCTCTCTCTGGATTTTGGGCACACATGCACATGTGCCCAGTATGATCTTTGGTTTTTGCTTTGTTTTGTTTTGTTTTTGAGAGTTTTTTGCTATAGCGTGTGTATACTTGCCAGAAAGAGACAGAGAGACAGAAAGCAAGAAATCACCCCCCAGGGGGGATGGTCATGCTAAAATCCCTTCTCCATTCTCTTCCTGGGATCTTGGGCATGCACACACATGCGCCTGGCATGAATTTAAGCCACCAGATTCGAGACTCGAACTGCGGTCACCTACATGGGAGTCCAGCAACATAGCCATTACGCCAACTGCTGGTCCCAATGCCTAGTATGATTTTCAAGCTGCCGGATCCAAAGCCCAAACCACAATCAGCCATGTGGTATCTAGCACCTTATCCTATATCCACCTGCTGGCCCCTTGATTGTCATGTCCTAGACAACATTTACTCTCCTAATGATTTAAAAGTGCACCCCAAAATATTATCTAGCTGTAACAGCTTTTACTATCTTTCTAGCTGGATGCAAGCCTTTTGCTCATCTGAATTTCAAATGCTTCATCTGCTTTTCATTAATTGTTCTCATCTTTGAACTGATTCCTGACATTTCTCTTCCCTTAACATTTTGTGTCCAGTTCGTTGACAAGTCCTATTGGCTCCTCCTTTAAAATATACCTAAATTCCAGAATTTCTTATCAGATTCTCCTCTAACTAGACACTTCAGATTTTCACCATAACCGAATTATTTTGCAGTTATGTCATCATTATTGTTCCCACTTCCATCCATATTTCTCTGCAGACTATTAACTAAGCAGTCATAAGGGCTTTTTGTTAAGTCTGTGTACTTCCTCCATGAGACAGAGAGAAACACAAAAGAGTAGGCACTCTCAACAGGATTCCCATGCCATGACATCTCCTGTCTCAGCCAGCCCAGAACACAGGCGCACACACACGTGATCAGCATGCTCAACCAGGCCTCAGAATGCAATCCCAGAGCCTTTCACAAGAGTGTCAGCTTATTACCACTGCTTCACCTCCTGGCTCCCACAAGGATCTTTTTTAACCTATCAGTTTATATACTATTTACATCAATGATCCCCAACCTTCCCAATACCAGGGACTGGATTCATGAAAGACAGTTATTCCATGGACTAGGTGGGGTAGGATGGGGGATGTATATTAATCCATGTATATATTCTAATACATCTCTATATATGCATCTATAATCACATATATAAAAATATATGTGTGTGTGTACACACACATACCATTGTAGGATCTCAATAAATAGGTATTGTCTGATTAATCACTCTCTATACTACTTTTTTATCAGTGCATAGTTGATCTCATTTCACTATGTTTTAAAGTATATTTATTTAAAAATCTTTAGTCTTTTGGCTGTTGTTTTGTTTATTTTTGTGCTAATTATTTTTATCTAGTCACTTTTATATTCTTATAAGTTGAAGGATTAATAAATTAAATGAATTACTGTTTAGTTCACAGGGATTCAATAAATAGTAGAAGGTACAATCTGAGGCATGGACACATGGAATAATGAATAGAATCCTGTGTTCCAGAAAGTCTCAAAATTAAAAAAAAATACAGAAAGAAATTTTGCAAAATATAAGTAATAGATAATGATGTAACTTAATCTTAGGTGACACAACTGACAAGAAAGACTGGATTCTGTTAACAAATTTCTTATTTGATTCTTTTCTTTTTATTTAATTTAAATTTTAAAAATAATTTCTTATTTACATTTAATTGTACATCTTCAAGGGATATAACATGGATTTTCAAACCATGCACACAGTGTGTGACATTCATCATTTTCAAAAAGAGTATTTACTTAAAGTGCATTTACTCTCGTACTCCTACTTTCTGTAAATATGGGATACATACAGTTTTTCTCTTTACTCACTTTGTCACTTTCCACTTCCAGAAATGGGAAATAAAGGGACATATTTAACATTAGTCAGAGCCAATAGACTGAAATAGTAATTATAACTCTCAACTGTTAATGCCCAAACTTCGCATATTTTCAGGTAAGCAGTCCAGGGAACATATAACAAATTGAGATGCTAAAGTCTTATTTCTTCTGTCTTAAATAAGAATATTTAGAGATGCTGTCTAAACACCAGTGTCTTTTAAAATATCCCAGTCAACTATTGTGAGCCAGTCATGAAGATTACTAGTATACATGATGGTGAGAAATTGTAGACCTTCATACTTGAGAGCAGGAAAAGTATGATATGAACAGAAATGCAGTGTTTCAAAGGAAAGATCCTTTGTAATGACACACTGTGGACTTGTCCTTAGCTAATCATGGGAATATGATGGCTATGGATACTGGTGAGGACAAAGCCTGGGTTTTTAAATCAGGGTGTGTTATAGTTTGAATGTGCTCCTTCCAAGACTCATATTAAAACATAATCTCCATTGTGGTGGTATTAAGACATGGTGGCTGGGACCAGCAGGTGATGTAGTACTTAAGGCACTGAACTCCTACATGATTGACTACAGTTCAAGTTCCAAACCCAGCAGCTTGAAATTCACTCTGGGTGTGTATACATGCATGCCCAAAATTCAGAGAAGAGAACGGAAGAGAAGGAACTATGGCATGGCCATCCCCTGGGGGGTGATTTCTCACTTTCTCTTTTACTTTTGTCTCTCTGATAAGTGCATGCACTCTATAGCAAAACTATCTCAAGAGTATTTATATATGGTGGCTTTAGAAGGTGATTAGGCCATGAGAGTCCTGCTCCATTATTTATAGATTAGTGCCTTATATTGGATTGTTGGAAAAGTCATGATGCATTTTTGCATAGAATAAAAGGAAAAAAAATACATCATGGCTTTTCATACAACTTAATAAGATGGTTTGAGAGACTGAGTTCTCCTTTTACACTCTTCCATTATGTGATAAAATCTAGATGGTGCCATCTAAGAAAAACATGCCTTCAATAACCATTGACCTTGCTAGTACCTGGATATCTTGGACTGCCTAGATTCCAGAACTGTAAAAAAAAAAAAAAAAAAAAAAAAAAAAAAGTGTGTTCTTTATTAATTACTCAGTTTTGTCATATTTTGTTGTAATAGCACAGATTAAAACAGGGTGTACAGAGAAAAAATTGTTTTGTTTTGCCAAATGCCATTCTTGGTATTAGGCCTATAAAGGTTAGAGGCAATGTAATAGGTCATCACATTTTAACTATCAGGTATTTGATGGAATAAGAAGATATTTAGTGGCATTGCCTAGGAAAGAACTGGAGATGTGATATTGGAAAACACAGATCAGGACTTAGAAGGTGTGTGAGTCTTTGACATAAAGGCAATATTGGAAAACTTAAGTGGTGACTCTGGTAATATAAAGGATAAAAAGAAATGCGGGGATAAAGTTTACAGCTAGTCTGCCAAAGATGGTCAAAAGGCAGTAAGAAAGCTAGAAGTATCTGCCAGAGTCAGAAAAATATGTAGAAAAGAAGGTTGAAATAGTTAGCTATATATTGGTATTGGGGGATTTATTCATCCATCTTCTTTCATGAGTTACTGTTTAATTAATGAATCACATTCAACTGGATTTGATTTTCATCTTGAATATGTTGATACTTAAGTTAATATGATATCTGTTCATGAATTATTAAAGAAACCAGTGGTCAACAGAATAAAATGTCACAGAACATTCGATTAAGATGAAAATTGAGACAAGGGAAATGACTTTTATCAGAAGGAAGTCCTGGATAATTTATAAGAATAGCTTCAGTTTAGTGTTAAGTGGAGCGTTCGAGTACACAAGATAAATGATGAGTGACTGCATGAAAAATTAAAGCAATGCCAGTAATTATGTGTTTAAAGAGTTAGCAAAAATGAGATGAAAAATGAATAAACAGTGGCAGAATAAAATCACCAAATAAAAGGATTGTGAATTCAAAAGCATTCTAAAAAAGAAAAACACATTTGAAAGTGAGACGTTCGAAAGTTGAAAAAAAAAAGGAAGAAGGTGCATCACAGAAAAGATTGAAAACAATAGAAAGAAAAAAGGAAACTATAAGATGCAGTAAGATAGTGCATTATGTAGTACCTTTTGACACAAAATTCTTATTCTTTTCTGACTTTTAAAATATTGTTAGTGTAAGCCATTAATTTCCAGTCTCCACTTTTCCACTGCCAAGCCCTCTGCTATGGTTATTCCATGCAATGAAAGCTAATAGTCTTTCTTAGAAATTGACATAACTCTCATTCTTTCTCTCCCCTAATGCTTTTCATTAGTACTCCATGTGTCACCTGTTATTACAGCAAAATACAGCTTCTCAAAACACCTCAGAACTAATTGAATAACACTTTCTCATGATGATTATATCTCTATCTAAAACTTTTTCCTTTCCAGGTGAGCTTCTTGGATGGTTGGGAGTTTAACAGTGCTACTTTGCAGACAATATCTATTCAATTAGAAATTGGTATTTGTCAAGCATCTATTGTCAACAAAAATAAGCTCTAAAATATTAGCCCAGTTAGAGCTTAAAGCTGCCCGGTGAGGTAGGTATGTTTATTTTCATTTTAAAGATAGGGGAGTGTTCTGAGAGGTTATGATTATCCTAAGGTCACAGAATGCATAAATAATAGAATAGTTTTCTTACCTAAGTCCCTTATGTTATAAGGCCTATGTTTGAAAAAGCACTGCTGATCCAAAATTCTAGCAATGTGAAGTATTATTATCATAATTCTATTATTACAATTTATATTGTTACCCCTAAATGCAGAATTCTAGTGAATATGTTTATTATGTAGTTGATATTATTTTAAAAGTTTCTTTTCTGGAAAACATCTATAAGGAGGAAGACATATTTTGTATCAATTCTCAGCACTTCCATGAACATTATAATAAATATATATGGACTGTTTTTGATACAAATCATCTTTCTTTTACAATAATAAAACTTTTCAAAGAATAATCACATTTTTTGTTCATTTAATGTAATTGCTTTTTTTTGGGGGGGGGAGAGGTGTTTTTCGCTATAGGGCGCGTGCGCTCGCCAGACAGACAGAGAGAGACCTAGAGACAGAAAGCGAGAAATCACCCCCCAGGGGAGATGGTCACGCCGCAATCCCTTCTCCTCCATTCTCCTCTCGGGATCTTGGGCACGCACGCACACGCGCCCGGCGTGAGTTGTAAGCCACCGGGTCCGAGACGCGAACCGCGGTCGACTATGTGGGAGTCCAGCGACATAGCCATTACGCTAACTGCTGGTTCCCTAATGTAATTGCTTTTAAAATCCACTTCTAATTTTCAAGATACCCACTGTATATTTATTTACTGTATTGTTATCTAATCCTAGAAATGTAACTTCAGCACAACATCGATTAAAAATCCACCTGTTTCTAGGGAGCCATTCTAATTCAGCCATTAGACTGTGGCACCCTACACAGCACAGGTTGTTCCCCATTTCCTAGTCACACAAACATTTTCAATTTAATTCCAGAGTAATAGATATGATTGCCACTGGAACTCCCAAAGCAGGCAGACGATAAAGAGAAATATACCTTCCCTAGAAGATTTTGACCTTTATAACCACAGTCAACATAATCATATCTTGATTCTACACAGAAGAACCCCAGAGACTATATTTAATAAAGAGTTAATGTATATATTTTAATTATTAAATATAAATTTATAAACATTTAAAGTTTTGGTATATTTATTTAACTGAATTATTTTTACGCAAGATATATTAAATTGATAATCTCCTTCTCAGGTTAATATAATTATTGCAAATTGAATAGTGAAAGAATGGTTCACGTGAAACACATTTGACAATTCCCCAGGACTCAGTTGTATGAAGGATAATGGCAGAAATTCAGTACTGGGCTGAGTTGAGGCCAAGAGAAAGCCAGCCTTTATGACTGCCTCCAAAAGAAATACTCTTAAGACCAGAAGCCAGGAAAAAAAAAAATGTTATTTTGAATTCAAGCATCCCTTCTAAAGACAGTAATTATCTTCTGCTACTTATAGACCATACTGATTTTCATTTATAAAAATGAATCTTGTTCCAAGATTGAGTCTAGATTCCTGATGACAACTCTGATTATATAAGCCAGTTTTACCCTCTTGGAGAAGGGACCTAGCATAAGCAGAGTAGATGGTTAGAGACTTGCCAGGCAAGTGTGTTGAGAGGACAGTAATGAGGATTTCATTTCACTGTGACATTCCATACCACATGTGGTCAGTTGACCAACTCCTGAGTTCCCCACCTGGAAGGAGCTGAGTTGATCTAGATCACCAAGTTCTCAAGGTTCCCATGATGCTGTCTCTAGAAACAGGTCTGATGAATAAATCCCCAACTGAATCACGCTTCCTCAGACCTGTTTCTAAGAAGTGTATCAACATTCTCATAGGGATATGGTGATAATATATTTGTCTGTTGAACTAAAATTTTATCTTTGGATGTAGAAATGTCTATTTATTTTTAATTAATTAATTAATAAATTAATAATTACATTCATTCATTGAGCATAGTCACAGCATACAAAATATAATTTCCCATCCAGAATATACTGCATAGGGCTTAATCATACATGTTATCATCGATAATTTTCCATTTCTAGTTTCATATATATATATATATATATATATATATATATATATATATTTCTCCCCTATTTCTCATCTTCTGCCATTTCCCACCCTACTCCCACACTATCTCTGGTGTCGACAGTTGCTTTCCCTTCTTCCCCCCTCACACACATTTTATTGATTCACAAAATATCTTCCACATAAGCAACCAATTGGCCTTCTCACCATGCGTAAGCAACTAACTGACTAGTGTGGATACATGATTACAGAAATGTCCTTAAGTCCGCTCAGGTTTTTTCCCTGGCTAGAGTATGCCATAAATGATATAAAATGTAATTCCTAAATTTCTAAAACTTTTTATATAAAAGACCTCCACCCACGAAACACGATACCTCTAGGCTGAAACACATTTTCCACTCTAAGTATTTAAAGACAAAGAAAAAAATAAAGTGTCTAAATTCAAATGGAATTGTTGAAAGGAATGCACTTAGGATATAATTACCAAGATTAAGTAAACTACTTCTTTGGTAGTTTCTGTATGTCCCAAGACTGTGCTTACTGTAATTTCACTGACTATTTTGTCAGAAGGAAGAAGCATGTTGTGATGGCACTGGGTAATCAGCAGTGTCATTTATGTGTCTTCAATGCTTACAAATTTACCCCATTGATTCTCATTATAGATTAAACGAATTGTTCTGAAACAACTCTGTGGGGCACTATTCACACCAAGTAATGTTTAGTGAAAATCATGCTTTGGCTCTTGATGTACTTAACATTTGCTAGCATTTAGAGTAAGCAGCCTATGGTCATTTAAAATGCTTCTTTCTGTATTTATTTTTTTTTAAGTGAGGACTATTTAAAATATGAAAATTGGTCAAAAGTTTCAAGTGCTGAGGAAATAAATGTCTTACATAGAATAACATAAGGAGAGCATTGCCAGTGTAGGGATGTTCATCAACTGATAATGGGGCTAGCTTCCAATAAACCCGCCATAAGTTGAAAACAGGTTAGGTGGAAATGCATTTAATATGCTTAATCTCGCAAATATCAGCATTTAGCCTATCCAAACTTAAATGTGCTCAAAACATTTTGTTTAGTCTACAGTTGAAAAAAAAATCTGTCATAAAGTCTATTTTATAATGAAGTATCGAGTATATCATGTAAATTATTAAATATTGTACGAAAAAGTAAAACAACAGAATGGTTGCATAAGTACTTGATACAAGTTTTACTGAATGTGTATCACTTTCATACTATCATGAACTCAAAAATTTATAAGTCCAACCATCATAAGTCAGGGACTATCTGTATCTGAATTCCATTCTTGGTTTCCTCTTCACACCTAATGAGTGACATTTGACATCTGTCCTCTTTACAGAAAAAGGAAGAAATAATCTCGACTTATTAGAAGAGTCACATGTTCACTTAAGAAATTCCACAGCTGATAAACAATGTTACCTTTTATTCATTTACAAATGTGTTCTAAAAGCTGTGCACTCCGGCCCTGTGGCCTGGTG
Source organism: Tupaia tana (assembly GCA_026018925.1). Taxonomy (NCBI): domain Eukaryota; kingdom Metazoa; phylum Chordata; class Mammalia; order Scandentia; family Tupaiidae; genus Tupaia; species Tupaia tana. Next base: position 45,618,488 of record JAKSZU010000013.1, on the reverse strand, counting down.
CTTAAGGTGTTTAGACCCTTACATGTAACGGTTTGAGTCCCAGACCTTATAGCTTGAGAAACAAACCAGGTGTGTATGCATATAAGCCCAAAATTCTGAAAGGAACAAGTGGAGGCAAAGGGATTGTGATATGATCATATTCTATGGGACATGCTTTCTCACTTTCCTTCTCTCGCTCCCTCTGTCTCTCTCCAGTGAGTGGATGCAATCTCTGGCAAAGTTAAAACAAAACAAAACAGGAACAAAGCTGGGCACATTTTCTTCTATTAGCATGTTGTGATAAAATAAAATATCAAAACTCTTAACCTAACATTGGTTATTTTTAACAGTTTGTTTTTAATATTTTGAAGACATTTGAATATTCTTTCAGGCATTCTACATCCTTCAAACAAAAACATAACTAAATTATGCATGAAATAATATTTATTTTCTGTTCAATTGATTAGTAATACTCTGAGGTAGATATTTTGTTATCCTTCTTTCACTATGAAGCAATTGGGCTTTAATAGTTAAACACATTTTTTAATGTTTCAGAACTGTCATTAAAATGAAAACAATCACAAAATTTCATTCCAAATCTAATGCACATAAATATCATACATTTGAGATTAAACATATTCAGAAAGTAATTCCTATTTTTTTAATTATGAATGAAAAAAGTATTGGTAGTATCTGGATTTCTTCAGTGTAGGTAATGAAGTGATGGTTTGGTTTGGCATCAGCAGACCTTGACGTGAATGTTGATTTCATGGCCTTCTAATTATATAACTTTGGGGTATCTATATAAATTCTCTAATTTTGAACTTCATCACCTCTGAAGTAGGTAACATAATAACTTTATTATAAGAAAGTATTTATAGTACATCAGGGGTTAAACAGGAGTATTTAAGAGGAGAAGAGAGAACAAAAAGAAATGGTAAAATGAGCTGAAAAAGTGAACAGAGATCAAATTTAGGGCAATTGGTAGACCAGGCTAAAGTCTGGGGTTTAATGATGCATAGGGAATTGGGAATTGTGAGGTGTAATCAAAAGATATACTTAGATCTGTACTCTAGAACGATAGCTGGTAGCACAAACAGGATGAATAGAGGTGAGAGGGCAATTACTCTGGGACAGTTCAGGTGAAAACTAATGAGATCTGGAAGAAACCGAAGCAACAGGATGAGAGGTGTCTACAGATGGAAGGAAGTTTAGTGGAGAATTAGCAGCCCTTAGTAATCAATGGTAGATCATGAAGGAAAAGATACACAAGTAAAGGATAATTCAGTTGTCCAGTTTAGAGAACATGTAGGGAAAACAAAAAAACAAACAAAAAAAAAAGAGGAATAATTCTGGAGAAAAGAAGGATGAATTCTTGTGGTGGTTATGGACATAAATACAAGGAGTATTCAAAAAGATCATGAAAATTGTGTATTATTAAGAAACTATTCATGGAATTAAAACAAATGTTTGAACTAAAATATAGTTGTACTGGAACTCAATGTATACATGAAGCTCCTTTTTAAGGGGTCTGCATCTACTTCGAATGTTGGTTCTGCAGCTCAGGACACAGGACAGAAATGAACGTGTAGAGTTGAGTAGCACCAGTACAAAAATGGTACTGGAAAATGTGAGATATATGGGATCTCTCAGAGAGTCTCATAATAGGAGAAAGAGTAATTATTTAAATAACAAACATTACATACATAGGCATATACAATAATGGGGCAGGGTTTCAAAAGGAAACTGGGTAGAACTGATCTTAGCGATAACTGGAGAATAAAGATTTTTTTTTTCTGTTAAAACAGAAATCAAGAGATCAGAAATAAACAGTGATTGCAAATATTCTAAAGGAATTGAAAGAATAGGGAAAGTCAGCAGTTTGACTTCCATGAGGAAGACTTATTGTAATGGGATAGAAAATAGGTGTTGGCTATTTTTTTCTTTTCAATCTATTTATTTATGGATGTTTTTAAACAAGGATTATAAACAGTCATCAGCACTTTGCCACCCTTCAATATTTTCTTTAAAGACTATGATATAAAGACCAAGAAAAAAATGGAATTAAGCACCAATTTAAAGGACTTTGACTTCATTTATAATAAATAAACATTCATAAATTATAAGAAATCTTCCCAGTTATTACAATTTTTTTCTTTTGCACTAGGGAAACTATGGAAGATATTTGCTGTCCCACTTTGAAGTGTTTTTGTAACCCTATCTACATCAACAAATCAGCAAACATTCATCTTTTCATTCTGGGCTGAAACCTTGATTATTCCGACCACTACTGCCACTGAGTTAGGAAGCACCTCTTTTGAAATAATAAGCAGTACAATTCACCATTATCTTTTTGTAATAGTTTTGAACCAGCTAATAGTTTTTAAAAAAAAATCTGAAAGTGTCTGGGCTATCGATTTACACATATAATAGACCTCTATTCAGACCTTTTAAGCCTTAGCAAGAAATTACATATGTTATAATCTGATTAGAAAAACTATCAAGAAGTTACATGTTTTACTCATCTAAAATACTAGGTTGACCTTCATGGTTCAGCTATTCTGTTTAATAGGTTTTTACTCTGTTCATTCTTAAAGGCATAAACTATCACATAATGTTTTTCTTTCAAACAAAAGCAATCTTTATCAAGCATAGCTAACACCTGTGCTCCAATTCAAAAGATAAGGAGCATCACCTAAAGCCCCGAGACAGTCATCCAGGAATGTGAGTGTGCTGATATCTGTGTGCTTCAGCTTCATTCACACAGACCAGAATCTGCATATTTACATGTCAACCAAGCACATCAGACGGATGTGAAATGTATTTTTTAAAAGTAAAGACTTAGATCTTACCAACGAAGCTTTAAAAGACGGCAGCTTTTCATAGAAAACAAAAAGATTAAAGCTCTTGGTACTATATGAAAACTCATTGTTGAATCATGTATCATCAGATAAAAGAAGGGAGGCTGAGTGAAGGTGTGCTGGATCTATGTGACATTCAGCTCTTGACCAAAGAGAGTGTACAATAGAAAGTAGGGTAGAGGTCAGGAAGAGACTTCAGAGGGTGAGAACAGATTCTCAGAAAGGTCCATTTGCCTCCAATGCCAAGAAATAATAAGAGTTCTTGTACTTTGAGCATTCATCATATACTATATGTCCCAGAAAACAAGCTAATGGCTTTACATAACTTATTTAATATTTACAAAAATAGTATTGTGTTTATACTGCTATTTTGTGAGAATTTGAAACATTAATATCACAGTTCATGCAGTAGTAGGTAGCAAGGGTTGCAATGCTAACCCCCCTGAGTCTCTAACCTGCCTAATTATTTTAATTTCTTATAGCTTACTTTACCCTCATTTTTCTTTTGCCATATTTATTTTAAAATAAGTATTTTCAAAATAAATTTTCTCATGTGATTATTTTCAAAAAATGTCACAGAGAGATATAATTATTCCTTCTTAGAAGTCCTGGAACAGGACTTGATACAATAGAGCAAAATTTGACACAATAGAGCAAAATTTGTATCAAATATTTTATCAGGGATAATATATGTAGATACTCCATCTCAAGGAGGTGTAGCTTAATTCCTCTCTCCTGGATTGAGCCTACATTTAGAGACTTGGATACAAATAATAGAAGGTAAAAATATTTTCTTTATGAAAAGAAACCTGGCAGACTAAGGAAACATAACAACAAATTTAATACTGTACCTTCAATTAAATCTTGGAACATAAAAAGGATATTAGTAAAAAAAAAAAAAAAAAAAACCCTGTGAGATCCTAGAAATTCTAAATTTAAGAGTATTGTACTAATGTTGATTTCTTTCTTTTTTTTTTTTTTTTTGAGAGAGATTTTCGCTATAGGGCGCATGCGCTCGCCAGACAGACAGAGAGAGACATAGAGACAGAAAGCGAGAAATCACCCCCAGGGGGGATGGTCACACCGCAATCCCTTCTACTCCATTCTCCTCTCGGGATCTTGGGCACGCACTCACAGGCGCCCGGCATGAGTTTTAAGCCACCTGGTCCGGGACACGAATCGTGGTCGACTACGTGGGAGTCCAGCGACATAGCCATTACGCTAACTGCTGGTTCCTCTAATGTTGATTTCTTAGCTTTAATAAATATATTATGGTTTTATATAATAGTGACATTAGAGGAAGCTTGGTAAAGGATATAAAGGGAATGTATGTACTATCTTTGTAACTTTTCTGTAAATCTAGAATTATTCCAAAGTAAGAAGTTAAACAAATTATATTAGAATATTTTAATGAACATATTGGTGGAAACTAATATGCTAAGCATCTATCTAAGATTAAACATGTCATCAGCATTTAAATTTTGAAAATTCCTAGGAATTGTATTTTGCAGAACAAACAAAATTCAGCACATAATCAAAAATGCCTTTTCTAGAATGATATCTGATCTGTCAATATATGTTAGAGTCTTGATATTGCATTCCATAAATAACATCACATTGACTTTTCATTTGGAATCTTGTCATAGTTTTTAATCATCTCAAAATGTAGAAAGTCACATTTTACATAATATGGCTTATTTTCCTTGTATGCTCATTTTAAATCATTTATTTCATTACCATATTAATTTTTTATTTCATGATTTATTATTGATGTTCAATCATTGTACATCTCTATAGCACACAATATGTTTTTCAAGGTATGCATGCAGTACACAACTGTTGAATCAAGGATATTACTATAAACATAATTTTCGATAGAGAATTTTTTTTTTTTTGAGAGGTTTTTGCTATAGGGCGCGTGCGCTCGCCAGACAGACAAAGAGAGACAGAAAGCCAGAAAGCGAGAAATCACCCCCCAGGGGGAATGGCCACGCTGCAATCCCTTCTCCTCCATTCTCCTCTTGGGATCTTGGGCACGCACACACGCACACGCGCCCGGCGTGAGCTCAAACCACTGGGTCAGGGACTCGAACCGCGGTCAACTATGTGGGAGTCCAGGGACATAGCCATTACGCTAACTGCTGGTCCCATCGAAACCTTGTGTCTATTAAGAGTTTCTTTCCTGAGCTTCTCCCACCTACCCATAGACTATTCACTCCTCTCCCATACGGTTTCTAGTATCTACACTTCCCACTTTAACAGAAAAGAAATGCTTCTGAGACCAGTATAATCTCTGTCTCAGGCTATCAGCATATCACTTACCTTCCACTGTTTTTCATCTTTTGGCAGAAGTCCACTTCCATTGGATTTTCCACAATCCAAATTCTCTAAGACCTTAAAGAACATTATAAGAACCAGTGAGTATATTCTATAATACAACAACACAAAATTGCTCATGGATACAAAATATACCTCAGATAGATTTCATCAGTATGATCTTTTATCTCTATCTTACACACTATTTAATTCTCCACTCTTTTTTTTTTTTTTTTGGAGAGGTTTTTTGTTTGTTTGTTTGTTTGTTTGTTTGTTTTGTTTTGTTTTGTTTTTGCTATAGGGCGTGTGCACTCGCCAGACAAACAGAGAGAGACAGAGAGACAGAAAGCGAGAAATCACCCCCCTGGGGGGATGGCCACACTGCAATCCCTTCTCCTCCATTCTCCTCCCGGGATATTGGGCATGCACGCACATGCACCCGGCTTGAGTTTAAGCCACCAGGTCTGGGACGTGAACCGCCATCGACTACGTGGGAGTCCAGCGACATAGCCATTACACTAACGGCTGGTCCCTTTAATTCTCCACTCTTCACTCTTGTCTCTTTTGCTAGACTTTTAAATCTCCTAAAAATTTCTTTGCCAAATTTTGTTCTTAGGACTTGAGGAAATATCAATTGTAGAGCAATTATTTAATAAATGTTTGTTAAATTGAATATTGTATTTACTTGTTTCAGATATAGTTCTGAAACAGATTTTCTTTATGTCAGATCATATTTATATTTCTTTCTAATTGCACAAAACTCAGATGACGCATTTTTTAAAAAGCATAGAAAAAATGTAGACTAATTAACTTCTGCTATGATGATCAAACTAAACAAAATCTTGAACAACAGGGATTTGTAGTAAATACAAATGTATTTATGTTTTGTATTATAAGAAGGATAAATTTATCCTTTCAGGCACTTTTGTACTTAAGAAAAACATATTTTCAGTTGATGATATTTTTTTCATGTGAATATAGCAAAAACTTGAAAAAAGTTTAACTTTAAAAACATCTGTAATGCAAAATAAAGACTCAAATACATTTCCTCATGTGAAATGAAATCTTTAAGCATAAAGAAATTTATCTTAGAATATTATATCATTTCCTGAAGCATATTAATAATTTAATGTATATTATAGTACTTATACTAGTTATATGTTATAGTCCATTAAGGAATATAAGTAAGATACATCTAATCTGCAAAGCTGATCATGTATAATTAAATTCTGCATTATATATATTTTCTATACTATTATATTTATGTAATTAAAATATAATAGTAGCACTTACTTCAAGAAAAATAATCATGTACCAAGACACTATTTTATGTAGTTCATATAATTTATTTAATATGATTGTCATGAAAATTATATGGAGTATGTCTAGTATTACATTTTAGATACAAGAAAAAAAGGGAAATGCAGAGCATGTAAGTCATCCAACTAAGTTTTGATTTTTGTCCTTGAATTTACACTTAATTATTTGATTATTCTCTTATTAATCTATATGTGGTAATAATATATTTTAGAAAGACATGGTCAAATACTGTTTCTAAGGGTGGAGGTTAGCCAGTCAGGATTGCTATTGAACAATTACAAAAAAGTGAAGGTAGGTTCTAAACAGTCTAGATACATGTAATCCATACTATTGATACAATCCTTTTCGGTAGATGATTTTACTGAGCATAATCATGCTCATGATTGGTATGATGATGAAAATACTAAGGTAATGTGACATAAACTTTTTTTGATAATAACACTCCTGATGAGATCTAGGTTCCTATCAGTTCAATGAGTCAGAGTGACTTAACAAAGAAAATTAAAATTGAGGCTTGACAAAAAAATATTTCTTTACTATACTAAAAGAGCTGAGTTTTAAGATTTAATATTTTAATATTTAATACTTATTTACTGTATTAAAATACTGAGTTTATTTCACATGTATTAGTGAAATAAATAAAAAATAAATAAATAATCTCTCCACCATGTGCATATCTGACCACCACTACTATTGTATCTTATCATACCATTCCACACATAACTTAAAGCGAAGCAAAGGGTGGACTTCCATCTTTAGAAACTAAACAGGCACTTTGGACAACACATTCTTGGCAATGGAACCTGGACAACATTTATCAAACACAGTAAGAAAGTTCTCACTATGCATTATAAAAAGGATAGCCAGATATGAACTATTAGAGAAATGCAATAAAGGAAAATTATAACAAGTTGTGTAAACTACTTCCTTCAAGAGACTTCCTCCACTGCCAGAGATCTTGAATAGCCTCCTGGTCAGTCATGGGAAGCAATTCTTCATGTAATTGATGAACTTGGCTTCCACTTTGGGACAAGAACCACCTTTTTCTGTACTTGCTTGTATCTCTGCTTTAATGTCTTCCACAGAACTAGGTCCTTTTGGTGTTTTAGGAGGTTTTTCAAAATTTTATTTTTTTAAATTTTTTAACGATTCTTGACCTTTTGATCCTGGTGTTGATAGTTTTTTTGTTTTTTTGTTTTTTTGTTTTTTTTTTTTTTCCCATTCTGGTCTGATTTTTGAGCATTTTTTTCCAGGAGTATCTTGTATAGATTTCTTTACTGGAACTTTTTTTCCTGTTTCTTCATCTTCAAATCATCATCATCATCTTCATCTTCATCATCAACATCATCTTCATCATCATCAAGTTTTACTTTTTTCTGTGGAACCTTGCTACCACCTCCAGGGGCAGATCACTGTCCAGATACACTTAAGTTTCATGTCCTCTTTCTCTTCCTCTTCTGCATCTTCTTCCACAGCTACTAAGTGCTGTTAACTAAAATGCACTGGCCCTGAACCACACTTCAACCTTAACACCACAGGTGGTATTATTTTAAAGCCCCCAAGAAAAACCATTGACTGTACAGACATTTTCAATATTGCCAGTGCTATTTTAACTGGATAGCCTTCACAATTCATTGCCTCTGCTTCAACAATGTGTAATTCATCCTTTGCCAGCCCCTAGACTGATCATTCTTAAATATAACTGGTGTTCATTTTCATCATTGTCTACCTTAAAGTGATAATTTTTGTTGGCCTTTGGTTTTCAATAGAAAAGATAGTTCTGAGGCCTCAGGAGTTCATGTCCATATCAACCGAATCTTCCATGGAGTGGTTGCACACACTTAGGTGGAAAAGAAGGCAGACAGAGATAAATGACTATGGCTCTGGAAAACAGGTGCACAGGACAGAATCACTTCAGATCAACAAACTTTTAATACAATATAATTGTTTATTCTAGTGAAGTTTAATGGATGACCATGTAATAGCTTTCTTTAATTTGAAAAACATATGAAGATAAAATATAGATATATTGTCAATTACATAATAACATAATAGAAATAACTGGACTTGTTACAACAGTAGAGTTTGGTTATGTATAAAGAGGACCATAGACTCAATCACGGTGGCACAATGGTGGAATGTCACTATTACACTACTGGGGCCATATTAGAAGGTCCTAAGTTCTAGTCCTCGGTTTACTTGAACATGTTGGGTGCACACATGGGCTCATGTGTGCTCCTGGCTGGCTGGAGACGGTAGGAACACCATCGAGTGCTTGGATTCTAACAGGGGTCTCTCTCTCTCTCTCTCTCTTTCTCTCTCACACACACAAACACACACACGTCTGGTGTGAGTTTTATGCTACCGGGTCTGGCACTCTCTCTCCCTCAGAGTAAAAAGACTTTAGAAAAAAGAAGGCTGTATTTTTTATATGAGAGTACTTTATACACAGAAAGCATGCATGAATTCTGGATTTCTGGTCTATTTTTATTTAAAAATTAGTAATAAAAATACTAGTATTAGATCATTTAGAATTACTAATTTTTAGCTCTGGTTGTTCAATGCTGCATATTACAAATAAGGAAACAGGCCCAGAATGAATAAACCAAGAATAGAACATATTTGTTCTGATTTCTAATGTAGTGCACTTGACAATGCTGTATTTAGGAACAGACCATTTTAATGCAACATCAGAACCAGACAGTCTCTTGGGAACTCTTCTAGCTTATCATGCAATGGAAGCTGAAAATTAAATCAATTGTATACTATAGAGTAATGGGACCTTAGCAGCAGTGCATCCTGAATCAGTGACTAAGACAGCTTTGATTGGCATAGCTGAAGAGATCAAAGAACTGAAAGCTAATTTTAACCTTGAAATAAATAGGTTAGCATTCATTTTGTGAAAAAATAATTTTTACTTTCATAATTTACTTTCCTTAAAATAAATGGAAGGAAACAAATTCCTTTGTACATGAATTTGGCAAATTTGGCATCCAATTGTTAATTGTTGATTATAAGTTAAAATTTTTATTTTACTCTTTATTGGGCAGTCATTTTAACTATAAAGATCCTTGACAGTCATTGTCTTTAATAAAAGAAAATTTATATAGATTTTGTACATTGGGAATGTTTGTCCTCTGTTCTTTTTTTATCACTGACTTTTAATAATTTATTATTAAGACTGTTATTAATAAATTTGTTATGTATTTTCAGATTTTCCAATTAGTTTCTCCAGTCTTACAATAGATTCACACTTCAATTTTGATTGTGATAGCTCATGATACGATTTCCCTATAATGTTTATGTAATGTCTTGAAGTATGATATAATCATACTTCAAATATGTTTTCTTACCTTCAAGTGTAATACTTACTGTATTTAGAACAAGTAAGTGTGTTGAATAAATTAGCTAGCAATCGATGCAAACTGTAATCTTTTTTGGAGAGATTTTTGTTATAGGGCATGTGTGCTCACCAGAGAGACAGAAATACAAAAACTGAGACATCACCCCCTGGAGGGATGGCCATGCTGCAATCCTTTTTCTTCCATTCTCCTCTTGGGTCTTGGGCATGCACGCACATGTGCCTGGTGTGAGTTTTAAGCTACCGGGTCTGAGACTCAAACCGTGGTCGACTATGTGGGAGTCCAGCAACATAATCATTACACCATCTGCTGGTCCTGCAAGTTGTATTTTAAAATAAAGTCTCTATACATGTCCAGCAATGTGTGTGGATGTCTGCATGTATGCAAAACTTATTTATTTTTTTTGAGCATAAGTTTTATTTCTTAGAAAGATAAAGCCACACTACTTTGAAAATAAAATTTATATTCTTAGAATTCTATTTGTGGAGTTGATTTTTAAAATTTATATTCCATGTGTAGCATATTTTAGAAGTTTAAAACGCCAGACCAGCTCTCCCCTGGTAGTTACGGTATCTAGATCTCACATGGTAGACAACTTGGTTGGAGTCCTGGACTTGATGGTCTTTAAAATATGGTGGGCATCTGTGCATAAGGGCCCAAAATCCCAAGGGTAAGAAAAGATAGAAAAGGGAATGTGGGGATGATCATTCCCCATATTAGAGATGCCTCTCACTTTCTCTTTCTTTATTTTTAGTTTTTTGTTTGTTTGTTTGTTTGTTTTGCCATAAGATGTGTGTGCTCGCTGGAGAGACTGAGAGACAGAGTAACAGAGAGAGGGAAAGTGAGAAATTATTCCCCAGGGGAATGACCATGCAGCAATCCCTTCTCCATTCCCTTCTTGGGATTTTGGGCAAGTCTCACAAGCTCCTGGCATGATTTTTAAGCCACCAGGGCTGAGACTGGAACCATGACTGTATATGTAATCCAGCACCTTAACCATCACACCATCTACTGTTCCCTCTCTCTTTCTTTCTGTGTAATTCTTTCCAGTGAGTGCACATGCCTTCTGAAAGGTAAGGAAAAAAAGCCACTAGATGTTATATGTAAAAGTATGTCTTGTGTTACATATATTCACATGCTTCTAGGAATAGCAACATCTATTTCATAAACCATGTTATAGATCAACTACAACTTAAGTCTAAAATTTCATTCTACATTAAATTGACTAGTGTTAGTCAATCAGTGACACTGATTACTATCATTCTAATAAAAGTATTTGCTTAGTGATAAACTATTTCTTTTGATGCCCTTTAATAATGAAGCCATTCTACTTTGAGTGATTTTACCTGAAGTGATTAGAAAGTCATTTTCATAAATAATAAAAGCCTCACAAGAATAATATTAGGCAATATTATACTTCTTGAACAAGTATTTCAAGACACTGTTTCCTAGGAGGAGACTATATAAAATTCTTCCAAATATTACAATCAAGATTATACTTACTATACTTCTTTAATTAAATTTTTTAATTGCAGATTTTTTCCCTAGTAATTTCATTCATGGTTAAAACCTTAAATATGCATATGGTAGTAAACTATTAGACAACACGGTAACATGAACATCCATCATCTGTCAAAAATGAAGTGCAAGGCATTCTATGTGTTTTGTGTTGGCTATGAGTAGCTGATGAAATAAATAGAAGATGTGACATGATGTCTTTTTCATGTACAAAAGTATCAGCTCAGAGGTTATGCTTCATTAGCTTCAAATGTAGCATGCATAATAAAGGAAGAAGGCAGAGCAGTTCTTAGATTCATTGTGAGGAAGCCTATCAGACCCCCTTTCAAGTGACAGCTTATTAAATAAGGTGAATAATGAAAAATATTCCAACTAGAATGGATTCATAGCCCTGTATTTGGCACTTGATTAATAAATACAGATGACAGTGCTGTGCCTCCATTCTGTGTGATTAAAATGCTAACTGGTAAAGATAGGCAGTATTCCCTGTGGAGAAATTAATGACTTTTTTTTTTTTCACTTTTTTCTATTCCCCCTCTTTTTGGTATTAGTTTATTGAATTAAAAAAAGTGATAGAGAAATGAATTTATCCAAAAGTACAAAGTGATTTTCATTTCCTTGACATGGAGATCATTAAATGTGTAGGAGACCAGCAGATAGTGAAATGGTTACGTTGCTGGACTCCCACGTAGTCGACCGCAGTAATAGTCTTGGACCTGGCGACTTAAAACTCATGCCAGGCACCACGTGTGCATGCATGCCCAAACTTCCTAAAGGAGAATGGAGGAGAAGGAATTGTGGTGTGGCTATCCCTCCTTGGGGCGGGATTTCTCACTTTGTTTCTGTCTGTCTCTCTAAGGAGCGCAGGTACCCTATGGCAAAAATCTCTCAAACACACACACACACACACACACACACACACACACACACAATTATTCAATTATTTATGAGACATACTAGAAAATCAATGGTCCAGCTTACATTTTTCTTTTAGCTATTTGCAGGTCTTTTGCAAAGACATCATTGTCAGTCATATCTTTGGCTTGGTCTATGATTCATTTATTTATTCCTTGCTTTTGCTCATTCATTCATTCATCACTCCTATCAACCCAATCAACAAAATATTAGTATTTTATCATACTCTTTTATGATGGATTCTCAACCTGAAATATAAACATGTCCATTGTTCCTAGGTAGATAATATTCTATAATAATGTTTAACTTTTTTTTTTTTTTGATTTTGGGAATTTTCTACTTTAAGACAATGCCAAGCACCCTTCAACTAAAATAGTTCCATTTTAAAATAGATAAAATAAACTATTTCCTGAGCCAGCAGGTGGCATTGTGGTTGAGGTGCTACACTCTTGTACTGCTAACTGTGGCTTTAGCCACAGACCTGGAGGCTTGAAAATCACACCAGGTACATGTGTATGGAAGTCAACAATCCTAAGAAGAAAATGGAGACGATATTGTGACATGGCCATCCCCCAGGGGTTGATTTCTCACTTTCACTCTCACTGTCATCTCTGTCCCTCTCTGGCAAGTGCACATGCCCTATGATGAAATAATAACAAACAAATAAATATATAAGTAATAAACTATTTCTGGGACCAGCAGTTGGTGTAATGGCTATGTCGCTGAACTCCCATGTATCTACTGCGTTTCAATTTCCGAACCCAGTGGCTTAAACTTACGCTGGGTGCATGTCCGTGCGTGCCCAAGATTCCGAGGGGAGAATGGAGGAGAAGGGATTGCGGCATGGCCATCCTTCCTGGGTGGTGATTTCTTGCTTTCTATCTCTCTGTCTCTCTCTGTAATTCTGGCAAGTGCACATGCCCTGTAGCAAAAACCTCTCCAAATAATAGTAATAATAATAATAATAAACTATTTCCTTTGACTAACTTGGTTTCTTCTCCATTGAACGTCAATATCACAAAATATTTTCTCTATTGTAGCATTTATCAGGCTATAAAATAATTATTCACTGATTAGTTTTCACTAAACTCTGAGGTTAGAGCCTTCAATATCATTCATCACTATTGTATCACCACAATTTAAGGTAAGTTTTGCCAGTTTAGTAAATTGGCTAAGAACATAGAATTGAGTAAATTCTAGAGTGCCTATTTGACTATTTTAATTTTTGTGATCTTGACTGAGTTAATTTCTCCAAGTCTCAGTTTTCTCTTTTATATGAGTATACAGATGTACCCCATAATGTTGCAAGGATTAAACTTTTAACTGGCACATAGTAAATATTATTTAGGCTACTACTAATATGTAGTTAATATTCAAAGAATGAAAAATTGCTACATTTTAAACAAGGTTTAAGTTATATGTATTTTATTTTTTATGATAGAGAATTTATGTGTATGCAGGAGAGAGAGAGAGAGAGAGAGAGGCATACTTGACAGGGTCTCAACACTTTTTCCCCAGTACCTCAGTGCCTCAAAATCTTCAGGCCCGATGTGCACTGGCAAAGACATATTTTCAGGCCAACCCAGAGACCTCAACTTGTGTTTGGCTGTGTGGTTTTCCAGTGCTGTTGTCTAGTAGGCTATGGACTGCCTTATTCAGGTGAGGCCAAAACTTAGTTTAAAAAACAGTATTTCACAATTCTGGAAATAAAACCCCTAATTTTTTTTGGGGGGGGGAGATATTTTTGCTATAGGACACGTGCGCTCGCCAGACAGACAGAGAGAGACAGAGAGACAGAAAGCAAGAAGTCATCCCCCAGGGGGATGGCCACACCGCAATCCCTTCTCCTCCATTCTCCTCTGGGGATCTTGGGCACACACACACACGTGCCCGGCATGAGTTTTAAGCCACCAGGTCCGGGACACGGACCGCGGTCGATTACATGGGAGTCCAGCAACATAGCCATTACGCTAACTGCTGGTCCCTAAAACCCCTAATATTAACATCATCTACGCGTAATGCTCAAAATTTTTGTAAACCATAATAAAAACAAACCAAATAAAAAGAAAAAAATGGAAAAAAATTCTCATGTTCTTCTACCCTATATATTTGAGATTGATAGTTTATAATATATATGGAAATACAGAGAAAGAAGAAATCACACTCAACTGGAAATATTGGAAATGAATGACTTTTGAAGTAAATGATATTTGGTTTGATTAAGTAACTCTATAGAGGGCTGAATGTTGATGTGGACATTCCTACCAAAGGCAACAGCACACACAAAAGGGCAGTGAAGAGAGACTGCGAAGTGTGCTTGCTGTAGGTGACTGGTAAATGTAGATTAGAGTGAAAAAAAGAGAAGGGAGATTTGATTTGAAATGTTAGGTGGAAATATTAGGATGTGGGATCATTGATAAACATTTTTGAAATGGAGGCAGTGTGCAGAATGAACAGGTGCTTCAATTTTATAAGCAGGACAATAAATTATAGTTACACTTAAAAGAAAGTAATCTGACAATGTATAGGCTAGCTACTAATTTGACTTTTAGATAGGTATGTTTTCCCTAGTATTCCTTCTTCTACAAATAAAACTGTTTCACCTTTGCTGAAGGGAAACGAGAGTCACCTTAGTAACAAGCATGCTTCAGTCTGTGAAAATATTCATATCATTGCATCAAGTCTATGTTTATTCTGAAATAACTACAATCAGCATGAGCAGACTTTGGGAAATGCTGCTATTAAACTGCTAAAGAGAGCCTTCCAGATGTTTGCTGTGGTTTAATATGCTCTATTGCTACTTAATAACCAATTAAAAAAGCATTTAGATACACATTTTAGAAAGCAGTGATGAAGCTTCATAAATTTTGATCTCATTTACAGTTAAGCTAGAGGAGTGATCTGAAATTGGTTCTTACGTTTGTGATGTTACTATTTTCAAGTAAGCTTTTCATTGATTTGTGCCACATAACAGAGGTTTTCTCAACCAACTCCAAGGTCAAGCATGAAGGTAAGGGATTCATTCTAGCTTTCAGTGGATCAGAGGATCTCTTTCCTATCAACTATTTGCTGAATTGTATTTCCTAAAATGAACTGGGCCACAGATGGGAAGTATCATGAAGCATGTTGCCTCTTGTTTTTGGCTTTTTCCAACTAAAGTAAAATTCACCGGCAAGTGTGACGTTCAAGTCTGAAAATAATCATACTACCTGAGCTCCCAAAATAAACTAGATGAAAATATGCAGTGATATATGATCTTTGAATGGGCTAAGGACATTTAGGGCTTCAAGGGGCTCACTTTACCTTGCACATTCTGATACCCACTTAATTAGCTGGACACAGTGGCATTCCATTTTATTCATTGTAAAATGTCAATTATTCCAAGTTTGTTAGTGAACATCCACTTAGTGAAGCTTTGATGTTATACAGATAGGTAATTTAAATTCTTAACCTGCTTTTTGTGAAACTACATTTAAG
The DNA here is from genome assembly GCA_026018925.1 of Tupaia tana. Classification (NCBI taxonomy): domain Eukaryota; kingdom Metazoa; phylum Chordata; class Mammalia; order Scandentia; family Tupaiidae; genus Tupaia; species Tupaia tana. Next base: position 45,602,740 of record JAKSZU010000013.1, on the reverse strand, counting down.
TAATCTTTTATAATTACTATAATAAAATAATTCTGATATTTTAACATATGAGGAAATAATATCATCATATTTTGCTGAACTGAGCACTCTGATGAATAGCTAATGCATTCATTCCAACTATTAAAACATATGATAATCATAAGGCTTATGCAGAAACTCCCCAAGAAACCACCTTAAGAAATTATATATAAAGATTGATCCAACTGTGTGTTTTAATACTTGCTAACATAGTGGGACCAGCAGTTAGCGTAATGGCTATGTCTCTGAACTCCCATGTAGTCCCTGAACTGGTGGCTTAAACTCAGCCAGTCCATGTGCGTGTGTGCCCAAGATCCCGAGAAGAGAATGCAGGAGAAGGAATTGTGGCATGACCATCCCCTCTGGCTTTCTGTCTCTCTTTCTCTCTCTGTCTTTCTGGCAAGCGCACGCGCACTATAGCAAAAAAACCTCTCCAAAACAAAAAAAAAAAAAAAAAGAAAAATGAAAAAAAAATACTTGCTAACATAGCAATTTAGGAATTCAACAGTTCTTTTGCTTCAACTGGCAAAAAATGTCTTGTTTTAATACTTCCAATAAGTTACATTTGGACCAGTCCAAATGAAAGGAAGATCTTGCTAACTCCAAAAAATCCTGTGAGATTATACTCATATTACCAATCTCATGTCGGAATCCATATCCTTTGAATTAATTTTATTTTTCAATGTTAGTACCAATTAACAGATGATGTTTCATTGCATGGGTTGGCTATTTTAGGAGACTAAATCTGACTGCTTTAACACTTCCTCTAACACTTCCTAAGAAAGTAGAAAAAGTGCACTGACTTTTTTTTAATAAAAATCTTAAGGAATACTTGTTTTAGGGAAGGAGGCTAATTATCCACATGTGGCTTGTTTTTTTTCTTCTTAGCAGTATATAATAATAATCAAGAATTAATGATATCAAATAATAATTAGGAATCAGAATAATCATTTGAGTCATTTTTAAAGGGATTATGCAATCTGAAGATTGTTTATTGTAGTCTCAGACTTCTGGATATTTTGTTGAATGATGTTGGTCAGTTCACTTAATGTATGTACATAAATTCATCATCTATAAAATGAATCGTAATGCCTGTTTTACTTCAATGTTTAAGAATTTGTGAAAAATATACATAATAATGCTGTGTAGATACATATTCTTTAAAAAAAATAGTGCATCAAAGTACTAGCTTTTTAGTAAGTATATACAATTATGCTCCCTAGTTATCTTAAGTGTGTTGACCTTTATTCGTAAAATAAGCATTAATTGAACTCATAATGGTTAGATAGCAATATAGCAAGACCGTGTCTGAAAGAACTGGGCAAGTCAACATCTTCCTGCAGTCCCACCTTGAAGGCAGGGAAGAGGGATCATGAAAAAAAAGCTAAAAAACAACCAAAACAAAAAACTCAAAAGACAGGACCAGCAGATGGCGTAATGCCTACATTGCTGGACTCCCATGTAGTTGATTGACCACAGTTCAAGTCCCGGACCTGGTGGCTTGAACTCAGGCACATGTGCATGCGTGCCCAAGATCTTGTGAGGAGAATGGAGGAGAAGGGATTGTGGCATGGCCATCCCCCCTGGGGGGTGATTTTTCACTTTCTCTCTCTCTCTCTCTCTTTCTCTTTCTCTCTCTCTCTGCCTCTCTCTCTTTCTCTGTCTTTCCGGCAAGTGCACACGCCCTATAGCAAAAACGTCTCCCCCCTCGCCCCCTAAAGAAAAACTCCAAAGATTAGATGATGTCTTTAAAAAGCCTTGGATATGAGTTTCTGTTTATTGTGGCTTAGAGTTACAAGGGACAATTGTCCCTTCACTTTCTTAGAATTTATTCTTCATAAACTAAATTAAATTAGCAACACTGCAAATCATTATGACTCCTGATTATTTGTCTTCTTAATATTTCATTACTCTGTGACATCTTTACTGCTATTTTGGCAAGGAAGCATAAAAGTTAAGTTTGTCAATATTACTGTTACTTGGATTGTTTCTCCCTATTTTATTTAAGTTTATTTACTTATGTCTTCATGAGTGAGAGATACAGAGAGCAAGAGAAGGAGAGACAGCAATTCTAACAGGGGTTTGACACCATGTTCTACCTCTGTCCCTAGTCTTCAGCCAGTCCCGAATCATGGCCAAACATGTGCCCAGCATACTCAGGGAGATCCTCAGACTTGAACCAGGAACCATTCAATGCAGGATTGACTCACAGAGGATTCTGTTTTATTGCTGTACCGCTATGTGACCCTTCTTCAGAATTTTTATAACTGTTCATGAGGTGATCATTTGATCACCTGATTATCAAAAGTTACTAGTATGTGAGAGTTTTATATATCTCATCTTTTTTTTATCTCAGGAAACCTTACCTTTTTTCCTTACCAAGTGGTTAATAGTGACCCAGAAAAGTCATTACTGATGATCTAATTATTTTTCATCTTTCCTGACTGGCCCTTCCTCAGAGGGTTGAGCTGAAGCTACTTTCCCTCCACCACTGGTAGGAGATTGCTGCTCTGGGTCTGAGCTTTGAGATCTGGCAGGAGGGTTCGAACTTCACTTCACCCAAGCATTCTCCTTTGGAGGAGGTGCTGGCATTACCTTTAGAGGCTAGTCAGGTTGGAGAGGCTCAGAAGTTGGAGAGTGACAGTCTTCTTCCTTACTGAGCATTTCATTTTCTAGAGACTTTCTCACTCTCCTTCATGCATTTCTACCAGATGTGGCTGAGGTCCCAGTTTGTGAAGACTCATTCCTGTCATTGACATTCACATTCCTGAGTTTCTTCACTTTTCAACTTGCATGTTTCTCCTGAGGCAATCATTCTAGTTTGGGCTCATCCAACTGCCACTTTAAGTTCTCTTGTTCCTTCTATAGACTTCCTTCTACAACTCTTCCTCTAGCAGCTGTGTCAACAGACTTTGCCCCTCTGAAGATAGAAGCCGCTCAACTGGACTGAGTTGCTCGCAGAGAAATCATCTTCCTTAGGAGTACTTCAAGGTTCTAGATTCAGTTTGGGCCTCCGGGGTGGGGGGGAGGCGGGGGTGCTCTATTATCTTGCCTATAATCATTCCAGGAGTAATCATCTCTAGAGCTCCATGACCAATCGTCCTGCCTGTCATATGGGTCTCCATAGCGGTACCCCCCACCCACTGTAGCAGCATCCTTATGATACCCACTACCAAATGCTCTTCTGCACTGCCTATCTTGGAACCATAGCATCTATCATAGTTTCTTCTGCCTCAGTCACTGTTGTGATCCCGGCCCCCATTCTGATCAATGTCTCAACTGGGGCTCAAGATATCCTGACCAAGCTCAATACCCGTTGGAATTATAAGGATCTTGATACTTGTCTCCAAAGCTATCATCACCACTGCTAGGTAGGTAGTGATCATAGCCATCTGTGGCAGGACAAACCTGCCTGTCTGTATCTGTTTTCTTTTAAATCTTGAGGAATGATCATCTCTTTGCCCTGTGTTTGTTCAGCAATGTCCACTCTAATTCTCCTGTTACCTCGAGACTCTTCATTGAGACTCAGAAATCCAGGTCTTCAAAATCAGCATAACCAAAGCTTTTCAACCTCTCTGGATTTCTGGTTTCATGTGGTAAACACACTGCACTGATATTAATTCTCTAAATAATTCCTTAATGGAGTCCTCTGTCACATCATAGGGCAGGTTCCCTAGAAAAGCAGTGTAGGGTGGCGATTTGAGATGATGGATCTGGTCATTATTGGGTTCCCAGGCAGCCCATGGAGCAGTGGGAAGGATGGAATGGTCAATTGGAGGTGTTCTATACACACTGTCAGCATTACTGTGTCAAGTGATTAAAAGATCTCCTTCCAGGTCATCTGTTTCACCAGCTCAGCTGACTGGTTTGGGGATATAGGTGCTTCTTCCACTAGTCCCTCCAACCTCAGCTAGAAAGTCTGTTAGGGAAATAGGCTTTCCCTTCTTATTCTGCTTATTTTGCTGAGGCCACCATGTTGGGAGAGGAAGAGAGATATGTATTTTACTTTCTATAATCTACCTGAAGGTAAACATTAAGTAGACAGGACTAAGAATATGAAAAAGGCAGTGGCACAGTGGTAGTTCCATACTCTGGAATGCTTGAATCCATATGAAAGATCAGGGTTCAGTTCTCAGTTTGATCTCTACATGCTGGGCACACTTGCACATGTCTATGATACTCGCTGACTAAAAGGTTGTAGACGTGGTGGTGTGAAACCATGTTGAAGGTGTTTTTCTCTCTCTCTACTAGAAAAAATAAAATAAAGAAAAAAATTCCAAAACTAACCTGTTGGTAATGTGAGGAACATTAAGGAATGAAAGAATATAGAAAATAAAAAGCACATCAAACAACAATTTAATTGCATGCTATTGTGTTGCAAATTAATTTCTTCCTATTTTCTCTATAATAAAATATTACTTAAACCATTATTTAGCATTAAAACAAAAATCTACAACTTATTAGAGGGAGTTGTTACAACTCTGTCTCACTAGATTGTAAACATCTTGAAAACAAGATTCTTCTTCAACTTGGAGATGGTATGGTGCTAAATTCATAGACCCATGGTAAACATTTCTTAAAGTGAACCCTTCTGCCTTTGCATAATCTTGAATAATAAGAGAAAACAGTTATTTGGTGAAAAGAAACTTAATTAAAGCCAATTAAGACCATTTTGAATACTTTGCTTCGGTCATTGAAAAATATTTGAGGATTATAACAGTAAAGCAAATAATTATAGTCCTATCCATAGAGAATTTTAGTATAGTATGAAAGATAACTTAATAAAATATAATAAGCAATTTTTTTCTTTACTAGTAAAGAGAAAGAAAGTGAGAGAAACAGAAAGAAAACAAAACAGATAAAGGCATGTTTGACAGTGTCTTGTGTCAGGATCCTCCTACTCTAGTAACTCCAATAACCTGGGATTGAAGGCACGTGTACTCATGTCTGGCATGTTCAGGTTTAGATCCTGGGCCTCCCATAGCTTCCCAAACAGTTGCGCTACTAGTATGCCACTGTGGCTGGGCCATGGGCAGTTTTTAAATTAAAAAAAAAAAAATACCTAACATACTTTAGTGTGGAGAGTGTGACTTATGGAATCATGAAAACTAACTTCCTCATTTACTAACTCTGACTGTCTTGAGTCAGCTATTTATTAACTGTGTGTTTTTAAGTTTAATTTATTAATTTCATAAATTTCATAATTTCATAAATGAGAAAAAAAATACTGAATAATATGGTCCATAGGCTTAAAATAAATAACCACCTCAAATATTTCATGCAAAGAAGGAAGATGTGTAGATTTAAAATAAATAAAATCCTCAAGTATCACACACAAAGAAGGAAGACATGAATATGTTAAATAAAACAGGAGAGAAGAAAGAGAACATCTGAGAGAACATCTGAGAGAATACAAGTGAAGAAGAAATAAATAAGACTCTTCCATTTTTTTTAAGTTTTTGCCATAGGGCACATGTGCTCCCCTGAGAGAGAGAGAGAGAGACAGAGAAACAGTGAAAGGGAAAATGAGAAAGCACCCCCCACCCCCGAGGGAATGGCCATACTAGTGTCTTCTCCATTTTCCTTTTGAGATTTTGGGCATGCACGCACATGCGTCTGGCATGAATTTCAAGTTACCAGGTCTGGGACTTGAATTGCAGTCGACCATGTGAGAATCCAGCTCGTGAACCACTGCACCACAGGCTGCACAAGCTGGCCCCTTTCTATTCTTTTTAGATTCCTCTGCACCTGACTCTTGCCCAGGTTTTGACTCTGAAAGGATACTTCTATCTAGCCACTAGAGTAAATCAGTATCATTAATGTCTAAGCTTATGAGCTGCTAAATTCTATGGTGGGTTTATCTGATGTCTTAGTTCCTTTTATGCTGTTTTAACAAAATACCACACCTAGGTAATTTATAAAGAACAGGACATTTATTTTCTCACAGATCTAGAGGCTGGAAAGTCCAAGATCAAAACATCAGCATCTGGTAAGGGCCTTTCTTGATGCATCTTAACATCATAGAAGAGCAAGCTAAAACACTCAGGAAGTTTCTTTTTTAAGGTCCGTAATCCCATTAATGAGGCAGAAGTCTTCAGGACTTAATCATCTCTTATAGACCCCTCCTCTTAATACCACCACGTTGGCTTGAATTTTAGAAGAGACACATTCAAAAGAGCACTTGACTAGTTAAAGGAATCATGTCTCTAAAAGAGATAAATTACTCTAACATTTTTACCTTGACTGTAAAATGTAAGTATAAAGTAATATTTTAGTGGCCAGGCAGGGATGCAACAATGACACAACTAGACCCAAAGTAGGAAGTTTTGGGTTTCTGTCTCTGAACCTCCCTGTGTACAGCAAGCTTGTGTACACATGCAGGTGATCCTGGCTGGCAGGCAAAGAGTAGATCCTACTGAGTGTGACTTTCTCTCAAAAATAAATAAGTTTTTTTTTTTTTTTTTTTTTGGAGGGGGGTGTTTGTCATAGGGTGCATGCACTTGCCAGAGAGAGACAAAGTTAGGGAAAGTGAGAAATCACCTCCCAGGGGGATGGACCATGCCAGAATCCCTTATTCCCCATTCACCTCTTGGGATTGGGGGTACGCAGGCATGTACATGCACTCGGAGTGATTCTTACACCACTGGGTTCTGGAATTGAACTATAGTCAGCTGTGTGGGAATCCAGTTCTTTTACCACCTTGTCACCTGCTGGCTCAATAAATAAAGTTTTTTAAATGTTGCTTAATTTAAAAGAAAAAGAAGAAAATAATATTTTAGTAATTATAATTCTCTCTAAACCATATAGCTGAGACAAAACAACACTGGAAAATCTTCTTCAGAATCTTTCATTCCAGGGCTGAAAGAAAGGAATGTCAGGGGAATTCTAAAACTATGGTTAATAAATCATACAAAAGAATGCAAAATTATTTAAAAATACATATAGAAGTTATTAAATAGATTTTGAAAAGTTCATTTGAATAATACATGTAATACTGTTTTGAAAAAATCAGAAAAAGTTTATGCCAACTATCATCAAGAAAAAATATAGAGAAAACAAATATGATGAATATTAGTTAGGAGGAGGTGCATATGTAACCAAAAAACAGAAAAGTATATGGGGTTTTAAACTAATATACTTGAAAAATCAGATAAAATAAAATATTCTACAAATATATAAAATGACCAACATTGAATCAGAAAAGTTTAGAAAACATGAAATAAAAAACAATTTTAGCTTATTTCCCCAAATATAGGCCAATGGAGTGTTGAGATTTCTATGAAATCTTTTAACTAGAGATCATTTCCCTAATTTTAAAAGCCTATAGTAGATTTAAGTTTTGATTTATTATATAAGATCACTGTAATTCTAACATTAATCTATTAAAATATTGCACTTGACAATGTTCTGTATGTTAAATTTACATATGAACATAGAGAATATTCTAAGTGAAATTTAAATGATTTAACTCAAATTATGTTAGAGTTCTTTGGTGTGACTTAGAAATTTTTAATCTACGATTACAAAGATCATTCATGGTGTGAAAAACCATTTATGTGATTTGCTACATTAATAGATTAATGCAACCATCTTAGATATGAAAACATATTTGATAATTTCAATACTCATTTTTAATTAAATAATAAAACTCTTATTAATCTAAAATTAAAACTTTTTATCATGAGAAAAAGATATATTTTTTTTGAGAGTTTTTTTTTTTTTTTGCTATAGTGTGTGTGCGCTCACCAGAAAGACAGAGAAAGACAGAGAGACAGAAAGCGAGAAATCACCCCCTAGGGGAAATGGCCACGCCCCAATCCCTTCTCCTCCATTCTCCTCTCTGGATCTTGAGCACGCACGCACACGCGCCCGGCGTGAGTTTAAGCCACTGGGTCCGGGACTCGAACCGCGGTCAGCTACATGGGAGTCCAGCGACGTAGCCATCACGCTAACTGCTGATCCCCCAAAATGATATTTTTTAAAAATCATTGTAAACATATTAAATATTGAAACTTAAAAACATCACCGTTGAAATTAAGAGCAAAATATGGAAAACTGCAATCCAGCATAATTACAAAATGTCTTTATCATAACCAAGAAATAAAGCAAAAATATGTCAAAACAAATAAATATTTTAAAAGTATAAATGTATCAGTTACAGTTCATTTTATTGTTTAACTCCAAATTCAAGGGAATATATATTGGTTCAGCCTTTTAGAGGCAATTTATCAGTATCTATTCAAACAATGAATGTACATTCAGTTTCTAAGGCCCTATCAGACAGAAATACTTATGAATCATTAATGAATACAGTTATAAATATGTGTGAACACATTTAAAAAAAGAAAATTACTAGCTAAATATTTTAATGATTTATTTATTTATTTATTGTCATAAAGCATGTGTCCTTGTAGGGGAGAGACACTGAAAGGGAAAGAAAGAAGTCACCCTGCAGGAGGGATGGGCATGCCACAGTACTTTTGCAGGCGCACACACATATAACCAATGTGATTTTCAAGCCACCAGACCCAGGACTCAGATTGGGATCAGCCAAGTGGGAATCCAGCACCTTAATCATGATGCCAACTGCTGGTCCAATTAATACACCTATTTTATGAAACATTATGCACTTAATTAAAACTATGAGTTGTATCTCTGTATAGATGTGATATAGTGTTCACTTAAAGGTATCGAAAGATTTAAAAGGATATATAAATATTTATATATATATATTTCAGATTGTTGGAAAACTCACGACATATTTTTCTATGCAAAATGAGTCATGACTTCCCCAATATATAAATATATGTAACAGAAGACTATTATATTATACATAATTACATATTATATTTTATAGATATGATCTGGAATTATACTCATTATTTTATGTTTTATTTAATCCAACTTAATTTGTGAAGATTATCCTGACAGAATTCATGGCACTAGGATAAGTTTTGGGTTCACATTTTTTTTTTTTTTGGAGAGAGGTTTGTGCTATAGGGCACATATGCTCACCAGAAAGACAGAGAGAGACAGAGACAGAAAGTGAGAAATCACTCCCCAGGGGGTACGGCCCCACTGCAATCCCATTTCTTCCACTCCCCTCTCAGGATCTTGGGCACACACACACATGTGCCCAGCATGAATTTAGGCCACCAGGTCCGTCCGGAACTTGAACCTTTGTTGACTACATGGGAGTCCAGTGACATAGCCATTATGCCAACTGCTGGGCCCAATGTTCAAATATGTTTTTAAATTATTCCTTTCTTAAAAGATCATGGGTCTGAACCAGCAGTTAGCATAATGGCTATGTCGCTGGATTCCCATGTAGTCGACTGTGGTTCGAGTCCCGGACCCGGTGGCTTAAAATTACGCCGGGCGCGTGTGTGTGCATGCCCAAGATCCCGAGAGGAGAATGGAGGAGAAGGGATTGTGGCGTGGCCATCCCCCCTGGGGGGTGATTTCTCGCTTTCTGTCTCTCTATCTCTCTCTGTCTGTCTGGCGAGGGCACGCTCCCTATAGCAAAAACCTCTCCAAAAAAAGAAAAAAATAAAAAAAGATCATGGGTCTTAAAAATAGAAGTTCACCAATTAATTAAGTTTTGGATGGTAGCCTGGTAAATAGAAATGTGTAAATATCATAGTGTAGATAAGTTTTTATTAAGAATTAAAATAATAATAAGAAGAAATTCTTAAAGTTTTACTCAGAATATTTACAAAGTGACTTTATGGAAACAAGTGTACTAAAATGTTCTCAAGCGACTTTTGAGTGACATCATAAATCAAGGGTCATATATATTTGATAATTCTCTGATCTAAGGGCCCAAAAGTTTTAGTATTTTGGTTCTTCTCGAGAAAATAGTCTACCACAGAACCAACAGATGGCATAATGCTTATGTCACTGGACTCCTACATGGCTGACCTCAGTTCGAGTCCTGAAGCTGGTGGCTTCCAACTCAAAACCCTTCTTAAAAAAATAAAATAAGAGACCAGCAGTTAGCATAATGGCTATGTCGTTGGACTCCCAAGTAGTCACCCATGGTTTGAGTCCCAGACCCAGCAGCTTAAACTCACGCAGGTTGTGTGTGCATGCATGCCCAAGATCCCAAGAGGAGAATGGAGGAGAAGGGATCGTGGCGTGGCCATCCCCCCTAGGGGGTGATTTCTCGCTGCTTTCTGTCTCTCTGTCTCTATCTTTCTGGTGAGCGCATGTGCCCTAAAGAAAAAAAAAAAAAAAAAAAAAAACTCTCCAAAAAAAAGAAAAATAAATAAAATAAAATAAAATGAAATAAAGTAAAATAAAATAAAATAAAATAGTAAATCCTAGCTTTCTCTGATTTGCATACAGTATTTAGAAAATATAGTTATTGGGACCAGCAGTTGGCATAATGGCTATGTCATGTAGTCGACCACGGGTCAAGGTCCGGACCTGGTGGCTTAAACTCATGCTGGTGTGCGTGCATGCCCAAGATCTTGAGAGAAGAATGGAGGAGAAGGGACTGTGGTGTGGCCATCCTCCATGGAGAGGGTGATTTCTCGCTTTCTGTCTCTCTCTGTCTTTCTGGTGAGTGCACGTGCCCTATAGCAAAAATCTCCCTTAAAAAATAATAGTTATCAAGATATAAGTAATTGCACAAAAAAAGATTTGTTCTAAAAGTTATTTTTGGAGAGGTTTTCACTATAGGGCACATGCGCTCGCCAGACAGACAGAGAGACAGAAAGTGAGAAATCACCCCCCAGGGGGGATGGCCACGCCGCAATCCCTTCTCCTCCATTCTCCTCTCGGGATCTCGGGCACGCACGCACACGCACCCGGCGTGAGTTTTAAGCCACCGGGTCCGGGACGTGAACCACTGTCGACTACGTGGAAGTCCAGCGACATAGCCATTACACTATCTGCTGGTCCCCTAAAAGTTTTTTTTTAACCAACCCTTCATATTTTGACATATTTTATCAAAACATAATTATATTCTCATAGCAAAGAAGCTCCTTCATTGTATTACATCAATTTATATAATTTATAATTAAAACAATCATTAGATAATACAATGTATCTGTAAATGAATATTTATCTTTTTTTGTTGATAATCATCTAACAAATTTTTCAGAGGAGTTGTTGAAAACAAGTTTTGTTTCTAAGGCCTCAAACTGCAAAGTGAAGCTAACTGAACATCCAGATGTAATTCAGGAAATAGGAAATTCAAAGTCCTGAACTGGGCAAGTGAAGGGTTTGCAGGGCACATACTAAAGAGACTATTTCTTTTTTTTTTTTTTTTTTTTTTTGGGAGAGATTTTTCGCTATAGGGCGCGTGCGCTCACCAGACAGACAGAGAGAGACATAGAGACAGAAAGCGAGAAATCACCCCCCAGGGGGGATGGTCACGCCGCAATCCCTTCTCCTCCATTCTCCTCTCGGGATCTTGGGCACGCACGCACACGCGCCCGGCGTGAGTTGTAAGCCACCGGGTCCGAGACGCGAACCGCGGTCGACTACGTGGGAGTCCAGCGACATGGCCATTACGCTAACTGCTGGTTCCCAAGAGACTATTTCTAACATCATCTTAAGTCTGATTATCAGTTAAGCAACTGTCTGAGAGAGTCAGTTCATAAATAAAAGTATATTTTCAATGCTATATTATAACTTTGCAGAGTCATCTGCATTTTACAAATACATCAAGACCAAAGAGCTATAAATTGTGTGATATCCTTATAGTCAAAAAATAGAATTAAGGGAGAGGAGACAAGTGTGATTTTTTTTATTTATTCAGCTAACTAGTAGATTCATAGTGATTTTTCTTAGAATCTATTTTTCCTCTGATTTCAGTAAGGCAAACCATTTATTTGATTCATTGTTGACAAGAGCACTTCTCTAGAGATAATTCACTTGTCCTGGATATAGAGCAATGTGTTTTCAATCCTTTGTACAGTTTCCCTAACAACCCAGAATTTATTCTTTTATCTGTCACTCCTAGGATGCAAGTAACCATTTTCTATAACTACATGAAGCTTCAGAATGCCTAGGAGGCTAATGGTTAATGTCAATCAAACTATTTAATGGTTGCCTATATATCCAAGGTATGACATAGATAAGAAAATTAGAAGAACATTTAAAAAAAAAAAAAGAAAGGAAGTGATATATAATTTGTAATAAGTTTAGTAAGCCCTGAACAGGGTATATGTTTTTACACTGAGGACAAATTCAGTATATGGTAAAGTTATGAAATAAAAGCTAATAGAATTTACTCCAGATGAGATGGATTGAGGAGACCAGTAGGTAAGCCAAGGCCAAAACACTTTGTGTTATGTCACTTTTCTTTTTCTCTTTTTCTTTTTAATTTTTTAAAATTAATTTACTTCTTTCATAAGAGTGAGTCAGAGAGAGAGAGAGATTGCCCCCATTGAGCCTAAGTCAGCCTGGATCAGGGAGTGAACTCTGAAAGTCTGAGGACACAAACTGGCAACCTAACAGAAATTTTTCTGCTATGACAGTGTTCACTAATGTCATGTTTCTTAAGAATTCACAACATATTGGGAACAGCAAATGGTGTAAAGGTTATGTCCCTGGACTTCTACGCAGTCGACCACAGCTCAAGTTCCAGATCTTATGATTTAAAATTCACGCCTGGGACCATTGCTCCTAAGAACTCATGATTTCAGGGAAAAAAGAGAAATGAAGATTTTCTAATAATTTAGCCTCCAGCCCTGAAACTCGAGTGGAGAGGCAAGGGGCAGGCCTTCAGAAGAAGACTACACCATTGCTCCTGAGAACTAGTGATTTCAGGGAAAAAAGAGAAATAAAGATTTTCTACTAATAATTCAGCTTCCAGGCCCCGCACTTGAGTGGTAGGGAGCCCCTCTAGCCTTCCCTCTGTCTCTGTCTCTGTCTCTCTGCCTCTCTCTGTGTCTTCTCAATTTTTTGTAAATTTCCTTTTTAAATTTTTTTAAAGTCAAGTATTATCTTGCCTTTCAGTTCCTCCTTTATCTTGCTAATAATCCTCTTTCCCTCTCCCCTCCAGGAGAGGCAAGGGGCAGGCCTTCAGAAAAAGACTCCACCATTGCTCCTGAAAACTACTGATTTTGCATGGTGCACAAGTGTGCTGCATGTTTTTTTAGTTTTTGTTTTATAAAAAAAAAAGAAGAAAAAGAAAAAAAACTAATATTTTGGGTTTTTTTTTCTTTTCTTTTTTATTCCTTCTTTTTCTCTTTCTTTGCTTATTTTTCTATCTCTCTGTTTTCTTCTCTTTTTCTTTTATATCATCATTCTGCTCCTCAATCTCCATTCACTGTGTTTTTTAGACGGATCTAAGGGAACCATAGCCAAACATGTGAATACTATTAGGTTTAACATGTTTTTCAATACCCACTGAATCTGCTGTACAAAGGAATAAAAATGGTATGATAAAAAGATTTCATTTCACCTTCTTCTGCACACTCCTGAATGCTCTAATTGAACTTCAAGAATTTTGAAGAAACACACCATCCATTAGATGACTAAAAATCATTGTAGGGACACAAGAAATACAGGAAAGCAAGAAAATACCTCTCCTCTAAGGGAAAAGAATAACTGCTCTTTATCCACAGACAGTTCAAAGGAAATCATGAAATTGTCTGATAAAGAATTTAAAATATTCATAATGACAAAGCTAACAGAGACAGAACAGAAGAGAGACAATGAACTACAGAAGAAGCAGAAGAGAGGAGCTGACGAGTGAGTTCCAGGAGGTGAGGAAATTCTTGCAAAATCTAAAAGAGGAAACACACACTATAAAAAAGAATCAAATCGTATTGTCAACTAGACTGGGGAGAAACATACACATGTTGGAATATTCACTTTTCAAGCTAAATAATGTGATTGAATATATAAAAGAACTTGAAATAAAAATAAAGTAAAATAAATCAAATTGACCTGTTAGATTTGAAGGCTAAAATAAAGGAAGTCAAAATCTCCCTTGAAAGTATTAAAAGCAAACTAGACCGTACAAAATCAAATCTCAGGTGTAGAAGATAAAATCACTGGCCTAAAAAATCCACATAAAGACTGAGAAAACTGCCCCCCAAAATGAAAATAATATACAAGAAATACCAGATACCATCAAACATCCACACATCTGTATAACTGGTATCCCAAAAGGCAAAGAGACTCATAAAGGCATTAATAATCTATTCCATGAAATCCTGCAAGAAAACTTTCCAAACCTAGAAAGGCACTCAAAAATCCAGTCCCAAGAAATACAAAGGACCCCAAATAGAATTAACCCAAGAAATCTTCTCCAAGACACTCTATAGCCAGAATGACCAAAATCACAGACAGACAAGATACTAAGATTGGCAAGAGTAAAATGGCAAGCTACCTACAAAGGATATCCCATCAGGCTAACAGCAGACATCTCATTGGAAACAATGTGAGTGAGAAATCACCCCTGTCTCTGTCTGTCTGGCGAGCGCACGTGCCCTATAGCAAAAACCTCTAAAAAAAAAAAGAAAAAAAAAAGAGTTAAGGGAAAGGAAAGGTAATTTCAATCAAGAATACTGTACCCAGCAACATTATCCTTCATATGGGTAGAAAAGACAAGAACATTCTCAGATAAACAAAACCTGAAAGAATTTACCAACAGCACACCAGATCTCTAAGAAGTTCTCAAGGGAGTGCTATACCAAGAAAATTAAATATAGACACACAGAAATAAGAGTTCAAAAACTAAGAAAATGACCAACTTAATCATAGGGACAAGTCTGGAGTTGAATATTATATCCTAGAATTTAATCGGTAAGATCGAACTACGACAGAAAATTAAGTACATGAGACTGAACTGGTGGAATAGCATTTTATGACTTTTTACTAAAACATTGCTTATTTTTTTTCTAGGCTTGTTTTCTAGTTTTAAGGATTTCTGTTCTGTCTTGAGCTGTGATAGCTTCATGTATCTACTATTTGAACAGAATCCTAATGTGTTTTCTGGCTTTAAGTTTTAAGCAGAGTTCCTTATCATTTCTTTAATTTATTAAAGTTAAAACTGCTTTTCTTGAAATTACCAGCAGAACTTGCTAGTGAAAGTAGTTAGATTATTTAAGAAATTTTGTGATCAATAAAATGTGAGGGGAAAAGGAATGGAAAACAACTGTAGACACCAGAGATAGTGTGGGAGGAGGGTAGGAAATGTCAGAGGGGTCAGAAATAGGGGTAAGTATACACACACACACACACACACACACACACACATAACTAGAAATGGAAAATTATTGACGATAACATGCATGATTAAGCCACTATGCAGTATATTCTGGATAGGAAATCACATTTTGTATGCTGTGATGTTGCTCAGAGAATGAATGTAAATTAATTAATTAAGAAAAAGGTTTCAGAAAAAAAAAGCTAGTCAAAATATATATAATGAGAAAACTATGTATGAATTTCAAAAAGTTTTTGTAGCAAAATAAATTCATAATATAATTGTAAAAAAATAAATTAAAAAAAAATTCATGCTGGGAACATGTGCATGTGTGCCCAAAATCCTGAGGGAAGAATGGAGGAAAAGGGATTACATGATATCCTTTTCCCCTGGGTGGGGGGGGGAGTGATTTCTTACTGTCTGTCTCTCTGTCTCTCTGGCAAGCACACGTTCCCTGTAGCAAAAATCTCTCTCTTTTTTTTTTTCTCTTTAAATTTATTTATTTTTTACATTAATTCACTATACATCACTACAGCATACAAATGAATTTTCCATCCAAAATACACTGTGTATTGGCTCAATCAAGCACATCAACATACATGTTTTCAGCAAATAATTTTCCAATTCTTATGTCTTGTATACTTTGTTTTTTGTTTTGCCATCCTTGATTCCTTATCCCTCACCCTCTGCCATGTCCCACCCGCCTCCCACATTGTCTCAGGTATCCATAGTTGCTTTCTATGCCTTCCCCCCCCCCATATACTTGATTTGCTAATGAACTTAATTAGTCTAAATATATCCAATAGCTAGCACAGCTGATATATACCTATACGTGAACCCAAGTCTGACTTTAGGAAAAATCTCTCTTAAAAAAAGGAAAAAAAGAATTTTCTGCATATTAGAGCCTGTCTTACAATGTTACATAATACTCACACCTGAGTTTGAGACAGTTATTTGCAAATTAGTAGCGACTCTTACTTTTTAAAATTATGAATAAGAGAAAAAAAATCACTTTTAAATGAACAAAAAGGAGGACTCACTAGCTTATGAACCTGAAAAATTTATGGATATATTCAACTTTACCCATGACCATACCGCATATTAGGGGCTCATTCAGGCTCCTTTTCTATAAATTTTTACCCTTTGCCTTCTATATACTATATACATGGTTTCATTTTTAGACGTGACATAGAAAACTCTAAAACATTGTAAGTTATTTCCTCTTGGTGACAAGTTGGCTTCAGCAATCTAGCTTGACATTGTCAAGTAAGTAAAACAGGCAGAAAAAAGCTCCTGTTTCTCACCCAGAAGCTCCTGCAAAAGTATCTTATGTGTCATTGATTGCTTTTTTATGTCCATGTCTAAATAAATCATGTGAATAGGGAATAAAAGTTGATGTCTCTCAGGCCTTGTTCAAGTTCTTTCTTTCTGTTCTAGAGTGAGGTCAGCTCTAAAAGGAACAGACATTTGATGTAGGTGAGGATAAGGTATTGGTGATGCTAGAGTTAACTAAGATTATGGCTATAATAGGAGTGACTGATATTAGACAAAAACAACAAATATACCATTCATGTTAAAATTGCATCTATTATTGCTTTGTGTACATCTCTGATTTCCCTGTATTGATTGTGTGATACCATCACTTCCAATAGCTATATCTAACAGTATGTTCAGGTAAAGAAAGTGCTTTCACTTCCAAATCCAAACTGAAATTCCTGGGAAAGGCTCTGAATAGCCATACTGGGTTTAACTGCTTGTCCCTTACACCAAATCTATTGGGTTAATAGACTATTACCCTGGAGTACTAGGATGCATCAAGAGTATTATTAGAAATGTATCATGGAAGGCAAGTATCTACCAAAACCTGTAATTGAAAGGACAATATCCCAGAATAAAAACACTACTGCTCTGAGAAAAGTAAAAAAAAAACATGTCCACTTCACTAATCATGTTTGCCTACTGTAAGGTGCCATCATTGTGCATTTCTCACATTACATGCACAATGATGTTTCTGAACTTCAATGAAACCTTGTTTTTCAGACAAGGCTACCAAACACCATTCCTCACAAATTGGCACTTTATTTTAGAAGTGGTATTAACATTATTTATTTTCATTTTAACCCACTAACAGTTAGTTTAACTATTAGGTTGTTGGAAAAGTCATGACATATTTTTCTGTGCAAAAATGAATCATGACTTTCCCTAAGACTCAATAGTTACTTAAAATGATCGTTCTCAAAGCCATGAGTTTAAATTTACATCAAAGTATTAGTTTTATCTTAATCCAGCATTGCCAGTTAACAGTTCCAACTCAAACTGAACAGTCCACAAATGCAAAAGGAGATGGAGGGAGCCATGGAAAGAATGACTACTCACCACCCGTTGTTCATTATCACAATTGGTAAAAAGAAATTTCAGAGCAGTTAAAGGTAGCAGCATCCTCTGGCAACCTTTTACTCTATGAATTTAAATCAATCCCCACAGTCCATCTCTCCACGTCAGCCTCTACATGGGATACTCTTGCCCTGGATATTTCCCTTCCTAACTCCTATTCAAGTTGTTTCATACATCTTTAGGAAAGTCTTGCATGATTTTCCTTACGTAATTTTTAAGATTCCCTTCTTTATTTGGACTAGTTATATTTCAAGTGCTCCACTGCCACATATGGTAGCAGCTACTATCTTGGGCAACATATTAGATGAGCCCATGTAGTCCCCTACAACCCTGAGGTAGATGCTACATATTGTCTGTCACTCCATAGGAAAAAAAAAAAAAGTACACTTGGCCTAATAAACATGAAACTTCTTTGGCATTACTATATGCAGGAAGTACTCTGTATCCTTTACGTATAATAGTATTTTTAAACTTTATTTATTTATTTTAATTTGACAAGAGTGTGTGACAGAGAGAAGAAGAGAAAGGGGGGAGATGGGGGGGTGAGAAAGTAAGCCTCTGGGTCTCAGACCTGAACCACGGTCAGCCATTTGGAAGTCCAGGGCCCTTAACCACCATGACACCTGCCGGCCCCATATAATAGTCTTTTTGTTTGCATATATATATATATATATATATATATATATATATATATATTTGCTTTTAATTAGTAAATGTCATATCTAGGCTTTAAAACTCAGATGGTCTAATACCTGAATCTGAGATTTTTAACACCTTTCTATCTTGCCTTGCTAACTTACCAAAGGGAACTTATTGATAAAGTAAAAAAAAAAAAAAAAAATAGGATTAAAAAATATTAAAGTCATTCTAATTGGATTCTAAAGTAAATGTTCTTAATTTTCTTCCATTATTGCATCCCAGATCTGACCTTCAGACTTAATTTTAGGAGATCTTCAAAGATATCCACACATATCTTATTTCTCCAAAGTCGAAGTTAACAAATGACAAACAGGGGTTCAACTAAATTCCTTATGTGCCACACATTCTACCATCCCTTCCTATTTGTGTTACAGTGACTGGGAATATGTTACTTATTTCTTTGGTTTTTTTTTTGGTTTGTTTGTTTGTTTTCCTTCTCTAACACAAGTAGTTTGTGGGCACTGACTTTATAAAGTGGTTTGGTGAATTAAATTAAGACATGTAAATAACTACCTGACACCTATATAACATTAAATTATTAAACATCTTTATAAATATATCATCACAGAAATACCCCCTCCCCCAGCTCATAAATTTGACACACTTATACTTGCTCCTTTTCCATGGTATATGTAAACATTATATACATATGATATAGTCTTCATTTCATTCTTCATGAAATGAAAATTTAATACAACCATTTACCATTATTTATACTCAACAAAAATGTCTTTAGTCTCACGATCAGTATACCAAACTCTGTACATGGGTACTTCACATAAATTATGTTTGTAACAATATATCTGTAATAATGTCTGGAATGCATGGCTACAAATGTGAACCTGTATCAACTTTTCTGTTTCATCACTAAGTGATGAGAGCAAGATTCTCAGAATTAAAATAGCAGAGTGCCTAAGTTGTTAGCCTCTGCCTGGATTTGAATCATGGCATCACCACTGTGTAGTTTTACGAACTTGGGAAAGTTCTTTAAGTGTTATTCTTTTCTTTTTATCCCTCATCTGTAAATAGAGTGATAAATAGCTGTAATTAAATCATAACATTATTTTGAAAATTAAGTGAGAAAACTCCATAAACTAGAATGAAAATTAATAGCCATATTACAATGTTCAATCAATGTTAGCTATTATAAATTACATTAAGACATTCTAAAACACATACATATATAAACCTCAATTAGATAAACATTTAGTGAATGCATGGTATGAACCTGGAACTAGGCAAAACACTAAAGAATCAATGCTGAGGAATAATTAAACACATTATTGTTTGTGGTTAAAGGAGCCAGATCCCACATGGTCTACTGTAGTTTGAACCTCAATCCCAGGGGCTTGAAAAACACCAGGTATGTTCATGCACCCAAGATCTCGGCATGATGGGGTAACGGAGGAGAGGGGATTATGACATGACTTCCCTCCCCATTGAAGGTGCTTTTCCCTCTCTCTTTCTCTCTGTCTCTACCTGGCAAGTACACCCTTTCCTTCTCTGCCCATCCCTTCCCTTTCTTTATCCACATTATTGACCTTGTCATTGAACAACACTTGAGCTTACGTTAAATTCAAGTCAAAAATATTTCTTTATTAGAAGTAAGCTAGGGGCCGCAGGTGGCATAGTGGCTAAGGTGCTGGACTCCCATCTGGTGAACTGTGGTTTGAACTCTGGACCCAGAGACTTGAAAAATATCACACTGGACCCAGAAGCTTGAAAAATATCACACTGGGCATGAGTGAGTGCATGCCCAAAATCCCAGGGGGGAGAATAGAGAAGGGATTGTGACATGGCCAACCCCCCAGGGATGACCTCTCCCATTATCTCTCTAGTGAACACACGCACCCTATGGCAAAAACCAAAAAAATAATTAATTAATTAATTAATTAATTAAAAAAGATACAAGGTAACATAATTTGTTTGGAATACCATTAATTTTTGTTCTCTGTTTCTTGATTTGCTCATGCCATAGTACCCAAAAATGAATACTGAGTTTAATTGTCAAACATACTCATGTTCCGTTGGTATCTTTGAGGTTACTATAGAGCTCATAAATAATAAGTCTCTCTCTCTCTCTCTCTCTCTCTCTCTCTCTCTCACCCTTTCTCTCTCTCTCTTTTTGTAAGTTTTTTTTTTTTTTTTTTTTTTTTTTTTTTTTTTTGCCATATAGCACATTTGCTTGCCAGAGACAAAGAAAGTGAGAAATCACCTCTGCATATTGCCCTCCCCCCCGCCAAGCGAGGCTCTCCATGCCACAATCCCTTCCTCCTCTCTAGATTTTGGACATGCATGCACACGAGCCTCATGTGATTTTCAAACTGCCAGTTCCAAGACTAGAACTGACTGTGGTTGGTCATGAGGGAATCCAGCCCCTTAACTGCCATGCCATTGCTGGCCCCACCATAACAAAATCAAGTTATCTCTATGTGTGTAGCAAAATCAAGTATGCAAAACCATAGAACACTTGTGCCTGAGTGCTGATATAATAGAATATCATTAACTGAGTAACTAGTAAAGAACAAAAAAATATTTTCATGTGGCTCTGGAGGCTGGAAAGCTCAAGATCAAGGTATTGGCAAGTTGGCTTGCCTGGTGTGGGCTGCATCTTCCCAAGGGAATACTACCTTTAAATCTCTAGCACTCCCAATTTGCCCTTCTGTCTTCTACCACATGAAAATACAGTGTTTCTCCACTTTGGAGATTGTGCCACCTTGGAACCACAGAATGAACTCTCGTTAGACAAAGAATCTGCTGGTGTTCCTAGCATCAAGAATTATGAGAAATAAATGTATATTCTTTATAAATTACCCAGTCTATGGTGTTTTGTTACAGCAACACACAGAGACTAAGATAACTTACTTGTGTTCTCTTGTAGAAGAACCTAAGCATGAATCAGCTAGACAACATGAATGTGTTAGGACACTAAATAATTGCAGTGTAAGAGTCTTTGACAGTTTATGCTTTATTTCTGGCTCTCTACTATTTCATAACAATATGAGTATTTTATATAAAGGTCTTTAACAAGAGTGAACATGACTTATTATAAATCTTCCTTTAAGTATTTTAATTACCTTTTGTACACTGTTAGGAGAGAGGGGGTGGAACCAACAGGTGGCATGGTAGTTAAGGCAGCTGGCTCTCATATGACTGACTGTGTGGTTAAAATTCCAGGCTCAATGACTTAAAGACACACTGGGCTCATGTGTGTATGTGTGTGTGCTCCAAATCCTGTGAGGAGAACAGAGGAGAAGGGACTGTGGTGTGACCAGCCCCTAAAGGGATTTCTCTGTCCTTGGTGAGCATGCACACTCTATAACAAAAATAAAAATAAAAAATAAAAAGGGGGGGAATATAGCAAGTTACTTTTCAGAATAAATTGATTAATTGTCTTAGGCAATTAGATAAAATTATTAGTAAGTACAAGAACCTCGGTACATAATAAAAATAAATTTATTAAATCAATTAATATCATTGTAATTGATAGTACCAGGTGAGAACACTTAATATCTATTCTCAACAATTTACCAAGAATACAGTATGTTTGTATTAAGTGTAGCAGAAATAAGTTTAAGGATTCTGTCGTTAAACATGGAAATCACTTTTCTGATTTATAGCATTTTTTTTTTTTTAACAGAGATTTTTGCTATAGGGTGTGTGCACTAGCAGGAGAGACAGAAAGTAAGAAATCACTTCTCCCCAGAGGGGATGGCCACACCGCAATCCCTTCTCCTTCATTCTCCTCTCAGGATCATGGGCATGCATGCACACGCCCTCAGCATGAGTTTAAGCCATTGGGTCCGGAACTCGAACCATGGTCAACTACATGGGAGTCCAGCGACAGCCATTACGCCATCTGCTGGTCCAAGCACTTTTTTTTTTTTCTTCTATTGAGTATGTCTGTTCTAGGGACTTACCTATCTGACTTCACTGGTATGACAGGGCCACAATAATATATATGGTTCAAAGTTCCTATGAGTTCAATGTTAACCTGACAGAGTAGAAATGATAAATTGTTTTCAAAATCTGGACCTGTGATCATAGTAGTCAATCTATATATTATTATATTGTGTCTTATACAGAAGAGAAAGTAGTGAATATATTTCATTATTCTAACAATTTTTTAACTAATTGGAGATCATTTTGTTATTTTATCAAAAAAGTACCTATATATAGTCATTATGTATTTAATAGAAAGACATTATTTTATAATAAAACAAATCTGATATGAGGAATAATAAATGAATTATCAATTGCATACTTACTTTCTTTCAAGATATACTAATTATAAAACTTGAGGTGCAGAACTTGATCAATAAATTATTCTAAATAATTTGAGCCTTATAATTAGAGTTTTCAAACTTTTAGGTGATATTACTGAGTATAAAAAGTAATTTATTTTGAGGGACCAGCAGTTAGCGTAATGGCTATGTCGATGGACTCCCATGTAGTCGACCGCAGTTCGCGTCCCGGACCCCGTGGCTTAAAACTCACGCCGGGGGAACCAGCAGTTAGCGTAATGGCTATGTCGCTGGACTCCCACATAGTCGACCGCGGTTCGCGTCTCGGACCCGGTGGCTTACAACTCACGTCGGGCGCGTGTGCGTGCGTGCCCAAGATCCCGAGAGGAGAATGGAGGAGAAGGGATTGCGGCGTGACCATCCCCCCTGGGGGGTGATTTCTTGCTTTCTGTCTCTATGTCTCTCTCTGTCTGTCTGGCGAGCGCACGCGCCCTATAGCGAAAAAACCTCTCCCCCCCCAAAAAAAAAGTAATTTATTTTGAGAAATTTAGATAATTATAGGTCTCAGAATAAGTTAAATGTGTGCAATAATTTTTCCTTATAGCATATAAGTAGTATAGACCTGTTAGGTAAAAAGATTTGATATCATATTAGTGATATCTTTTAAAATATTTCCAGTTTTCATAATGAATGTCAGTCTAGAAAGAATGAGCAGTCCTTTTTATATTATAATACTGGAATTCAACCCATGGTTCTTTGGGCTAAAGAGAAAAGTCCTTGATATTTTAGGTGGGTGGTGATTAGTTCCTAAAAACTAAATCTACCAGGGAGTCTTATTAAGTTGATTCTGAATAATGATTCACACACTTTCATCCCTAGTGTTTGACATGTATGACAGAATCTCTGAATTTTGCATTGACCGGGAGACAGCTTAACTCTTCTCATCCTCCAAACCATACCCTTCCTGTTCTTTTCTAAAAATATAATACCTTCTCTAAGAAGCTGACATACCAGACATACTCAAAAAAGATCATTAATGTCACGCTGTATTTATTAATTGCTAATTTAACCAGAGAGTCAAAGCTCTACAGTTCAAGTTACTGAGTTGTAATAACATTTTAGGAGCTTTAAACTAAGAGTGTAAAAATGACATTTTGAGGAGTATGTGTATGTATAGTAGTTGATAACATATATTTATATAATACATTTAAGTCTGATAATAAGTTCATGTAAATAATACCTCTGTGTATTGATCACACTGGAAAATGTTCCATTATTTATTTGTTACCCACAGTATAGTAGTGAATGGTTCTTTCCTTTTCTCCTTTCCATTCTCCATAATCTCTTTTACTGATCTCTTCTTCTGCAATTCAGTCCAAAACCAATTAGATGGCCAAGATAAAGACAGGTATCGGGGAGAAAAGAAAGGGATCAGGAATGTTATGGCTTGCAATCAGGAGTTAGAACGAAAGCAGACTGAGGATAGGGTCAACTCAGGGGACTTCTTAGCTTAATCAGAACATGTAAGAGGCTGGTCCACAGAAGGCATCATAGCCCAAGCAGAGGGAGGATGCAATCCACATTGAGAGGTGGCCTGGTGAGGGTCATAGCTTTAGTAGAACGATAAAGACACCTTGTGGGAATTGTGGTGCTGAGGTAGAAGAAAAATTTATTGAGGGACTAATCAAATGAGTAAGCATGTTACAGATAAAAGGATCTTGGGACCAGCAGTTATTGTAATGGCTATGTCGCTGGACTCCCACGTAGTTGACCGCAGTTCAAGTCGTGGACCTGGAGGCTTAAACTCACGCCGGGCGCGTGTGCGTGCGTGCCTAAGATCCCAAGAGGAGAATGGAGGAGAAAGGATTGTGGCGTGGCCATCCCCCCTGGGGGGTGATTTCTCGCTTTCTATCTCTCTGTCTCTCTCTGTCTGTCTGGAAAGCGCATGCACCCTCTAGCAAAAACCTCTAAAAAAAAAAAAAAAGATCTTGTCTACTGTTTTCAGAGAATGATGTTTCAAATAAGAAAATGGAAAAACCTACACAAACACGTATGATACTGGATTTTAATTTGAGATATTGGTATGAACTCCTGATTTTAAAATATGTAAAAAAAATTGAAATAAATATAGATATAAATGTCTATGACTGTGTGTATAGCTGTGACCACTGACAGGACCTAAACGTGACATTCCAGTAGTGATGAACATATCTAGCCATAAAATCTTGACTTCTAAAGACCATTAGAAAGAACAGTGACTCTTCTGAGAAATGATTGATTCCGTCATTGGGAGGTTAAGTGAAAGATGAACCAGGGACATCTTTTTGTAGCAGAAAGCAAAGTGCTCAAAGAATAATATGGACATGTCAGAAGAACACAGGAAGGAGCCTTGAATACTTTCTTGCTGGACAAATCTGGATCAATATTAGCATCAATTAAGTTTTCAATAATGATTTTGTCCCAGTTAATAAAATAGAAACTTATGAGTCCACATAGATACAAATAAATAGCGATTTTTTAATGAGAGCTAGGATATAACAGTGATAATGTGAAAAAAAAAAAACATGTCAGAGGTGAGAACAAATGGGAGAAGGTCTATGTGCTTTGATACATGGAATAAATGGAGTGAATACAAATTCTAAAATTAATTCCAAAAATGTTATAGAGGCATATCCAAATGCAGTATTGATACGAGTATTGGGGGATACTTTATGTCAGGAACTTGACTGAGTGTTTTATATATCATTTTATTCTGATGAAAACCATGGGAAGTTAGAGTTATTATCATCTCCATTTTTGCAGGTGAGTAAAATGAGGCTTGAAAATTGAAGTACCTACTTGGCCTTCCTGTGTGAGACTTCTCTAGCTCAGAAAAATCATTTGTAGCTTTTAGCTATTCTTTTGTGCTATATTTTAAGAACACACCAGCTGAGAGGTCCCCTATCTGTAAATTGCCTTTTTTTTTTTTTTAAACCTTTCTTGGAATATTGAGAAATACAAATAAACCTGGATAAAGAAAACCATTCTGCCTAATGTTGTCATTATTATAGCAACACCTGTCTGAAACTTCACTTTTTAGAGTTTCTGATTTGAATTACTACAGAACTGGACTGGGGAATTGCACGGTGATTTATAACATGCTTTATTGTATTTGATTCTTCATGAATAACTTAGCACAAGTGTTACTTTTGCTGATAAGAACCTTTGCTATTTTTCTATTGCTTAGTCTTTGAAAAAGGATATTGTAGATATAGTGAAGAAAAAAACATTTTAAGATCTCAAATACGTATTTCCCTATGTGAAGCATGTCAAAGCTCTAATTCTTTATATGCTATGGATCTATAAGTAAATAACTACCAAAAGTAGATTTATAAATGTTATTAATGCAATGTTCTGGTGAGTCTTATAACCTTTTCTAACAGTTTCTTGTGTTAAAAATATCTTAATATATCAGAAATGTAATTTGAAAATTATTTCATTGTAAATTGGCATGTGACCTAGATTTATGTTGTGTTTATTTGTGGTTTGCATGAAAGAACTGAATGCCTGGTAAAGAAGTATTTATTCAAAATGAAAAAAGAGTAATTGCAGGAGCAGGGAAAAATCTATCTAAATAATAAATATGGAAAGAGTCTATTCATGATTGAGGTAGCAATGTTTTAGTCATATTCAGACTGAATGTCTTTCACGCTATTTATTTCTAACAAGCTATAAGAATGAACTTCATGGATAGGTGAATAATCTAGAATTTCATGGAGGTGGCAACAGTTCTGTGTTAAAAACATATTCATAACCAAGAAACGAAGATGAGTGGGAATCATTGGTGAGTGCTATTCCTTAGGCATGTTTTAATACTGTTTTCATAGAAAGAATATCAATTTAGACATTTTTCATTTAAAGTATTATTTTATTTAACTTTATTTTATTTGTTTGTTTATTTTAATTTGATCAGAGAGGGAGAGAGAGAGAGAGAAAGTGAGAAAGCAAGCTGCCAGGTCTGGGACTCAAACCACAGTTGAGCATGTGGGAGTCCAGTGCCATTAACCACCACACCACCTGCCAGCCCCTCTGCCAGTGCCTTAAACTCTATGTGACCTGCTAGCCTTTGTAATTATTTTTTAATTACTGTGCTTAGACTATTTCTCCCTCACTTTTCCTTTTCCTCATATTTATCTAAATTTTTCTCTCTTATTAAAATAATTCAGTATTAAAAAAATGAATTAATGGTAAAGAATGACTTTTTAAATATTCTCAGTTGATTTAATCCTCTCCCTTTATGAAAAAAAAACATAAAATATATCTGTCCTAATTGCTAATAAGATATTTGATACAATATTTGTTTGAATGTAGATAAAAAATTCAGTATCCATTTAAAAAGTATTTCAATTACATCCTAAACACAAAACTCTTTCAATAAAAGTGGCAGTGAGAGAGAACATGCGCCATTTAAAAAACAAAATAAAATAAAATAAATAAATAAAACAGAAAGTGACATCAACAATGTGGCAGACAAAGACTTTCCAACTAGTCTCACACAAACATCAATTTTAACAATCATCCACAAAGGAAAGTATTGTCATGAGAGATAAGGAATTCAGATGAGAGATTATAGTACCTGAGTGGAACAGAGAAATTAAAAAAAGACACATTGAAGAAGGAAGAAATGACAGTTTCACATTACACACATCGCTTATCCTCCAAGCCTGTGCATCAAGGAAAGAGATACCTTCTGACAGAAGGAGAGTGAAGTAAGCACCCAAATTCATCACAAACCACAGCACGGAATCTGCTCCAGTGAAACCCAGCATCAAGCCACCCCCAGTAGCCCTAGGCAATGGTTGTCCCTCAGAGAACCAGGATCCAGGCTCACCTGTGCATTAGGCTGGCATGTGGACACAATCTTCAGGCCTCTCCCTGCAGACTCAGACTCCAGGACTACCAGGTCAGCTCCCATGGTCCCAGGCACCAGACGAGTCTTAAGGTCCCAGACTTTAGAATCAGGCTATAGGGTGGAACTTAAAAACCCAAGTTCTAGGCCTCAGGCTAATACACATGGACCCAAGCTCCAGACCTATTTCCACAGATCCAGGAACAAGTCCTATTCCAATGAATGTTTCAGGCAAGATCCTGAAAATTCAACAATAAGCCCATCTCTGTGGATCCTGGTCCTAAATTAGTACCAATGCCAAGCCAGTCCTGCAAACTCAAGCCTAAGACCTAGTCCAGCACAACATCAAACCTCATGGACCCAGGCTCATTGCCTACCTCAGTGAACCTTAGCACAAAGTAAAATACAAATTGGTCATTATACAATGATAAAGGCTTCATTCATGAAAACCATATGACACAACCTAAGTTGTGGCACAGTGATAGTACAACTAGATATACATGAGACAGGTCCCAAATTTGTAACTCAGAACTTCCCTGAGCATTGGAGTGTGTGCAAATATAAATGCCTGTAATGCTGGCCATGTGAGATTGGAGAAAGGGGTGGGTAATCAGTAGGTGACAAAGGAAAACTACTTCAGAATATATTTAAACAAGCAGGTGAACAATCTGTATACATAAATGCTTTTTTTAAATCATGAAAAAAATTGAAGATACCATAAATACATTAGAAGATGTCTCGTAATCATTGATTGAAATATTACTGAAATGTCTGTGCTAAGCAATGTGATTTACAGATGTAATGCAATCTCTAGTGAACTCAATCCAATAAGAAAAAATAATCAATTTAGAAATGGGTGAAGGATTTGGGTACACATTTCTGAGAAGTCATACAAATAAGCAACAGACATGTAAAAATAAGTTTATCATTACTAATCATCATGGAAAGGTAGTCACATCACAATGAGGTTATTG
The DNA here is from genome assembly GCA_026018925.1 of Tupaia tana. Taxonomy (NCBI): domain Eukaryota; kingdom Metazoa; phylum Chordata; class Mammalia; order Scandentia; family Tupaiidae; genus Tupaia; species Tupaia tana. The sequence goes on along the minus strand of JAKSZU010000013.1, from coordinate 45,574,354 downwards.
CCTTTCATGGTAGAATGTGTGTTACCCAAAACGTTAAAAGGTAACAATTGTTGGTGAGGATGTGGAAGAAAAGAATCTTTATGCACTATCAGTGGGAGTGCAAATGGCAATAAAAGTACAGAAAATCCTCAAAAAGTTATATACGGGACTACTATATGATTCATCAACCCCACTTCTAGGTACATATCCAAAGGAAACGAAAGCACTATGGAGTTGCATTGCCATTTTCATTGTGGGTTTTCTCATAATACCAAAGTTTGGAATTAGCCTATGTGTTCACGAAGATGAATGAATAAAGAAAATGTGATCTTCTCTATCTACCACTGTCTCTCTCACACAAACATGGGCACTCATACATCCAAAGGAATAGTATTCACTCATTTTAAAGAAGAAAATATTTTTATTTGCAACAACAAATGAAACTAGAAGACTTTAGGTTAATTGAAATGAGCTGGGCACAGAGGAAAAAATATGGCATTATCTCGCTTATATGTGAAATTTACAGAAGCAGAGTATAAAAAAATGACTGGCAGGATGTGTGTGTGTGTGTGTGTGTGTGTGTGTGTGTGTGTGCTGGGAGGAGGTATACAGAGGTTGCTCTAATGATATAGTTTCAGTTATGTAGAATGAGTAAGTTCTGGTGATCTAACACACAAATAGTGACTGTAGTAAATGATGCTGTATTGTATATTTGAATTTTTCTAAGACAATAGATCTCAAGTCTTTCACCATGCACATTCAAAAACAAGAGGTAAGTATATAAGGTTATGAATATGCTAGTTACTTTGATTTTGGTGATCATTTCACAATATATATGTATATAAAAACATTACATTAGGACCAGCAGATGGCATAATAGTTACGTTGCTGGACTCTCATGTAATAAACTGTGGTTCGAGTCCTGCACCTGGCTACTTACAACTCTCGCCTGGAGAATGTGTGTGTGTGTGTCCAAAATCTTGAGATCAGAATGGAGGAGAAGAGATTGTAGTATGGCCAATCCCCTTGGGTGTTGATTTCTCACCTTCTATCTCGATATCTCTCTCTGTCTCTCTGGCAAGCACACATGCTCTATAGCAAAATTCTCTCTTAAAAAAATTATGTTGTGTACCTTAAATACATTAAAGTTTTACTTGTTAATTAAACAACAATAAAGAGCAAAAAATAAAATAAAATATGTATTTTACTTTGAATTCATTTCATACATCAGCAATTAAGAAAAATAAACTCTATAGAAAGAGAGAATAACATAAAAGATGTTGCATGTTAATATTACAGAGATTTAGGTGAGAATGAATATTGTGGATTTATGTTTATAAAACATTCTTATTTAATTTCATTTTTTTAAATCCAGAAGTCCTAGGTGCACATGTGACAGTAAGAGAGAGAAAGCACCCCTCAATGGGACCTGCCCATACATCATTCGCTTCTCCCTTTCAATTCCCCATTTTATCCAGATCCTAGGCATGCAGAAGATCAGTGTGTTTTTTATTCAGCTAGGATTGGTACTTGAAACCTGGTCAGCCATGTGGGATCCAGATTCCTCTGTGCAGTGCTTAACCTCCAAACAACAAGACTGGCCTTCGTTTTCATTTTCAAATGAAATAATAAATGCTTGTTAAAAAACAATATGTGAACTACATAGAATAACATGAAAATAAGTAAGCAAAATAGTTACTTTCATATTCCTATTTCAAAGACTACACTTGTAAACTGCCAGATAATTTCATGAATAAAATGTGGCTAATGTAAGACTATGCCTTATATACTGTTCTGCAATTTCACTCTTCCATACTTCTTTTTTAAAAAAAGACATATAACTTATTATTTACAGGATGGTTTTTCACAGCTTGCGATGTATAATCAGAAAATCACAGATATATATATATACACACACACACACACACACACACACACACATATATAAATATATATGCATCTTTTCCAACATTGAATGCTACATTATATTATATTCTGCACTTTTGCACATTTGATAATATTTCTACTAGGTTTTTTTCCTAGGGGGAAGGAAGTATATTGAATAATAAATTAAAGTTTTTACTTTATTGTGGTATATCATTCCATAATCTCTTCCACTTGTTCACATATATTCATTTTCTCCTGAATCATCCCTCCCCATACTCCTGTATGCATAACGGCCATTCTATGCCATCAAGTCCTTCAGTTTCTGCCACAGAGTGTGGACATGTGCTGTATGTTAAGCAGAGACAAACATTGTTTGTTTTTCATATTCTGGCTAATTTCACTTAGTATTACATCTTCTAGGTTCATGCACTTTGTATGAGATGACAGGATATTATTATTCTTCGTGGCTGAATAGCATGCCATAGTGTATTTGAGTCATGTTTTCTTAATCCATTCATTGATTATTGGACATGTAGGTTGATGTCTTAGTTACTGTAAATAACGCTGCAATAAACATGGATGTGCAAATGTCTTACCAATTGAGTGATTTTCTAGCCTTTGGGTAGGAAGTGAAATTACTGGATCATACAGAAGTTTTATTTTATTTAGATCATTGAGGAACTTCCATACTCTTTTCCACAGTGGTGGCACTAATTTACAATCTGGCTGACAGTGTATGAGGCTTCCTTTCTCTCTGCAAGCTCACTGGTATTTGTTTATCTTTGTTTATTTATTTATTTATTTATTTATTTTTGGTTAATTTTTGGAAAAGCGTGCATATATTCACCAATGAGAGACAGAGAGAGAGAGAGAGAGACAGAGAAAGAGAGCAGGAAAGCACCCTCCTATAGGTAATGGTCACACTTTGTCGCTCTTCTCATCCATCTCTCCCACCTTTTGAGTTTGGAGCATGCATACACATGCTTCCAGAATGTGTCCCAAGCTGCTGTGTCCAGGACTTACACATGAAATATGCCATATATGATGCAGCCACCTTCACCACCATGCCACTGCTGGTCCATTGGATGGATCATAACTATTCTTACTGTGTTGTTTATGTGACTTCATGTACATTTCTTTACCCTATTTATATTTCAGATTGAGGATATACAGTATATGTAACTGTCCATATGTGTGTAAATGTGCATCTGTAGAGTATATTTAAACACACATAATATGTACATACATACTTAATAAAGGGTATTACTTATACAGACAACTTGAAATCCGTTTTTATTTCTGTTTACCTATTGACCTATATCTGTAATCAGCATCATCAACATCTTTCATCTATCTCTCAAAAGAAAGAGAGAAAAACTTATAGCATTTTCATGGATTCATTTCAATAGTTAAGTCTTCAATTTTTTTCATTTGGAATTTAGTTTTCTATGAAGAATAAACGGAGACCTAATAAATATTACTTTTTTTCCAAATAAATACCTAGCCCTTGTTAGAGCACACATTTATCTGAGTGTTTTAAAACATTACATATGACATTAAAATATGTAGTTTTGTGATTGATTTGAGAAAGGAAGAGTTCTTTCTTTGGTCAATAAAACATATCATTCTAGGGCCAGCAGATGATATGGAGGTTATGGTGCTGGATCTCACATGGCTGACTGTGGTGTTCAAGTTCTGAACCCAGAGGCTTGAGGATCATGCTGATGTGAGTGTGAGTGTGTGTGTGTGTGTGTGTGTGTGTGTGCATGTGCCCAGAATTTCAACAGGAGGCTAGAGGAAAAGGGATTACAACATTGCCACTAGCCCTGAGGGGTGGTTTCTCACTTTCTCTTTCTCTCTGACTACCTCTGGTGAGAGCAAAAACTCTATAGCAAAAACAAAAACAATAAAAGGAAACAAAATCTGACCTTAATATTTCAGAATTAAATTTATTAAAATATCTAATATTTTGATTGCTCAAAATGTACAAATCATTATCTCTAATAATCACAAATATCTTATTTCATTAGATATTAGCAATGCTAACTCAAGGACCAGTACTTTTAATGATTCTATTTTTTGTTTATATGTATTTATCATCACACATATATAAAGTTTTATGCAATAGTTACCAACATGCGTTTGTTAACAAATTGCATCTGTGAATGTTATTTGTGTGTGCTTGTCACAAAGTATAGAACTAAAAGTTGATATACTTTTTCCATGTCATTTTTAAAGATCATCTCAATATAAAACTGTAAGAATATTATAAATTAATGTTATAATTAAGAAAGAGCAACATGTAAAATTAGTTAAAAGTTCCAAGAAAAATAAAAGTCACAGAAAATCATGCTTAAAATATAAAACATATTAAAATGTCACAATACTTGAATGATTCTATTTTACACTAATTTTGGAAATTTTCTGAGGCATCTAATGTCATGGAATTAAACATGTAAAGAAGGAAATAAAATTGTAACATGTATCTTGAAGAAAGAAATATTCATAATTGGACCAGCTGTTGGTATGACGGTCAGGGCCGGTAGATCCAACATGGCCAACCATGTGGGGTCCTGGATCCAGCAGCTTGGAAATCATAATGAATGCATGGGTGTGCCCAAAAGCCTGAGAGGAAAATGGAGAAGGGATTGTGGATGCCATCTTCCCTGGGTGTTATTTCTTACTTTCTTTCCCTCTCCAGCAAGTGCACACACTCTCTAGCAAATCGAAAGCAAAATAAATATTCATAATTGATTGATGTAAATAGCTTTTATGTTTTCCAAGGCTTCTGAGTCACGGTCAAAATCAAAGGTGGAAGACATAGTATATAGTAGTAAGCTTAAAATTGTTGGGACCAGCAGATGGTGTAATGGCTATGTCGCTAGACTCCCATGTAGTAGTCAACCACGGATGGATTCCCAGACCTGGTGGCTTAAACCTACACCAGGCATGTGTGTGTGTGTCCATGCCCAAGATCCCGAGAGGAGAATGGTGGAGAGGGGATCGCAACGTGGCCATCCTCCCAGGGAGGCGGGGTGATTTCTCGCTTTCTGTCTCTTCCTTTCTGGTGAGTGCACACACCGTATAGCAAAAATCTCTCCAAAAAGAAAAAAAATTTAAATTGTAAATGAAACAAGTAGAGTCTTGATAGGGAAGAAAGGAGAACTAGGTATGGTGGGCATGAGTTAAACTCAAACTTTCATACAGGAAATCAAATATGTTATTGGATTTCTCACTGTCAAGAGGTATTTTTGAAAGCATATTTGATATCTCCTAGACACTTTACTGTGTGCCATGTACTAATTCAACACCTTATCACACTTCTGTAAGTCCTGTATTTTTTCTAAGTTATTTTTAGTAAATTTTAAATGGGTTTTATCAATTTATATTTGCATCAGCAGTAAATGAGTTTAGTTTGTTCCACACATGAGTCAATACTGATATTAATTACATATATGTGTGCACATGCTTACACACACACACACACACACATACTCACGGAGAGATTTGTTCATGCAGATGAATTTTCACAACAAAGTGAACATTGGCATCCAAATTTAAATATATATATATATATGTACATATATATATATATATAATTATTATCAGCACTTTAGAAAGCATCTCTTCTCTCTTCCAGATATATACTCCCCACCCTTATGGTAAGTATTATTATAATTTCTATCCCCATTGAGTAGTTTCCCTATTTTTAATCTAAGAATTAGACTAAAAATGTGTACTTTTGTGTCTGACTTCTTTTACTCATCAGTAGCTATCTAAAAACTATCCATGTTTTTGTATACAGGAACTTTAGTGCCATAGGATGTATGCTCATTAATTTTAGTGTATTATTTTCAGTTTCTAAATGGGTTTTTATTGATTGATATTGGCATCAGTAGTAAATTAGTTAAGTTTGTTCCACACACAAGTCAATATTGATATTAATGATCTTTCTTTTCATTTTAGCCATTTTGGTGAGTGAATAGTATAATCACACAGTGGCACTAATTTTCATTTCACAGATGACAAAGTTGAATGTCTTTACCTATTTTCTTGACTATTCTACTTTCTATCATCATTGTAAAATGCTTATTGAATCCTTTTATCTAGTTTTCTCTAAGATTCACAGTAGGTTCTATAAACTGTGGGAACTAATTGTTTTTTATTATTATTTTTTTTTTCATTTCATTTTCTTCCATACATTCAATCACATTATTATTTGTCTTACAAAATGGATATTTCAACAGATGAACATTTCTCCCTAGTACTGTTGATAAAACTACGATTTGGATATACATATTGCAATTTTAAAATTTCAATTAAATTATAATTAATTCTGATATTTATGTATAATTAATCTAATTGTAGGCCAATTAGATTTCTTATGATTAGCTAATTTTCATATTTTAAAATAGTACTAAGCATATAATAGCTCCATTAATTTCAATTTATAAAATGACTAGAACAGTCACTAAAATCTTTCAAATTGTGCTTTACTGTATGTATGTATATACATATGTATACACACACACACACTAACACACACATAAATACAGTATAACATGTAGTAGCTTATTATCATACAGCAAAGCCACTACTAAACTGGTAATTTTCTCTCATACCTAATCTAGATTATGTGTTGTGAAAAGTTAAACAGGGTGACTAGATATAAAATATGTACCTATAAGTTTAGAGTGAGTGAGTTTAGAGTTTCTTAAGTAATAATATTTATACACACACACACACACACACACACACATATATATATATATAACTTTTGGGGAGGGAGAGGTTTTTACTATAGGGCACGTGTGCTCGCCAGAAAAACAGAGAGAGACAGAGAAGAGAAATCAAGAAAGAGAGACAGAAAAAGTGAGAAATCACCCCTCGGGGGGATGGACACAACACAATCCCTTCTCTTCCATTATCTAGGAATCTTTGGCATGCATGCACATGCACCTGGCATGAATTCAAGACACCAGGTCTGGGACTGAACCATGGTAGACTACATGGGAGTCCAGAGACATGGACTCCCATGTAGTCTACCATGTAGTCCATTACACCAACTGCTGGTCCTATGTGTATATATATGGGTGTGTGTGTATATATATGTGTGTGTGTGTATATGTGTGTGTGTTTGTGTGTATATTTCAAATACATAAGTGTGTATGTATTTAATATTTCCTCTGAATGTCAAAAATCCATGAATCTAACTATCTACTAAAGATCTCCTATAGCTGAATGCCCAATAGAAAATTTAATCTCAAAGTCTAAAAAAATACAGTATATTATTTTCCTACTTCTCTCCCACTCTTCCAAATCTTAGTATACAGAAATTCCACTTATCCAGTTGCAGAAAACTACAACAAAAAAAAAACCAATGAGTTCTTAATAACTTCAGTTCTCACCTTTCATACAAACCACTATTCTAAATGATGCAATGCTCATCACCACCAACATACCTGAAACATCTTCCTAACTAGCTTCTTGATTTTATCCTTCAACTGAATCTTTGAGGAGAAAGCAGAATGATCTTTTAAAAAGATAAGTCTTATCACATGTTTTTTCATGCTTTAACTCCTCAATAATAACTAATTTCACTTGGAATATGCTCCAAATGAATTTCCCTAAGTGATCTTGTGCACTGCAGGAGCAGAACTTTACTCTGAACAGTGTAGAATAGACAGACTTGACATTTCCCCAAGTGCCTGACAGCAGCCAATTTGCCACCATAGCAGCTTGGCTGACTCCCTTTTTTAAGGAGTATCCTCACAATTTCTATCCCCCTTCTACCAGTTAACCTGACTCCTTAACCTTTTTATATCTTAACTACATTATTTTGAAAATTTCATTTTGCTCTTTTCAAACAGGTTTGAAAAACTATGTTATTTGATTTTTTTCTATATTCTGTTCTATTTTTTGTTACAGAATTTACTTTATGTTAATTCCTTTCTTGGTCTCTTTTTTAAAATTTTTATTTATTCATTTATTTTAATTTGACCAGAGAAAGAGACACACAGAGAGAGAGGGGAGGGAGGAGTGAGAAAGGAAGTCACCAGGACTTGAACCATGGTCAGCCATGTGAGAGTATCCAGCGCCTTAACCACCATGCCACCTGCTGGTCCCTCTTGATCTCTTTTGATCCTTAAGGCCTTGGTACAGAATTCAATTTAGAAAATTGTTATAATTTTGTAAAAATTTGCCTGCATGTCTCCACTCGTTTATTCTACAGCAGAAGGTGGCCTGTCTACATTTTAGGACTTTTCTTAGTTACTAGACACATTATATCATCAGTTAACAGTCCAAAGCAATGGTAATCACCCATGTTTCATGGTGAAGGAAGCAAGTACAAGCACAGGAAGGTCTCCTGCACACCACCACCAGTTCTTTGTGTTTATTATTTAGATCATAAACATCCAATAAAGACAAGCTCTACTGTGTAAAATTCAGAACTAATGCACTTAAGAGTCAATAAAGACTAAGTAAAATTAATTTTTAAAGGCTATAATTATTTTTAAGGAAAAGAGAATAGCAGATTTGCTGTCGATTGACTTGGGCAAACATTTTCTCTACAACATGACCTAATTACCACTTAGTTTACATGATTCAGTTTCATGCCTAAGAAATGAGTAGGAAAAGATATATCCTAGTGCTGTTAAGAGCAAAGGGGTCAACCGTGGTGCTGAAGTGGGAATGAGATGTCCAAGAGAAACTGGATCCTACATGGAGATTGCACTTCAAATCCTCAGCCAGGTCAGCTTGAAATACACATGTCTTGTGAGTGTACTCTCAGACCCAGGGAGTAACCTTGAAACTTTTGGCATTCCATTGACCAATGCTCTAGTGTCCTGGGTTCGTCTCACCCACCAGGAGACTAGGGCCTTGTCTAAGCAGGCCTTCTCTTGTGAGTGTACCCTCAGGCCCTGGGAGTAACTTTGAAATTTTTGAAACACCAGCTTGTTCCTCTTCACTGTTATATTCCTTAGTTTGTTACCACTTCATCAAGAACTGATAGTTTTGTGGAAGAGTCAAGCACCTGAAGTTACCTATAAATGCTCTGATCTGGGAGAGATAGCCCTCTAATAGGAACACACCTGGGAACTAAGGGTAAAATTTCCTCTTCCAGTACTACAGAATCTACTTCAATAAATAGGAAAAAGTGAATACTCCATCAGATGACCAAAAACCAGTGCAGTTCTTGAAGAAACATGAGGTAACAAGGAGTTATCTCCCCTGGGTGAGCATAGTAGACCTTCACCCACAATAGACAGCATAGAGAAATACACAGAAATGTTAGAAAAAGAATTCTAAACATTCATAGCAACAAAAGTCAATGAAACAGAAGAGAAAACTGACAATTCCAGGAAATGAGAAAATAATTTCAGTCTGTGAAAGAGAAATTTCATAAAGAAATAGACACCTTATAAAAGAATCAAACAAAACTTCTGGAAATGAAGAACAACGCAAGGTATTAAAATTTCTCTAGAAAGCATTAAGTAGATTGGATCATGCAGAAAAAAAGAATTTCTGACGTTGAAGACCAAGTCTCCCACATAAACTAAACCACCAAAAAAGAATGAAAACACATCCAAAAAAAAAAAAAAAGAACATGAATGAGACCAGCAGACAGTGTAATGATTATGTGATTATGTCACTGGACTCCTACAGCATTGACCACAGTTCAAGTCCCAGACCTAGCATCTTGAAATGCATACCAGTCGTATGTGCATGAATGCCCAAAATCCTGAGAGGAGAATGGAGAGGGGATTGTGGCATGACCATCTCCTGGGGTGATTTTTCACTTTCTGTCTCTCTGTCTCTTTGGTGAGTATACAGGCTTTATAGCAAAAATCTCTCTCTAAAAAAAAAAAAAAAAAAAAAAAAGAGGACATTGTATGGGCAATTTTAGACACCATGAAATGACCAAGTATCTATGTAATGGATATTCCAGAAGACAAAGATGCTGCTAATGGCATAGAAAAGACCAGCTCTTTAATTTATTACTATCTAAAAATGTTCCAAATAAAGAGAAACATGGAGAAATTCAGAACCAAGAAATAAAAAGGACTTCAAATTGAATCAACACAAAAAGATCCTGTCCTCAGCACATCTGTTCAGCAAATGGTACTAGGAGAACAGGATATACACCTGCAGAAGAATTAAACTGGACCCTTATATTTCACCACTGACAAAAATCAATTCAAAGTGGATTGAGGATCTAAACTATAAAAATACTGGTGGAGGAGGCCAGTAGCTGGTGTCATGGTTAAGATGGTGAACACTCCCACATGCTTACCACAGTTTGAGTTCCGGACCTGGTGGCTTGCTTTCTCACTTTCTCTCTCTCTTTCTCTCTGTGTCTTTCTCTTCTCAAATTAAAAGAAATGAATAAATAAAATTTTAAAAATACTGGAGGAAAACACAAGGAAAACTCTTAGAGGCCTTGGAGTAGGCAAAGACTTTTTAAAGAAGACCACCCAAAGCACAGGCAATAATTCCCCAAATAGACAAATGGGACTATATTAGGCTGAGAAGTTTCTGCACAGCAAAAGAGACAATAATTAGAGTGAGAAGACTACCCTCAGAATGGGAGAATATATTTGTGAACGATACTTCAAACAAGGGACTGATAAACAGAATATACAGGGAGCTCCAAGAATTTACCCACACGAAAAAATAATCAATCCAATTAAAAGACGGGAAAACGAACTGAACAGATAACTCTACGAAGACACACTATCAGCCAAAAAGCATGTGAAACATGCTCGACATCTCTTATCATAAGAAAAATTCAAATAAAAACCATAATGAGATACCACTTAACCCCAGTCAGAATAGCTAAAATTTAAAAAATAAATTATGATAAGCACTTGTGAGGCTGTGGTGAAAAGGGAACTGTCCCTACACTGTTGGTGGGAATGCAAACTAATACAACCACTGTAGAAAACGATATGTAGGTTCCTCATAAATTTTCAAGTAGAGATACCTTATGACCCAGTAATTCCACTCTTAGGTATTAACCCAAAAGATAGAAAAACCTCATATGAAAAAACACTTGCATATCCATATTTATTAAAACATTGTTTAAATTGCTAGGACATGGAATCAACCCAAATGTCCCAAAATAGACAAGATAACTGGGGGAAAAAAAAAAAAAAAAAGTGTGGCATATGTACCCAGTGGAATACTACTCAGCCAGAAAACAAAACAAAACAAACAAAAAAAAGAAAACTCTAACATTTGATACAAAGTGAAAGCCTTAATGCTAACCAGAGCAAGCCAGAGCATGAACAAAATGACAGATTTTTGCATGTCCCCACTCAATATATACCGAATATTTGCACTCTATAGCATAAACTGAAAGTTTGTGATGTATAGTAGCAGGATGGGCAACAGTAGATACTATAGATAGTAAAGGTAGAGGTAATACAGGGGTGGGTAAAGTGGGAAGGACAAAAAGGAGCAGAGGGGAAAAAAACAATACGTTTAACTGACACAAAAATGAAAAGCTATTTTCTGATGATAATGTACACGGTAATGTTTTTGTCTTGACTAAAATGAACTGAATTTGTGCTGGAAAAAGCAATGTACTACACTGTAATAATATATAATGATTAAATGTAAATTTAAAAAATCATAGTAATAAAAGAAATATACATTCAAGGGCCCAAGATCCAGTAGGCTGAGAAAATGGATGAAGAGAATCACAGTATGATCATACGCTATGGAAAGTGCTCATCTCTTCCCAACCTTTCTCACGTGCATGCACATGTTGAATTGTGAATAAAGAAAAAAAAAAAAAAAACAGATTTAAGGGATACTGTATGTGATGGTATTTATGGTAAGGAAGAAGGCGGGTCTTTGAATTAAAATGACTAAAAGTAAATCTCAATCTTACTACATGCCCTAACACAAGTATGACCTTACTTAGTTCCCAAAGTACCGATTTTCTCATTGCGAAATTGAAATAATTTAACATATGAAATGAAAATTATAGTTTAATAAAACAATTTAATACCTGACAGGAATTCAGTAAATTGTAGTTATGCAGAGTACTTCATATGCTTATAAGGCGTTATAAAATATAAGTCAGGCTTCTCTAGGGAGACAGAGTCAATACGATATGTATAGATATTAGAGGGTATTTATTGAGGAAGTCAGCTCAAATGATTATGGCAGCTAAGAAGTCTCACAAGGTCATCTGTAAGCTGGAGAGCCCAGGTTCTAGTAGGGTGGATCAGTACATATCCAAAGGCCTTAAGGACAGGAAAGCTGATGATGTAACTTATAATCCAAGGCTGAAATTCTGAGAATGGGAGAGGTCACTGGTGTAAATCCTGGAGTCCAAAAGCACGTGAGCTTTGAGTTCAAATGTTTGAAGCAGAAGAAAGCTATCTTGCTCTGTCTCATAAAAGACATGAGTTCATCTTTTGTATTTATTCTCTCTAGGCCCCTTGTCCATTAGATCGTGCCCACCCACACTGAGCACAGGTCTTCCATATCTAGCCTCCTCAAACTCACATGTTAATTCTTCCTGGAAACACCTCCAAGACACACCCAGAGTAATGGTTTTCTAGGAAATTCTAAGTCTAGTGAAAGTGACACTACAAACTATACATCACGATCACTGAATATTATATATATCACAGTACTGGGGAGCACACATACCCTATAGCAAAAAAAAAAGTTACAGAACTTTGGAGCAAATTCAGTTTTTCTCATGGTGAAGCTAGGGTTGTTGCCACTGACAAAGATTTATTGAAATATGTATGCTTATGTAATTTACGTTTATTTTATTATTTCTATTAATATAGGTGGCACTAGTATAATAATAAGTGTAGCATGTTTTAGCAGCATATAATTTATAAATTTTTTGTTGAAAGTGTTGCTTATCACCCTCAAAAAAAGTTAATATATTTCTCTAATTTTATTATTTTCTTATTTTAAATTTAATTCATATTCTTTAATCTATTACATGTTTTATAGCATTCAAAATATTAAAATTTCTCAGCACTATATTTGGTTGTCTTGGATTGCCTGAGATCAGGTAATTAGTAAACTGTCTTAGGTAATATGCAGCATAATTAATAATATAACTTAATGAAAAGTAATTTTTAAACTCTTATGTATTTCTCAGAATTAAAGTAATGAAATTAATTTCTAAAGGTCACAATAATGTCATTTTTTTGGAAAGTGTTCAGGAATGAATTATGAGTTATATTTTTCTCATGTGACTACAAAAAAAACAGAATTATTTTGAACAAAGATGATTCATTCATTACGTTCACATTGCTGGCATTTAATTTTTAAAAGTAAATTGATCTTAAAATGTTTAAAATACAGAAAGAATTCTTATAAGGCTAAGTTATTGGAATGCATATGCATAGTTATCAAAAGAACAGAAATGTTCAGTTGTTTGAGATAAGTTGTAAACTTGATTGTGTCACAAATTAAATTAAAATTAATAACTTATATTTTATATGTTTAAAGAATAGCTAACATCATAATGATGATAGCAATGAATTGAAAGATTACTATATTCTGAACTATAAATATAATAAACAGTGTATATATATTTTTTGAAAGGTTTTTGCCTTATGACATATATGCTTGCTTTAGAGAGAGAGAGAGAGAGACAGAGACAGAGAGAAGGAAAGTGAGAAATCACTTCTCGGAGAGATGGCAATGCCACAATCTCTTCTCCATTCTCCTCCTGGGATCTTGGGCACATATGCACATGTGCTTATGTGTGCCACAGCAGGTTTGGGATTCAAACTATGGCAGACCATGTGGGATTCATCCACATAACTGCTACGCCATCTGCTGGTCCCAATCAGTGTATATTTTAAACTTAAATGTCAATATATTATGCTAATCAAGTCTTCAAAAATTCCTATCCTGGTTATTGGTACCTAATAATAACTCTCTGTTGCTCAAAGACTAATACAAAATGCTTTTTAAATACAAGATAGAAGAAGTTAAATATTACTTACTTTAAATTTTTTATTTGTTAATTTTTTTTTTCAGTTTTTGCCATGGGGAGTATCCACTCACCTGAGATAAAGAAAGGGAAAGTGAAAACTCACCCTTCAGAGGGAATGGTCATATCACAGTCCCTTCTCCTTCATTCTCCTCTCATGATTTCAGGAACACAGGAACACGAACTTGGCATGATTTTTCAAGCTGCCCATCCAGGATATGAACCACTTTTGGCCACGTGAGAGTCCAGCACCTTAACCATCATGATACCTGCTGGCCACTTTACCTCATATTTTAAGCTTACAGGTAAAATTCTAGAACCTATAAAACTTGTTTATCAAATATTGATGATAGATAATTTTTTAACCAACTGACCTTATACATTGAATAAATCACAACAGAAGTACAAAATAATGGAAGTTTTCATTATGTTATTACTGTATCTTTCCACTTTTTTAATTACTGAAAATTTGAAAATCATGTGTGCTGAATTTGTTTTCTTTTTTTTAAGATTCTCTGACTCACTTTTAATCTTTTTTTTTGAAGAGGTTTTTCCTATAGGGTACATGTGCTCACCAGAAAGAAAGAGACAGAGAGACAGAAAGTGAGAAATCACCCTTTAGGGGCATGGCCATGCCACAATCCCTTCTCTTCCATTCTACACTTGGGATCTTGGGCACACACGCACATGCACCCAGAGTGAGTTTAAGCCACCGGGTCCGGGACTTGAACTGTAGTCGGCTACATGGGAGTCTAGCAACATAGCCATTATGCCATCTGCTGGTCCCGCTTTTAATAAGTTTTAACCTGAGGTTTTATTTAAGTTTTAATCTGAGCTATTATTTATTTATTTTTATAATTATTTTTCCCTAGGATGCAAGTGTGCAATGGAGAAAGACAAGACAGAAAGAGGTAAATGAATGGCCATGTCATAATCCTTTCTCCTCCATTTTCCTCTCAGAATTTTGTGCATGCACACACACACACCTGGCATGATTTAAAAAAAAAAAAATAAGATTATCTTTAATGATGTAAGCATCCAAATGCCATTTCAAAATTCATTTTTCTTTGAAACATTATAGGCTGTGTTGAAATTAGAAACCCTCTCAAGAAAATATAAAGAAAATTTGTACTGAGAAAGGGAGATGAGTTCTACATTTCCTCTCCTGAGGTATTTTTTTGTAATATTTTTTAATTTGATTTTCTTTAATACATTCGATCACATTATTTAGCTTTCAAAGTGAATATTTCAACATGTGAACATTTCTCCCTAGTCCAGTTGATAAAACTATAAAATTATCTTCAACAGATAATACCACATTTCTTGCTCCCATTAATGCTTTGTCTCTCTATTTTTCTTGTAAATGTCCTTCCTCAGACTCTACTCTTTCACACACACTACATCTGGTATTCACATCCATTTACTGTGTTTCTATATCCTTTAGTCAATCAGTTTCAGTCATAGAGTGTGGACACTTGGTATATATTAAGTGGGGACATACAATGTCTCTCCTTCATAGCCTAGCTTGCTTCACTCAGCAGTAAATCTTCCATATTCTTTCACTTTCTGTCAAAAGCCAGGGTTGTTTTTTTGTTTGTTTGTTTGTTTTGTTTTGTTTTTATGGCTGAATAGTATCCCATAGAGTATATGTGCCACAGTTTTGCAATCCATTCATCTGTTTGTGGGCATTTGGGTTGGTTCCATGTCTTAGCAATTGTGGATAGTGCTGCCATAAACATTGATGTGCAATCACTTTTCTGATTAAGAATTCTTCTGTCCTTTAGGTAGATACCAAGGAGTGGGATTGCTAGATCATATGGTAGTTCCATTTGTAGATTTTTTTTTTTTTTTGAGAGGTTTTTGCTATAGGGCACGTGCGCTCGCCAGAAAGACAGAGAGAGACAGAGAGACAGAAAGCGAGAAATCACCCCCCCAGGAGGGATAACCATGCCACAATCCCTTCTCCTCCATTCTCCTCTCGGGATCTTGGGCACACATGCACACGCACCTGGCATGAGTTTAAGCCACCAGGTTTGGGACTCGAACCATTGTCGACTACATGGGAGTCCAGCGACATAGCCATTATGCTTACTGCTGGTCCCTCTATTTGTAGATTTTGAGGAATCTCCAAATTGTTCTCCACAGTGGCTGGACGAATTTACATTCCCACCAGCATTGTAGGAGGGTTCTCCTTTCACCACACCCCGCCAATACTTATCTTTTTTTTTTTTTTTTTTAATTTTAGTCATTCTGACTGGGGTTAGGTGGTATCTCATTGTGGTTTAGATTCCTATGTAGTCAACCATGGTTGCAGTCCCAGACCTGGCAGCTTAAAACTTATACCAGGTGTTTGCTTGTGCATGCCCAAAATCCCCAGAGGAGAATAAAGGAGAAGGGATTGTGGTGTGGCCGTCTCTCCTGGGGAGTGATTTCTTACTTCCTCCTGTCTGTCTGGCAAGCATATATGCCCTATATTAAAAATATCTCTTTTAATAAAACAAATAAACAAAAACAAACAACAACAAAAACTTTCTGGGAGCCAGCTGGTTGCACAGTGGTTAGTGCAGGTGGATCCAACATGCTAGATTGTTCAGTTTGAATCTGGACCTGATGGCTTAGGAAACATGTCAATGTGTGTGTGTGGGTGCGCGCGCGCGTGTGTGTGCGTGCCCATAATCCTGAAAAGAGAAGGATTGCGGAATGATTCTCCATGGGGGTTGCTTTTTCACTTTCTCTCTCTTGCTCTCCCTGTCTCTCCAGGAAGCACACATGCCCTTTGGCAAAAATAAAAACAAACAAACCAAAACCCTTAGGTGCAACAGAGGTAGGACATGTTTTGCATTTTTCCTTTCAGTAAAGGACAGTATAGTAATTCTCTCTCTCTCGCCACTATATAAATTTTGAGTTTTTAAAAGTTATTACTGACAATCATAAAAGTTATAGTGTATGTCACCAAAGCTGAATGAAACAACAAAATTAAGAAAAATATTCTATTTTCCTTTCATTTTTTGGTGATGCCTAAATATTAACATTATCAAGGTTTGAGTAGCAATACCAGTGGTCGACTTTCAAAGTAAAATGAAGACAATATGCCATTTACTTTCATGAGGTTTTTAAAACCTTAAAGAAAACGTGATATAGTTAAGCATGCTCAAACTTGAATTCACTCTCAATGCAACTGAATCCGAGGACAGGAATCAATAGCCTTTGTCTTCTCTGTCTTACAAGAGCTGCCTTACAGTTACCAGATGGACTGGGTCAAATGTGAAGGTGAGCCCATGGCACATCTTTGGTTTATAGACAATTCTAACAGATGCAATCAATAAAGTTGTAATGAATGTGTACCCAGAATGAAAGGGCACTTGGCACACCCTACATAATTGATTTTAAAACTACGTGATCCTTACTTTTGAATTTTGAAAACAGAAAGCCACAAACAAAAGTTTTCAGTTAACACTAAAGATTCTAATTGGCAGTACCTTTCTCTGTCACACAAAGCAAATAGTTTTATCTTTATCAGGGCATAAATTAGAAGGAGCAGGAATAAAATAGATTATTAATTGTCCAGAGAGTAACAGAACAAAATTAATGCCACTACCTCTAGAATGAAGTCAGTGGTTTCTTAAAATAATACAAAAAAAATGGCTGAAATGTAATAAATTTTACCTGGAGATATTACTGACAATGAATAACTATATAACTTTGAAAATCAATGAGGTCTGTCAAAAGAAATCACAGTGTCTATGACATTTTAATAATTTAGTTGATTTGGTTCAAGATTATTATGACAAGGAACTCAGATATCTGGAGGTTAATGAAGAAGACAATGATATACAAGCAAAAAGAAGAAATTTAAGAATACAATACCTTACATGACTTGTGTTTCTACTAGAAATAATTTATATTTTCTTTTAGTATTAGAAAATAAAATGCAATACTTCTACATTTTCAAATAAAATAATTAATGTATCTATCATGTTATTTCTATTCATAATTTATAATATTTCATTATATTTCCTTTTCTATTACAGTACAATAGTGATAAATTTTCATTTATTGGGTAACCATAGTTTCTTGTCACAATAGCTTCATTTCACAGTATGACTGTTTCCTTTGCATTCACAGTGTTTATAAGAACGTACTACTAAAATGTTTCAAGCATGAGATAGTAAGTATTGCATTCATTTGGACTTTAAGACAAAACAGACACTTATATATATATATATATATATATATATATATATATATATATTTTTTTTTTTTTTTTTTGGAGAGGTTTTTCTGCTATAGGGCATGTGCGCTCGCCAGACAGACAGAGAGAGACATAGAGACAGAAAGCGAGAAATCACCCCCCAGGGGGGATGGTCACACCGCAATCCCTTCTCCTCCATTCTCCTCTTGGGATCTTGGGCACGCACGCACACGCGCCGGGCGTGAGTTTTAAGTCACCGGGTCCGGGACTGAACTGCGGTCGACTACGTGGGAGTCCAGTGACATAGCCATTACGCTAACTGCTGGTTCCCGACACTTATATATTTTTAAGGTAAGATTTTCCCTGTTAAGTTAAAAAGCATGTCATTTATTTCATTGTTTTTTGCATTTCAAATTTGAAAGCCATAATTTTAGGTTTAGATCTAAAACTTCTAACTTCATAAAGAAGTACATGTGCCAATAGCCTTATGAGCTGAAACTAATTTATACAAAATGGACATTTCTTACAGCTCACATATCAAGGTCATGGCTTCATTGCTGTTTATCACTCCTCACATGAAATCAAGTATTTGATGCACTAATGATGTAGATCATCTTATGTCCCTGCACCCTCAATGAGAGCAGAATTATGCAACTTCCCTCAAATGTTGGGAAAGTAGCCATATAGCTAAAAATCATTCCTTTGTCAGAGAGATACTGAAAACTTGGTTTGATAATTGTGTACTTTGGGAAAAATGTATTAAATAAGAACTAACAGAAGAAATGAGTCTTAGATTTCATCCAAAGAACATTAGTCCATTAGTACACTTGGTAAAATGATTTTGTATTGGAAATCATGGAAACTTGAAATTAGCTTCAACTGATTCTAACCTTGCCTACACCAGTAATAATTACAATAATGCAGAAAATAAAAATGGGTATTTCTGGTCCTCTATTAATTTTCCTGAAGATCAGGAATTTTTGTGGGAGACTTTCCAGAAATATATCTAAAGCAACACATAATAAAGCATCTGATCCTTATAGGATGAGTGAGAGTATAACTATTTCAAGTTCACGAAGCTTCTAAGCGACAGAGCCAGGATTAAAAAAAGATCGATTAACCAAAACCTTTGTTATTTTAACAGCTAATTACATTTTTATTAAAATATATTAATATTAAGTCATATTAAAGCTTATTAAAATTTGAGTTGCAGTTTCCACAGCAAATCTAACTCCTCCTGCTCCCCCCCCCCCCAGTGACCTTTAAGGTATTTTCTTTCTGCAAAGAAAATCCAAGTCTTTTCTTAAAGGAATTTTTAAGTCCCCACACTTAAGAAAGTAGATCACATATTTAGGATTCATTCTGAGGACTAATCTATTATACATACACATTCTTCTATTAGCATCAACAAGTTTATTAGATGACTGACCAAAAGCAGAGAGTCAAATTAGCATTTATTATTCTTTAATATGAATCAGTCTATTTTAAAATACATATGAAAAAATTGGACTGGCTTAGTGGTTAATGTGTTGAATCTTATATGGTAAACTGCTGATTGAGTCACCAAATCAACAACTTAGAAAAAAAAAAAAAAACAGTAAAAATTTTTGACTAAGTTATAGGGAATAAATGTTATTTCCTTAAAAAAAAAAAAAAAAAAAAAAGCATACCAGTAGGTCTAGCAGTGGTAGTATACACTGAAAGCAGACAAAAGAGGCCTACCAGTGGTAGTATGCATTGGTTGACATTGCTACTAGGCATGTGACTTCACATGGCAGAGATGTGGCTCTAGGGAGAGGCCAGGACTCGATATACCTGGTCCTCCCTAAAAGCCAGGTGGTGTAGCTCCTCCCTGTAGTCCCAGCTAAAAAAAATATTAGAAAGCTCACATCAAGCTAAAAAAGCCCATTGCAAGTGTAAGCTAAGTGAAGGTACATGATGAAACACAATCAGAAAATTAATAATAAAAAGTTATAAAGCAATTGTTCGAGGTTTTCCTCTTATGTCTTTAAGTATAAAGTATTTACCTGTCTATAATATATAATCAAATGTAATAAATACTATAAATAAGAAGGTACAAAATATAAAACTTAAAAGTAGATGATATAATTTTTCAGGTAAACTCACTGAGAAGACATATATGAATATAATGCTATATAATCTGGGTTAAGTCAAACCAAATGGAAATGGGAGAAAATAGACATAGGGTGGACACTCTCACCTCTCATAGTTCTTTAATTATTTCTATAATACAGTGCTTTGCACTTTAAATAATAGTAATTCTTTTTTTGTTTGTTTGTTTGTTTTTTTTTTTGAGAGGTTTTTGTTATAGGGTGTGTGCGCTCGCCAGAAAGACAGAGAGAGACAGAGACAGAAAGCAAGAAATCACCCACCAGCAGGGACGGCAATCCCTTCTCCTCCATTCTCCTCTCGGGATCTTGGGCACACATGCACATGTGCCTGGCATGAGTTTAAGCCACCAGGTCTGGGACTCAAACCGTGGTCGACTACGTGGGAGTCCAACAACATAAGCGCATTACGCTAATTGCTGGTCCTAATAATAGTATTTCTTAATATCTGTATTACCATTGCCACCAAAAAGAAAAGCTTAACAACCTTATTATTTCCTATTTCTTTCCTCAATATTTCCCTGAAATTGTCCAAATCAAATATTATTGGCACTCTGTTCCTTTTTTAATCTTTTTACTTTTTTTTTTTTCAGTTTACCAGAAGACACATGTGTTTGCATGAGAAAATCAGAGAAAGAGAAGAAAAGTGAGAAAGCATCCCAAGCTGCAATCCTTAATCCTCCACTTTCCTTCCAGGATTTTGGCCCATGTACTCATGTGCCTGGTGTTTTTTTCAGGCTGCCAGGTTTGGGACTCAAACTGTGCAGTCAGCCACATGATATCTAGCTTCCTTAGCCAGCATGTGACCAGTTGGTCCTGTTTCTTAAAGCAGCACATTTTTTAAGGGTTCATGTAGTATTGAAAGAGGCCATAGGACAGAACCTCTCAAAATCCACTCCACTCCTTGGTTCTAAGCATAGGAAACCGTATCAGACAAAGCCTCTAGGATAATGGCCCCTCCAAAAAACATCATGAAAGTGAAATCACAGACAAATTGGAATGAGCCAGAATTTTGGCTACATTCTTTGGTATTCTCCTCCACTTGTCACTGGAGACTCACCACTGCAGCTACCATACTCTCCTAACTAAGCAAGTTGTGCTGTCTTCAATATTTACCTCTGAAAGTCACAGCTGTGATACTCTCTTGTGACTTGGCTCCTACTTGGTCACAGAGAGAGAGGATCAGCTGCCTGCAATCCGTTATTGGAACATTTCCAAGCCCTTCTCATATCTCTTCAACCTGACCTTTGTAATTTCCTTGTCACTCTCTCACACATATTTACTCAGCCCAGGAGATTCTAAGGCATGACTGATTATACAATGGTTTCACCAGTGTTGTCCCATACATGATATTTTTATGATTAATTGTAAGACACTGGCACAGAAAATAAATAATACAAGTAGCTATGAACACTTGGGGGATGAAAGCTTCCCCAATTCATTTATCCTAGTATATTCTAGCACTCCATGAGTTTCTCTAAGGCATGGAGTATATTTTATCCTCCTCATTTTTGACTTTATGACTAAGTTCAATTTCAGGCAAGCAGTGAATAAATTTCTGTTTAATGAAAACTTGAAATTTTTTTGAGTAAATACTCAAAAAAACTCCTAATTCGCTAGTTCATATGCAACTAATAAATTAACTTTCATGTTATAATTATTATTAATTAATGGATACATTTAATTTGATCTAAAAATGAAGTTGTAGTTTATTATAATAAATTATCTTGTGAAACATACTTTATAATTTCCAAAATGTTCAGATTACAATAAAGCAGGTGCCAGAATTTTGGCTTCATTCTTTTGTATAAACATTATAAAGTATAAAAATATGTTTAATGAGTTCATTTAAAAGAGTCACCTTAAAAAAAAGGAATAATTAAAAAGCAAAAATTGAGTGCACATTGAGATAATGATTATACTTCAGGGAGCTACTTGAGCTGATAGATTGTTTATCGGAAAATAATAGATACATACACTTTGAGAATGTGGCAGATTGAGATCTGTTCAGTAACATCATCTAGAAAAATGCATGTAATCCCAGAATACATGATGCAAAAATATTAGGGATATGTTAGGCTATAGACCTGAAAGATAAAGAAAGAACAGGACAAAACTTTTCTCCTCTCCCCCTTCCTTGTTCTCTTCCTCCATATCCTTCTTTTCTTTTTCACTTTCTCTTTTTTCATTTCTCAGACTCCTCTGCAACTTTTTCAAAGTAAAGCAAGAAATGTATACACAAAAATCTGTTTGGAGGGGACCAGCAGATGGCATAGTGGTTACATTGCTGGGCTCTCACAAGACAGACCACAGTTCGAATCCCAGATCCAGTATCTGAAAATCATACTGGGCATGTGTGCGTGTGTGCCCATGGTCCCGAGAGGAGAATGGAGGAAAAGGGATTGCAGCATGGCCATCTACCCTTGGGGATGACTTCTAACTTTCCCTCTCACAGTGTCTGTCTTTCTCTTTCTCCAGCAAATGCAATCACACTAAGACAAAAAGTTTTAAGTAAAAAATTATCTGTTTTGTAATAGTGACCAGAACCTGTTATAGGAAAGGTGATGGGATTCTACAGAAAGGTGAATTTAGTTACAAAATCCATGAATATGTAAATTTGAAAGATAAGAAATAGACAAATAGAGCCATAATGCAAATATTTTTATATTTTCTGTCTTCTCTTTCTTCCTTTTTGGTGAAATACTCAGGTTAGAAAAAACTCAACCTAGACTTACAGGGACGTAGGGCCATCTCTAGAAACAACAATTGCAAGAAATAATAAAAATTATCTTTAATTTTGTGGTTCATGTTAATCATTTTGATATTATGTTAAACACTCTTATGTGTCCATACAAAAGTATTTCAACAAGCATAAAAAATGGAATTAAAGGACAAGTTTGTTTTGGGATAGAATTTAAAAAAATATTGATGTTTAGGGGCCAGTAGGTGGTGTAGTGGTTAAGGGACATGGCAAACTACAGTCTGAGTCCCAGACCTGGCAGCTCGAAATTAATACTGGGCACATGTGTGTGCATGCCCAAAATCCTGAGAAGAGAATGGAAGAGAGGGATGGCAGTATTGCTATCCTCCAAGGGGGTGATTTCTTGCTTTCTGTCTCTCTGTATCTTTCTGTCTCTCCGCCAAGCACACATACCTTAAAAACAAATATCAATTTCTCGAAGGAAAAAAAAAAAACATAAAAAAACTGTAGTCTTTTTATAATATGCATTTTTCAGGAACATTTTGAAGAATTTCTTTGGATATAGACTAAACTGTTTGTGATTGAACTAATTTTTGTCTATTGTATTCTTGAAAATATTTCACAAAACAAAAATGTAGTATAATGATATAAGTCAGAATACCTTTCTTTTGAAACTGAATAATGAGATCTTTATGACTCCTTATTTCTGTTTATTTAAAAAGTTTCTATAAAAACATGAAAGGGATTTAACAAACATTAATTTATTTTTTTATGTATTCTAGAGGTGTCCTGTTTGCTCATTTGCATACAATGTTTATATTTTGCATGCATCATATCATTTTAAAAATTAATAGTCATTTAAGTGCAGATATAATGATTTACTGATTTGTCTTAGTCTATAAGGTACGAAAAGTTAGCAAAATAGCATTCAGTTTTTACCCATAAAATATAATTACAAGTTATTAATGGAATTCTGAAAAAAACCCTTTTATTACACATTGTTAGAATTTCATTGCAAATTATAGTAATGGTTACCTAAATTTAAATCATCCTCTTATAAAAGCTAGTTTTTTTTAATTGCCAAGAGTGCTTACACTTGGCATACAGAGACACAGAATGAGGGAGAAGGCACCTTCGTGGGGCATGGTCACATCACAGTCTCTTCTCCTTCATTTCTTCATCATGGAAAGATCTGGGACATGAACATGCATGGGCCTGGCGTGTTTTTCAAGCTGTCAGAGTCAGGATTCAAATGATAGTGGGTCATGTAAGATATGCCTTTCTTTTTTTTATTTGGAGAGGTTTTTGCTATAGGGTGCATGCGCTCACCAGAAAGACAGAGAGAGACAAAAAGCAAGAAGTCACCCCCCTGGGGGGATGGCCACACCACAATCTCTTCTCCTCCATTCTCCGCTCGGGATCTTGGGCACACACGTGCCCAGCATGAGTTTAAGCCACAGGGTCTGGGACTCGAACCGCAGTCAACTACATGGGAGTCCAGTGATGTAGTCATTACACTAATTGCTGGTCCCAGATATACCTTTCTTGGGGTTGGTAGGTGGATGGTGGTTAAAGGCACTGGACTCCTACATGGCAACTACAGTTCGAGTCCCGGACCTGGGGGCTTGCTTTCTCACTTTCCCCCCTCTCTCTCTGTCTTTCTCTGGTCAAATTAAATAATAATAATAATAATAATAATAAGAAGAAGAAGAAGAAGAAGAAGAAGAAGAAGAAGAAGAAGAAGAAGAAGAAAAAGAAATAAAGTTGAATAAAATAATTATTAAAAAAAATATTTGCCTTCCTTAAGAACTAGGAAATGTTGTTCATCGAAGAGGTTCTTTAACTTCATAATTTTGGAAATAGTTTTGCAAAGAGTAAAAATTAAGATCAATAAAAAATATAAAAGGTTAATAAATGAGGGGCCAGAAAGTGGCATTGTGGTTAATGTGCTGGATTACACATGGTTAACTGTGATTTGAATCCCTGACCCTGTGACTTGAAACTCACTCCAGGTGCATGCACACACACATGTGTATGTTTCTGTGTGTGTGCGTGTATGCCCAAGATCCTGAGAGGAGAATGGAGAAGGGATTGCAGCATGATCATCCCCCGTGGGAGGTGATTTCCTGCTCTCTGTCTCTTCAGTGAGCTCACACGCCCTATAGCAAAAATCTCTAAAAATATTTTTTAAAAACTTAATATATCCAAAGTGTTGCCCAGCTTAAAAAAATTTAAAAATAAACAATATTAATAGATTTATAACTTTGGAGCAGAAGCAGATTTTTTATACAAAATTTTTCTTCAATATCACTGTCCCAGTTTGGTAAGTAGGATGATATTTGAAATAGATCAAAAAAATCTATTTTTGTGTTTGCAGGTAGAACCTTATTAAGCTCTTCATGACAGATGAAACTCATTAAAGAAAATAAAATCTAAGAAATCAAAGCGTTCAAACATTTCCTTAGGTATGTGTTCTAATATTTAATATTTGATGAAGTTGTGTAGTAACTTTAAAATTAGGAGATTCAGATTCTTGGAATAAGTTTTGTAATATAAATGTTACCTTGGACAAACTTGTGTCTCAATTTCCTTCACAGTTAGATTAGTCTATTGTGAATACTAATTGACATAAAATATGTGGAAGTGATTTATATACATCAAAGCTCATCATAAATAAAAATGTTTTCTGTTGTGGCTAATAATCTTATCCCATAAAATCAAATTATTGTCTTTAACACATATTTTGCTAGATTGGTAGAAATATTATCTTTTTCATTTTTTTTTTCTTTTATAGGCGGTTGTGTCTGAGTTATAGGCACATGTAAGGTCAATGACAGTGGCTTGGGAAGGATAGTCATGAGTTCTTTGGTGGCCACATAAGATCAATTCACAGCCATTCAGATTTAAATGCTTTCTCTGGTGTCTTTGTTCACATAGGTTTCTGCTGAGTTCTCCCTCAACTTTATTCATAAGTTCTCTTCAAGTCCAGCACCTTCACTGCTCCTTCTCTGTTCTGCTAGGTCTGGGGCACATCACTATTTTTAAGATTCCTCTCACATACCACACTTTGGAATAATTCTAATGTTTTCATGTATTTCTAGAATCCAAAAGCCTGGAGACTGACAGATTTGGCAGTGATGTGCCTATAGATCTGACAACATCTGAGAATTCATCTTTTATCCACAACCAAGGTGATCATTGTCTAGTTTCATTACAAGGAATTTTTATAGTTTCTTACCTGAATTCTTCCATGTCTATTGCCAATAATCACTTTTTTTTTTTTTTTAACTAGGAATGAGTTAAAGCATGGACACTAAAGATGGACTGGTGTTGAATACCTACATATCCACCTACTAGATATGCAGCAGTTATTTTACCATTCTGCACAAGGTTTTCTTAATTTGGTAAATAGAAATGATAATAGCACCTGTCTCATAGAATTTGATACTTATAAATAACTAGAATCTTGTTTGAGATCTATAAGTATACAAATGCTAGCTATTATCATTCCCTTAAACTTCCCAAGGTTACTTTATAAAACAAAAGTCTGAAGAAATACGTTCTTCCCTGATTTGCCTTTTTACATCTTTTTCTTAATTGTAAGCTAGAATGACTTATATGTTGTCAGAAAAGAGGTGGGAAGAAGGCCAAGTGGGAAACCAGAAGGAGAAGAAAAAGAAAACATGGTTATTATTTTATCAATCAAGTGCCAACTAAAGTTGTTGAAAAGGCAGTTTACATAGATCATTTACCTTCTTACACGTAGCAGTTGGTTTTTGAGAAATCCAGGCTGATACCTGCTCCTCATAAAAGTCTTTCTGGGACCCATGTTGCCATAACATGGTTGTAACTTTGTTATTGCACTGTCATTCCCTTAAGTATTGTTCTCATCTATGTGGTGGAAGCTGCACCATTGTCTTCTCTGCCTCTCACCCCCAGGAAGAGTTAAGCAGGAAATTCATGGTTAAGTGTCCCTGGAAAGTACACATGTCTCTTTAAGCACATCTCACAGAATGGTCTTAAGCCAGGGGTCTATGCTTTTCCAATGACAGCTAGGAAAAACAGGCTGTAACTGAGTAGTCATATGCCTAGATGCAATTTACAGGATTACCTTAGAAAAGGGTAAAAAGGAAACTTCTACTACAATATTTACTTCAGTATTTTAAAGTTTTCCTAATAATGGTAATGCTTATTAAATAGTGGGCAAATTTGTTTTGGTGGGTTTGTTTGGTATACAGTGAAAATGACAAAGAAGTTGTTAATGTCAATAATTCCTACTGATACCATGTGCTTTGTGCAATAACCATGCTTAAGAGAAGTTTGAAAAATTCATATACAGTCAACCACTGCATAATGACATTTCAGTCACTGACAAACTGTTTATACTATGGTCATCCCATAAGATTATAATGAAGCTATAAATTCCTATTGCCTAGTGACATCATAGCTATCATAAGGTTGCAGCACAATGCATGTATTATGCACGTTTGTGGTGACGCTGCTATAAACAAGCCTACTATGCTGCCAGTCATATAAAAATATAGGTCCTTCAGGACCAGCAGTTGGTGTAATGGCTATGTCGCTGGACTCCCATGTAGTTGACCATGGTTTGAGTCCCAGACCCAGTGGCTTAAACTCATGCTGGGCACATGTGCGTGCATGCCCAAGATCCCGAGAGGAGAATGGAGGAGAAGGGATTGCAGCATGTTCATCCCCATGGGGGATGATTTCTCTCTTTCTGTCTCTCTGTCTCTCTCTGTCTCTCTCTGTTTTTATGGTGAGCACACACGCCCTATAGCAAAAACCTCTCAAAAAAAAAAAATATATATATATCTATGTAGGTCCTTCAGGGTGCATTTCAGAAGACATTGTTAACACAGGAAATGACAGTTCCATGCACGTTATCATGCCTGAAGACCTTCCAGTGGGACAAGCTGTGAAAGAGAAAGTGATACGATGGTCCTAACCCTGTATATGCCATGTTTAGTGTTTATGTATTTATGTCTTTGTTTTTAACAAAAATGTTTAAAAAGTAAAAAAATAACTAGAGATGC
This sequence comes from Tupaia tana, assembly GCA_026018925.1. Taxonomy (NCBI): domain Eukaryota; kingdom Metazoa; phylum Chordata; class Mammalia; order Scandentia; family Tupaiidae; genus Tupaia; species Tupaia tana. The sequence goes on along the minus strand of JAKSZU010000013.1, from coordinate 45,546,432 downwards.
TTAAAAATAAAAGTTAACAGAACACAGATACAAAAAAGAACTGCTGTGTAGTTGTATAATGCATTTGTGTTTTAAGTGTTATTATAGAGTCAAAGGTTAAAAAAACAAGTTACATCAACCTAATTAATTATTGAAGAAAGAAACTTATAAGTAAATTTAGTCTAGTCTATCTGTATAGTGTTCATAAAGTCTACTGTAGTAGAATGTCCTATATTTATATTTCAGTGTTGACTCAATTATATTATATTTATAAATACGAATTATTGTATACATTTGACAATAATGTATGTTCATTCAAATTATTTTCTTCCCATGTTCAGAATTGTTAATAAGCCAACTGTCTAGGTACTTGTGAGAATAAAATGTATTCAATGTTTTTAAATTTGTTTTATTTTAAAGAAAAATTTAATTTTATTTATTCGTTCATTTTATTTTGACCAGAGGGAGAGCGACAGCAAGAGAGAGAGGGAAAGCAAGAAAGCAAACTACCAGGTCTGGGACTTGTACCATGTTTGGCCATGTGGGAGTGTCCAGCATCTTAAACATCATACAACCTGCTGGTCCCCTCAAATATTTATATATAGAGAATCTAACACAGGAGCTAGTTCTCAATAAATCCTAGTTCTATTCCTCTTCATCTCTCTCACTATTTGTGAGTTTGGCAGAAGTAGTTCCATTTAACAAGCATGGAACCAGCAATGAAAATATTACATGAAATTGCTGATCCTTTTTTTTTTTAATTTTTTTGTTATAGGGTGTGTGTTTTAGGCAGAGAAAGAGAGAGGGAGAGAGAGAAAAAGAAAAAGTGAGAAATCATTCTCCAGGGGGTTGACCATGCCACAATCCCCTGTTTTCCATTTTCCTCCTGGCATGTTGGGCACACACTCAGGTGTGCCCTCCAGCAGGATTTTCAAGTTGGGTCTGGGACTTGAATTGTTCAGTCAGACATGTGGGATCCAGCTGACTTAACCTCTGCACCACTTGTTGCCCTGAAACTGCTGAATCGATAAGGTCTTCTTGTGTCCCCACACCAGCACTATCTTAGTGTTCAACACTCTTCTAAATACTTGATGAAGAGCTTTCCAAATCTCTTACATTCTATCCTCTTATATTTTGTTTCTAAAGATCTAAACTCACCTACGACTTTCATTTTGTATGTGGAGAAGAAATCATGATGAAAGAATCACCTTTTAAAACTCTATTGCCTGAAATATTCCACTTCGGGTAATTTCACTACTCTCTATATAAATTTTGCTAGATTATTCACCATGTCTGATTTCACTATTTACACTTTCAGTCACTATTGCAGACTGTCACTCACTTGATTAATTTGCTTCAATACAATGTGTTGTAAAGAACATGAAGAAACAATACAAATATATTTTAAGTTTTACAACATACAAGCAGCACAGCTTTGTCTTTTTTTCCTCTCATACATTCACTTCATCTGTCTTTGTGTAATCTTTGAATTTTTAAAAATTTACTCTTTTTTACCATGAGTGAAAAAGACAGAGAGAGAAAATAAAGAGAAAGAGACAGGTGCCCCTATCAGGGTGTTTATACCACAAACTCTCCCCAACTTCAGCTAGCCCAAGATCATGATCATTTGTGTACCTAGTGTGTTTAGGGAGGTCTCTGGACATAAACCCAGAACTCTCTCATGTGGGTTTGCTTTGCAGAGTGTTGAGTTAAAAAGAGTTACCCATTTTCCACTCCCAGCCCCTGATTTTTTAGCCTTTGAATGTAAATTATATCAGATGGAATAGAGAAAACTGGAAATTACTGTGTACCCTGCCATCCCCTCCTGGCTATGCCTGTACTTTCTCTGTCTTTTTTCTGGTGGCAGATTATCCTCCTTGGATAAGTTCAAACATGTGACTTGGGAGGGTCCAATCATTACTCTAAAAATAACTCTTGACCCAGGTTAAGTTCATTTGCTAAAATGAACCATCAGATTTCTTACTATGTCATCTACTTTTTATACTAGAGATTGAAGAAAGACTCTGCTTTAATGTAAAGGTGGAAATGCAGAGCTGCTTACAGTAACATGGTAATGAGTCAACATCTTGAATAAAGTCTATCTGAAAAATGAAGTCCACATCTAGAGATATAAGTTAACGAGAAGTAGAAGGAGTGAAAGAGAGAGCTCAAGAAAGAGAAAGAGAGAGAGAGAGAGAGAGAGAACAAATCTTCATGTCTTTGCCTCCATTTATTCTTGAAGAAAGTTCAAGCCTTTTGTTTGTAATAAAGAACAGACATATTTTTAACTTTTACTATATTTATTTGTTCTTATTTTTTATTTAAAGTTACATTGTTATTAACTATAGTCACTGTTAAGTTGATTAAAATTGGAGATTTAGGACCTACAAATAAATACCAAACTACTGAACAATGATCTCAGTTGAATTTATATTTTGAGTATCAGGAAAAAAAGTTATTTCACAAAGAAATAAAATCCACCCAAAATTATTATATATTCATTCATTTACTTATTTATTCAGCATATGTTAAGCATATTTTTTGTGCCAGAGGGTATGTTTTTCTGAAAATATAGTCAAAGTAGTTATACAAAGATTTCTGCCTGCATAGCGTTCTCAGTATATGATAGAAGATGGCAATTATACAAGTTATTACAATGGAGATGGTGCATTCTTTAGGAACCACATACAAAGCATTAAAGGAATAGTGATACTGGGCAGCATAATACTATCATTTCTAACTTCCCTGTTGAAAAATTATCTAATATTCAAGTATTTAATTGAATCATCAACTAAAACAAAAGTGGGCACATTAGGAAGTTATATCTATCATAGGTTCTTTATCATTTAAACATTAGTACATTAAAGTTAATTTTAAGAACTTAGCAAATTGAGGCCAGCATGTGGTATGGTGGTTAAAGTGGCTGGACTTCCACATGGCTGTTTGTGGTTCGAGTCCTGGACCTGGCAACTTGCTTTCTCACTTTCCTTCTCTCTCTCTGTCTCTCTCTGGTCAACTTCAAAAAAAAAAAAAAAAAAAAAAAAAAAAAAAGACAGTGAATAAAATTAAATAAATAATTCTTTAAAAAAAATAGAACTTAGCATGTCAGTGTGATTCACAAAAAAAAAAAAAAAAAAAAAAAATCACTGACCGATCTCCCCTAAACTCTTACACAGAGATAACAACTACTGTGCGGTGCCTATTGTTTTTGTTAGCAACACAGGGTTTATGTTAGAGTGAGTGTTAAGTGGTTTATTTTTCCAGTCTTTCTACTCTTTTTTTATTCTGTGGAATGAAATAAAACAGCTATTTACAAATTCAGAGAATACTCCATGAACACCATCCTTCTGCAGGTTTTATTGAAAGGTAATAAAATTTGTGTCTCACACACACATGTGTGTACACACACACAGATACACAGATGTTAGTGTTAGCAAATATTAACAAACATACAATATAAACATATAGATTTACTAATATTTATACTGGTTTTTATACTGTTTTTTTTTTTTTTTTGCTTGTTGCAATGCCTTTGTTCTTTTTTGACTTCCTCTGTTTACACATGTGTGAATGTACAATATGTGTGCTAGAAATACATTGTTTTATTATGTACCTGAAAATACTAAGATAAATTCACATTAAAATATAATTTGAAAGATTTGTGAAGAAAATTTGAAGAGAAGAGGGAGTAAAATAAATATATGCTTTAAAAGTTTTGATAAAAATTTACTGACATTCTAAAATTCTAAGCCCAGAAAAACATTGACATATTAGAAAGTAACATAAAGAGCTTTTCAGTTATTGAAGGTCAAGAACGTCATGTTCCATGCATCTTTTTTTTTTTTTTTGTCTGGAAAAGTTATTGGAAGATATAAACACCAAAGTAAGAGAATTATCTAAAAAGAGACAAAATATGGGATCTATACAGGCGAGAAGGAAGTGAGTTTCTTGAAATTAAAAAAATCATGTATGTCCATATGTGAAAGAATATTGAAAGATTTTGTTTCATCAGATTTTAGATTTGTTTTTGAAACACTTGGGAATAACATATAATATGTACTTTGACAAAAAAGTAAATCAATAAACAGAAAATGAGAAATATTAGTTTCAAGGAAAGAAGAATAAAACATTTAAAATAAGTAAATGTAATGATATAAAGTCCTTGCCTGAGCAGTTATAATTATTTGTATATCTGTGATAAATGCTAAATAAATAAATAAATGTATATAACTAATGGGAAGATAGGGAGGTAGAAAATGGGCTGTTTATTAATTTTTTTTTTTTGAGAGGTTTTTGCTACAGGGCGCGTGTACTCGCCAGAAAGACAGAGAGAGACAGAGAGATAGAAAGCGAGAAATCACCCCCCGGGGGGATGTCCATGCTGCAATCCCTTCTCCTCCATTCTCCACTTGCTATCTTGGGCACGCACGCACATGTGCTCAGTGTGAGTTTAAGCCACCAGGTCCGGGACTTGAACCATGGTCGGCTACATGGGAATTCAGCGACATAGCCATTATGCTAACTGCTGGTCCTTGGGCTGTGTATTTCTAAGTCCAATACCTCAACTTTTAAAATAGAAGTGAATATATAATAATGAGGAAGAAAATCAAGTAAGGACAATATAAGCATGTTATTGAGGGATATGAACATAAATATTAGAAGCAGCATCAAAAAGTGTCTTGAGTGAGTGTCTTTTAACTATTTTGATTTACAGTCAGGCCAGGTTCCAATCAAAGGAGAGAAAGCTGGGAGGGGGTAATAACCTTTGTATCTACTCGCAGTTCCCTGGGAGAGCACAGCACGAAGTGCAGGGTTACTCAGGGGAAGCCTGGGCTGATCACAGGGTGAAGAGTGAGGGAGCTGGAAGCTACACCTGCTCTGTGGTTTGGCATAGGAGAGGCTGAGGCACAGCATGCAGGTTTAAGATTGGCTAATCTCATGAATTTCAGCGGGCTTTGGGACATAGGGGCTGACACTCGTTATCTGGTAATTGGCCCTAGGGATTTTTTTTTCTACATTATTTTTTTAAATTTTAGTTTATGTTATACATTCAATCACTATATATCACTACAGACTGTAAAGTGAACTTACTGGACATGAATACACTTCACACCAGTCCAGTTGAAGATACCATACATGCTATCATCAACAGATAATCATCAAGCTTTTTAAAACAAGGGATTAGTGGCTCAAACTATGGTAACTAGATAAGGGAGTGTTGGTATTGTGGACTTAATTAGCTACTCAAGAAAGAAAAACTGGGACCAGCAGTTAGTGTAATGGCTTTGTCTCTGGACTCCCATGTAGTCGACTGTGGTTCGAGTCCCGGACCTGGTGACTTAAACTCACGCAGGGTGCGTGTGCATGCATGCCCAAGATCCCGAGAGGAGAATGGATTGTGGTGTGGCCATTCCCCCTGGGGGGTGATTTCTGTCTCTCTCTCTGTCTTTCTGGTGAGCGCACGCACCCTATAGCAAAAACCTCTCCAAAAAAAAAAGAAAAAAAAAAAGAAAGAAAGAAAGAAAAACTAACCTCTAACGGGGCCATGCAGGCAACACAAGCTGGTAAGAATGCTGCCTCCCATTCTAAGGCAAGGCCTGGACTGGGAAGAAACTGAGGCAGGGCCCAGTTTACGAGCCCTCCCTTGTGTCCTTGTACTGGCCGGTATTCAATTTCTCTGCTGTGAGTTTTACTGTTATTACGGTACCCTGTAAGGGTAAAACATCACCCCCAACCATTACAATAAAGCCAATTAATGATCTTGTAAAAATGTGGTTCCCTAAGACTGACAGGAGGACCAGGAAGTTTAAGACTCCCCCACCTGTCTGGTTTTTTTTTTTGAATTTTTAAAAAGAATTATTTATTTAATTTTATTTATTTATTTATTTATTTATTCCTTTTAATTAAATTTATTTATTTACATTCATTCACTGTACATCATTACAGCATACATAGTGAGATTTTCCATCTAGAGTACACTGTATATTGTCTCAATCAAGCACATCAACATACATATTACCTTCAGCAAATAATTTTCCATTTCTTGTTTCCTGTCTGTTTTTAAGCCAAAATTAACAAATAGATTAAGTTAGTATAAACCAAATTAGCATTAGAAGCATATGTAGACTAAGTCAGTTTAAGGCTAGTTTTTATAAATACCCCTTGTTAAAGCTACAGGCCGAAGTTAACTCATGCTAGGCAAAGTCAGCACATTCACCACATAACAGAGACTTAGAGATAAAACAAAAGAACTCACTAATTGACAGACTCAGCAAACAAAATGCAGAAACCCACAGGTTTTTAAAAGGAAAAAGCCTGGCTGGGACAACAGGATGAACAAACCTAAGGGCTCCAGAGAAAGATTACCTTAGCTGGGAGCTCTTATCTAAAGCAACAGGTAGCTTTCAACTACAAAGAGTTTCTCATCTATGTGCTATTGACTATGAAAAACTGCCAATAAAACATCCTGTGTTGTCTCCTGAGCTACAAGATCATCTTCCTTTCCCATATAAGATTATAGGCTCACCTTCTATTGTTGTAATGTATGAATGGTCCATATATTAACTGTGTCTTTACTTAACAAGACAAGATTTCTATTTAGGTCTTTGCTACCAGTAATGTTACTGCCCTGGCCTGGGACTGAGATTACCAAGCTTCCTCCAAGCCCCCTCTTCAAGAGACCCTGTCCAGTAATCAAGACTGAAGAAGAAAATGCACCAAATAGACTCCTTCGTTCTGAGAACTGTGTTTGGCTTCACCTGTTCAAACAAGATAGACATCATGTTTTATGATCATTGTTCCTGTGCTTTGAATTCTCTGTTTCATAGAGTAAATCTTTTATTTCCCCCTCACCCCTCCTACTCCTGTAAGATCCCTCAATAAATACGTGTGTTTGGTAGCCGCTGGCGCTGCAGCCTGGAGCTGGCTCTGGCTGTGGCTGGTTGAGAACATGCAAAAGGGCAATGAGGTCTCAGTCTAATTTTTGTTCCTGATCACTCGTGTCGCCTTCCTGCATACGAGCCACCCACCGCTGCCGAGGCTGGTCCCCGGCAAACCTCAGCTAATGCCCCCAAACTAGATCAAAACAACATTTTTAAAAAACTATTACAGAATCTTGGGATCAGCAGATGGCATAATGGCTATGTTTCTGGACTCCCTTGTAGTCAACTGTGGTTCAAGTCCCAGACCTGGTGGATTAAACTCACACCAGGCACACGTATGTGCGTGCCCCGATTCCTGGGAGGAGAATGGAGAAGAAGGGACTGTGGTGTGGCCATCACCCCTGGGTGGGGGTGATTTCTTGCTTTCTGTCTCTCTGGTGAATGCATGTGCCCTATTGCAAACAAACCTTTAAAAAAAATCACAGAGTTTTTATCTCTGGAGTGTTATACTCAAATAAGAGAAGGAGGTACTATGTAGCTGCTTATTTTAGTTAAACTGATGTGTGCTTGCCAGAGAGAGACAGAGAGAGGAAAAGTGAGATAACCAACCTCCAGGAGATATGGCCACACCATAATCACTTCTTCTCCATTCTCTTGGGATTTGGGATGTGTACGCCCATGCACCCAGCATGATTTTCAAGCAGCTAGGTCAGAGATTTGAATTGCAGTTAGCCATGTGGAAATCCAGTGTCTTAACCACTGCACCACCTGCTGGTTCCAATACTATTTAGCTTTTAAAATTATGTCTGTGTTATTAAAAGAAAAAAATAATAGTTATGTATTTAATTTATGAGCTTGAGAGACAGAGAGTGAGAAAGTGAGATAGACAAGCACCTTCAACAGGGTCTCAAGCTGTGACCTCACACCACTATAGCCTTCCAAGTGAGACGGGATCATGGACTTGTGTGTCTGGCAGGCATAGGTCAATGAGGGAACCAAACATGTGTTCTTCCTCATGAATTCAGCATTGCTCAAACATGTTACGGTTGCATTACCAAACCAGCCCAGTAAAAATAATTTTTAAGAAAATAAAAGTGCATTTTTCTTGATCCTTCCCTGGAAAATTCAATTTCAGTAAATTTTGGTAAATAATATGCTCAATAAATATCCCATACTGATATTTACATCAGGCAAATATGGGAATTTTTAAGGTATGTTTGTGTGTGTGTTTATGTGTAAACACACATATATATCATATATGTATACATATACTACATGTGTACATATATAATACACAAATGTATGTGTATATGTATATTATATATATAATATACACACATATACATGTGTGTGTGTGTGTATATATATATATATATATATATATATATATATGTAGAGAGAGAGATATGAAGGAGAATGTGAAGAGGTGAAGAGAAGGGTAGACAGTTGGTGTTTATGTGAAGTACTATTCCACAAAGAAAGAGTCTTACAGCTTATGTTTTTTAATTTCACATGGTTTCAGAGTAAACCAATAAGTTTTCCTGGCATAAATATATTATAATTGACTGTAAGGATAAGATAATGTAATATTTTTCTCTACATGTATGTGTGCACTTATGCTTTAAACATGGCTACTTTTTTATACAACTTCCATCATGAGATGCTATCATTGCTCCAGCCACCTGAATTTAGACGGACTTGAAACGTTTCTTATTAATAGAGAGATGCTATATAATTTCCAAGGATGTATCTCAAAATGTCATGCAGCTTCCACTATGTTTGTTGGTTGGAACAGTTGTTCTTGGAGTCCTGAGCTCTTCACGTCAAAGGTCCAGTTACTCTGCAGCTGCTGTCACATAGGGGTCATGGAGGGTAATCTGACTGACCTTTCCAGCGACCTTCATTGACCATGTTCCATGGAGTAGAACAGTTATGTAGCCAATAATCTGTTAGAATTCGGACCTGTAAATTGTGAGGCATATTAAATTATCATTATCTGAAGCTACTGATTTTGGAATAATTTTTCTGTGCCGCAATAGATAACAAAACACAATTTAGTACTTGAAATTTGGTTTATGCCTTAACAAAAAATTAAAACAGGTAGCATTGCTTTGGGACCTGAATAGCAGGGTATTGTGATGGCTTCAAGGAGCCTCAACTTATGTGAAAGTTCAAGGAAAAATAAGGATAAAATGTAAATTTTAGCTTATGTGTTGTTTTTATTGATGCCTTTCTGTTAAACATAATTTTATGCCTATGGAATTATTTTCCTTGCTCTCTGCTATTCACTACCTTTTGCCCTTTAATTCTTTCTTCTCCTTTCTTCTTTTTTAAAAAATTCTATTATTCATTTGATTTATACAGTGGGAACTTTAAAGCTTTCTCTATAACATTAATGGAAAATATTTTGTTCCAGTATTTTCTTTGGCTATTACATTTCCTACAAGTCAATGTTTATTTTTATTTATTTTAATTTCTAGATTGCAGAAATGATCAATTTCTTTTATCCTTTTCTAAATTCAAATAATAGACTCCTCCATGAACACATGAAAAGTAGGTATATGTTCTAGAATCAGAGTATAAAATTAGATATATCAATGAAAGTTTCCTTACTGATTACTAATTATGGGTTCTTCATCTTTACTCAATATTGTATTCATTAAATCAGAGATAAAATAGTGTGCTGGAGGTTTATTAAGAAGTGCTCTCTGGATCAATATATATTGACAAAAAATGGAAAGAGCCAGATTTGGCCAGAGGAAGCAGCTGGATTGTGATACAATCTTTAGAAGTCTTCAGCCAGTGAACCAAAGAAAAGCACTGAACCTGGGGTAGATCCTCAGAGTTGTTCCATGTTACATTGAGGGGACAGGCATTTACACTCTCATTGACTGATCTCTGGATACAGTATACAATCCAAAAGGGAATTTATCCTAGAGAGTCAGCTCTCTCCAGCCAAAATAATTTCAGGGTAGGGCTAAAAATTGGCAACTGGCAGCTGGAATACTCCCAGCAGCTAAGAAAAAGATCTTTTGAACCTGAAGAATATTTCTAAGCAATTTTTATATTTTTGTTTCTGTGTATATTATAGTCTCTGTTCTTTGAAGTGGTATGCCAGACTTTTTAGTGCACAGCTATCAAAAACTATTATATTGTCATCGTTGTGACTTGTTTTTAGCATTAAAATATATCTCATTTAATGTTAACTCACTTTATCAGACATGAAGTCTTCAATACTTCCTTATGTTTCCTTTAAATTGTCTAACGTATTTTTCTCATTCTTTTATTTTTATCCATTAATAGTATATTGTCTTGGGGACCAGCAGTTAGCGTAATGGCTATGTTGCTGGACTCCCACGTAGTCGACCGCGGTTTGCGTCCCAGAACTGGTGGCTTAAAACTTACACCGGGCGCGTGTGCATGCGTGCCCAAGATCCTGAGAGGAGAATGGAGGAGAAGGGATTGTGGCATGGCCATCCTACCTGGGGGGTGATTACTCACTTTCTGTCTCTCTGTCTCTGTCTGTCTATTTGGCGAGTGCACGCGCCCTATAGCAAAAACCTCTCCAAAAAAAGAAAAAAACAAAAACAAAACAAAACAAAACAAAACTCTCTACTATTGATGATTTGTTCTTTATCTTCAAATTGCCTTCCAGGTAACATTTTCTTCTGATTGAAGAATATGTTTTGCATTACTTTTAGAACATATTTGTGAATTTTCTCCATTTTTGTTGATCTGAAAATATCTTTATCTGGGTTTCATGCTTTCTTTAAAGTTATTTCCTTCCAACTTGGGAATATAATTCTACAGTGCTCTAGTTTCCATTCTTCCTTCTGAGACGCCAGCTGTAACTTTACTGATCTTCCTTTGAAGGTTGCCCCAGAGACAGAGCTTCTCACCTACTGCACCTCCTCCTTTCAAATGGTGGTCTTTGTGTTTTGTTTTTAAAAATTGTCATATGACATTCCAGAGTGTAATTTACTTGTATTCACCCTGTTTGAAGTTCCTGGAGTTTCTTGATTCTGTTGACTGCAAGTTTTTAAGATTTTCTTGGGGGAAACTTTTAGCCATTATTCTCTCTGAATGTAGCATCTGCCTCATTCTTTCTTTCCTCACTATTTGGAACTCAAAATACATGTCAGACATTTTCACTCAGTTAATCGGTCTACTATGCTCTTTTCTGCATTTCTCACTTTTGTTTATCCATGTGATATTGTGGATGTCTTTTCAGAATCATCTTAACTTTTTCTGGAGCTTTTTTTTTTCAGTGGAATCTAACCTGTCATTAAGGTTACACACTTCTAATATAATATTAGCAAATTTCAAGATCTACAATTTTTCTTAAAGTAGTTAAGAGTGGGTTCAGCAGGTGGCATGGTGGTTAAGGCACTGGATTCCCATATGGCTGAATATGGTTCAAGTCTTGGACCAGGCAGCTTGAAAATCACACTGGGCATGTGTGTGTGCTTGCCCAAAGTCACAGAAGAATAGACGTTAAGGGATTGAGGGGTGGTCATCTCCTCTGGGGGAGAAGGGGTAACTCATTTTCCTCCTCTCTCTCTCTCTCTTTAGTAAGTATGCATGTCCTATGGCAAAAAAACTTAAAAAAATAGTTAAGAGGGTTTTTTTTGTCAAAAGTTTTCTTAGTGTTTTTATTTTTTAAATTTTTTAAAAAATTTTAAATAGCCAACAGGCTGACTTGGGCTAACCTATCCTGTGTGTGGTGGTTAAGGAGCCAGCTGGATCCCACGTGGCTAATGGTACAGTTGGGAGTTCCAGACTGGCAGCCTGAGAAACACATTAGGCAAGAGTGAGTGTAGGTGTGTATGTATGTGTGTGTGTGTGTGTATGAGTGTGCATATGCATCAGATCAGACAAATGAATTGATCAGTATTACTGACTAATGGGTGTTATAGGACAAAGAAAGATATACTGCAAACAAATCTAAGCCATAAATTTGATAACTTAGATAAAATAGACCAACTTCTTAAAAGAAAACTTCCAAATTTATTCAAGGGAAGACAAATAATCTGCATCAACCTATAGCTACTAATGAAACTGAATCAATAGTTAATATTTAATAGTTAACCAGTAGCTAATGTTTCACAATAAAGCACCATGTCTAAATAATTTTATTGGTAGAAACACTTGTTTTACTCATGTTTCAAAGTTTGCATTAATTAATCAGTTAGTAACTGTGAGATGTTACCATCAGTTCAATAGAGAATTTTAAAAATACATTTCTAGGTCATCGGGGTGATGAAATGAATTTACAAAAGACTGGTCAATCTCCACAGGGAAATAACTAAATATATCTCTACTAGGCACAGTTTGCATTTTTTTTTGGGGGGGTGTTAGATTTTGCCATAGAACACATGCACTTGTCAGAGAGATACAGAGAGAGGGAGAGTGAGAAATCACTCTCTAGGGGAGATGGCATGCCACAATCCTTTCTCCTCCATTCTCCTCTCAGGATTTTGGGCAAACATGTACACATGCCTGGTGTGATTTTCAAGTCTCTGGGTCCAGGACTTGAACCACAGTTGGCCATGTGGGAGCCCAGAGCCTTAACCACCATGCAACCTATTGGCCCCCAGTTTGCATTTTTCTGAACAAAAATTGTTTTCATTGGTATCGATATTATACAGCTCTAAGAGTTTTAAAATAGCTCAAAGTCAAGGAAAGATAGAGTTAACTTGAACAGTACACAAATTAAAACAATTATTATTTTGCCCATTGACTGGGGTAGGGATTCTTTTTTTTTTTTTTTTTTTTTTTTTTTTTTGAGAGATTTTCACTATAGCGCGCGTGCGCTCGCCAGACAGACAGAGAGAGACATAGAGACAGAAAGCGAGAAATCACCCCCCGGGGGGATGGTCACGCCGCAATCCCTTCTCCTCCATTCTCCTCTCGGGATCTTGGGCACGCACGCACACGTGCCCGGCGTGAGTTTTAAGCCACCGGGTTCAGGACACAAACCATGGTTGACTACGTGGGAGTCCAGCGACATAGCCATTACGCTAACTGCTGGTTCCCATGGGGTAGGGATTCTTGAAGAAGCTGAAATCAGTTTTAGAAAATTCAATTACATCTATTTCATGTATTTGAAAATCAATATGCACATTTTGCAACTCTCAGTGAGGTTACCTTCCAAGGTCACTGCAGAACTAAAGGTGCTACACCTTCCCAAAACCTGAAAATTTAAGGTGCAGGAGCCCTCATGGGTTCAAACCTCCAGGGTTCTAATTCTGAGGACATGAGACTATCTCTGTCCAGTCTGAATTCCACACTCTTTACAGGAGATCCAAAATAATCACTGGTTCACAGCATCTTAGAGAGCTGCTCTTTCTGTTTAATTGGATTGCCCTTTCTCTTCAATTCAAATTTAAAATCTTGAAGATCAGGCTTAATGGCCTTATAAATGACAGAAAATGAAAAATACATCAACACTTTTCTTTCTCTGACAATATTGCAAGTCTCCCAGCCATCTATTCGTCAATCCAACCTTCCAATAATTAGTATTAGAATAAACTTAGTATTAACCCTAAATCACCTGGATAACCTTATTGCTAATTAGCAGAAAGCTCCTAAACACTATCATCTGATGCCATTCCAGAGAGTTCTGTCTTCTAACCCAGGGAAGCAGCCTGGCACAGGAAGGGAAGAAACTCAGTTTTCTTTCTCTTTAGGCATTTTAACATTACTTGCAATGTATGGGATTTAAGTACTCAGGGTAAAGTGTTAGGGTAAAGTGAAAATAAAGGCTACACTTGATAAATAATGTTCCATTACTCAGTGTAAGTCCCTTTAGTACGCCATGTTACTTTTTTTGGTTAGATCTCAGATTCTGGTCAACTGCTGGTGACATGTATCCTCTTCCTCACACTCAAACGCTTATTTTATTGCCACATCACTCATTCATAAAAAATTTTATACTGTAGCTCTTTCTGAAAGCTGTATTAGAACAACAGTATCTTCCATCTTATTATAACAGATACTACAATGACATAACCAATGTTAACCTGTTTACAGCTCATGAACAAAATCACTTTGGGCTACATTTAACTTATCTCTACTTTTCTATACACTCATTGTAAATGACTTTATCTACTAGATATATTTTAATGCATATTAAAGTAAATAGCATAAAGGCCAGCAGGTAGCATGGTGTTTAAGGGTGCTGAACTCCCACATGGGCAACCACGGTTCAAGGCCCAGACCTGGTAGCTTGCTTTCTCACTTTATCTCTCTCTCTCTCTCTCTCACACTCTGTTACTCTCTGGTCAAATCAAAATAAATAAATAAATAAACTTAAATAAAATAATTCTTTTTTAAAAAAAGAACATATGATATTTTTCCAATCATCTAAGGAAGATATTATGTCAGTTCTCCACAATCTCTCAGAGATAGAAGTGGGAGAAAGACTTTCTCATTCCATGAGGAAAGTACTTTCCTAAACAAAATCAGATACACATTGCACAAAAAAAGAAAAAAAATTAAGGTCATATCTCTCACAGAAATAGATTCAAAGAACTACACAAAATATTAGCAGTTATGTATAAAAGTTAGAAGTGTACTTAAAAAGTTCTGAAAGATATTACTTCATTCAAACTTGGAATAATCACTTGCTCTCATAAGCAGTTCCATTTTTTTTATGCTTGCAGGTAAACAAACGTTTGCCTAACATAATGTTATGGGGGTTAGAAAAACAACAAAGATGATAAATAAAACAAATAAAATATTACTTTATTAATAGATAAGTTTAAAATATGATTCTTCCCAAGATTTTATAGAGATATTAAGTAAGTAAATTCATGCAGTACTAGAATCATGATGAACTAAATTGAAGCTGTTCTAGAACAATTTAGCCAAATAAAACCCTCTATAAACATAACCTGTGGACAAAATTTTTTTTTAAATTCTGTTAAACTTTTTAATTGAATGGTGTGCTTAGAAATTAGTAAAAGTTTCTTGAAGCATTTAGTGAATAAAGGAGGTTTTAATCACCATTATATTCATGGGAGATTAGCAGAGGCATTATGGTATAAGGCAAACTAAAATGTATTAAGCATTTATATGAGCCTTGGGAGATAAATTTATATTCATTTTAGTTTAATACTACCACCAAGCCAATTAGATAATGTTATCTCAAACTGCTACAAAATAGAAAATAGCCCAGTGAGGATTTAAATATATATATTTCTTAAAGTCACACAACAAAGTGAAGGACAGAATTTTTTTTTAAAAAATTATTTATTTAATCTTATTTATTATCATTATTTCTTAATTTGCCATATATTCTCACCAGAGAAAAACAGATAAAGAGAAAGAAAGGGAAAGTGAGAAAGCAACCCTCAAGATCTGGGACTCAAACCATAGTCAACCATGTGGAAGTCCAGTGTCTTAACCACCACACCACCTGCTGTCTCCAAAGGGCGGTAATATTAACTTAGGACTAACAGCATCATGTGAGAGTCTGGTTCCCTAAAATAATGTGATTTGTGAAAGCACTCAACATCAAGGAATCATTACTTTTTTTTTAAGAATTATTTTATCTTTATTTATTTTAATTTTATCAACAAGGGACAGTATGTGTATATGTGTGTGTGTGTGAGAGAGAGAGAGAGAAGGAAGAGGGGGGAGGGAGGGAGGAAGGGAGGGAGGGAAGGAAAGTGAGAAAGCAAGTTGCCAGGTCTGAGACTTGAACCATTGTCGGCTATGTGGGAGTCCAGTGTCCTTAACCATCATATCACCTGCTGGCCCCCCGGAATCATTATCTTTTAACTTCAAACTATATTAATAAGGAATGTTTCCAAATGCAAGTAACAGAGTACTTGGCTCATGGTTGCTTGAACAAATAACATCTTCTTGTCTCTTCTGTCTGTTTCGCTCAAGTTCATTCAAGCGTATACTCACATTCATATCAAAACAGGAGGAAGGCAATAAGACAATCTAGGACTTTTGAAACAGTTCAATAATATTTTGGGGCAATTATATTCTGATTTTTCTATTCTATCATCCCTATAACGTGGAATCTTCTTGCTCTAGGACCCTTGGTCCTTACCATAGGTTAGATGTATTTCTCTAGGTGCAAGGGCAATGAAATAAAGTTTGAATCTCCTGAAACTATTTTACTTTGTTTTGGTGTAGTCAGGAGAGAAAAATCTTCCTGAGAATCTTCCCTAAACAATGCCATCTGCTACTTCTTAAATACATGACTATTAATAGACAATTTTTCATGAGTCTCTTCTATTTTAGCATGGGTGCAAAGGCACAAATAGTATTTTGTTCTGTTAGACTCTCTTCAAAAGTATTAATATGGAGAACAACATTGAGAGCTAGAGATAGTATCTCCTTCCAGAGCAGAGGGCAAGTTTGTTTGCTGTTCAACAACATTAAGATAACATTTCCTTCTGTATAAAGAACAGATATATTTGCAGGCAGCACATTATAGAAGGGTGAGCTTACCTAACTTAGGGTCCCTCTTTTGTAATGTGATTCATTGTGTCTGCATAGTTTATCTGAATCTCACTGTACTGCCTGTAGAAATTGAGATCTGAGGGATCCCTGGGAGAATTGCTTCACCATGGCACCCTAGTGATGTTGCACATCTCTACATAGACTGCATAAGAAAGACTTAACTGCTGCTTATCTATGTCTTGGCAGAATGCCTAGTAATCATTTGGATTATAAAATCATGGGAAGTTTACGTAGAAATATTCCAAGGCCATTTTCTACCTGCCTCCCTAATCTCTGGAGAGGCAGACACTTTTTCATAACCTCCTGGTATCATGCTATCTTCCTCACCTTGCTAGGTACAGCTACAAGCTCTAAAATTGTTTAGCTCTACCATGCCATCAGCTACTCAGCAACAGGATGTCCTAATATTCTTATTGTCATCTGCCCACTTTCGCTTCACTACCATCCTATTAGATAAACGACTTGGTCTTATAGAGTTAAGACACTGCTTTTCTTCCTTTTTGCTGTCATTCATATAATGCAGAGACTTAATCTAAAAAAGTCTAGTCTTTCTTTATTGGACAAAACAGTTGCCCCTTGTCTTGACAATTTACTGGCACAAATGATGACACTCTGGTTACTGTTATTGTTGTAATAACTGGTTTGCTTGTTTTGTTTTTGTCTTTGATCCAGAAGAGTTGTGTCTTCTGCCAGTATCCATGACATTGTCAGGCACATTTGTTAGCTTGCAAATAATGTGAAATGTTTGATCTTTCAGTTCTCGATAATTACATTGGCTAGAATTGTGTCACCCCCAGCTGGATGATAATGGGGGGAAACGTTCTTTATACAACTTGGTTTCTTAATAAAAGTGAGAAACTATTAAAAGCTAAATTCCTGCAAAACAGCAGAAGAGATTAATATAAAGAGTTAATTTGAATTAGCAGCATGCTTAAGATGGAATAGAATTCATAACTCTCATCATGTCTTTACTTATCCCTTTACCTGGCACTTTTTTTTAAAATAATGAAACTCTATTTCAATTATATAAATACTCGACTGTTTTCAATGAAGAGAATCTAGAAAAGATCAGGAAATATATTTCAGAGCATTTAAAACACTGGTTTCTTCCCTCTATGCCTAGGAAGCATTATCTGCTGAAGTCAGGAGCACTTAAACTGTTTTGAGACTTTAAAATACAGATGTTAAAAAAAAGTTATTAGTTTAAAAAATGATCCTTTTAGGAGTTGAATGTACTTCAGTGCTAATTATAACTTTTAATGATTGTAAAGTGCCCTGGGAGACTTTAATGAAGAAGTCTGCAAGACTACATTTTCACTGTAAATTTTCCTTTCCCATACACAGTATAAGGATAAGGAAAATGTGTTTGAAAACCCAAAGGACAGAGCTAATTGTGTAAAGTTCACTAAATGCTAACAGTTTCTCAGCAACCCAGGAGTCATGTAAGGGAATTACAGACACGTGTTCTGAGAAATCTTTGGCAGTATTAGTACTCTAGAGTTAAAAAAAAAATAGCTGAGAAAAATTTAAACACTGATATTGCTTGCCTAGCCATAATAGATATTACTGAAGTCAAAAATACTGGGAAAAGACACTTTAATTTGCAATTCTATTAAGGGAACATCCTGATTGTTTCTAATTGACTTGCTAAAAACCGTATGGTTTTGCCAGCAACATATCCATAAATTAAAATTGCTCACACAATCTGAAAAGTCAGGGTCATTGGCACTGAAAGTTACAAGTTACATAATTAGTAGTCAAAGTAATGTTCCCTGAAAAAAATCTTATCTCTTACACTGGACTTGAAATACTTTATCTGAATTGCTTCATACACTGGTCAGTCTGTACTCAATCATTTAACATTTCTTTCTCCCACTCTGCTCTCATGTGGCTGCCGCAGTTCAAGAGGCTAAGTGGTGTCATTTCTCTTAATTGTTGTCAGATGTGAGCATCATGTTATGGATAGAAGAATAAAGTGTTCTCCCTTTTTGAAATAGGGCAAGGCCCTTTTCAAGGTAAGTTATCTCTTCCGTGGAATTAAATGACTTGTCCAAATTAGGTAATTTATCTCCAAAAGTGATCTCTCCAAGTGAGTAGTGTGTATTTCCTGCTTTATTTCACCATTGATTCTAAATATTAGAAATCAGAGTTTCAATTTTTTAAAGACTCTTAAGACTTCCCAAGGAATTTCCTATGATTTTATTTTTAATTCTAAATCTATAAAAATAGCATGTACACTTTGAGAATAAAGGAGAGTGCATTTATGTGTTTGTCAAAAGAATTTACCAACATCAGACCAGATCTCTAAGAAGTTCTCAAGGGAGTGCTATACCAGGAAAATTTAATACAGAGACACAGAAATAAGAGTTCAAAAACTAAGAAAATGGTCAATTTAATCATAGGGTCAAGTCTGGAGCTGAATATTATATCCCAGAATTTAATCAGGAAGATTGAACCACAACAGAAGATAGACTAAGTACATGAGACTAAACTGGTGAAACAGAATTTTATGACTTTTGACTAAAACATTGCTGATTTTCTTTACGGTTTTAAGGATTTTTGTCCTGCCTTGAGCTGTCAATAGGTTCATATACCTACCGTTTGAACAGAATCCTAACTTGTTTGCTGGCTTTAAGTTTTAAACAAAGTTCCTTAGCATTTCTTTGATTTTTAAAGCTAAAACTGCTTTTCTTGAAACTTATTTTAGTGATAATCTTCCCTATTCAGATACTTATCTATTTGTGAATTCTAGCAAAGACTGAAGTATAGACTGAACAGTGCCATAGACAGTGAAATCTTTGAAACAAATGAATTTATCACTATGAAGAGCCCCCACCCCTGTCCTTGGGAGAGCTTATAAGTTTATAGACGTTTTGTCAAATTTTCTAATCAAACCAATAAACTATAATATTTAGAATACCTAAAGTAACATTTATTACTACCAATTAATGAGACCTAATTACTTTACTCGAAACCATCCAGTGACATCAGGACCTCAGAAAGTGGACCAAATTTATAAACTGCTGGCTATATACAGGTTGTACATGGCATTTTCAATATTTCTTTTATTAATAGTTAAGTATGAAAATAGAGATTTTCTGTTCTTTTTTTTTTCTCTTTTTTAGAGGTTTTTGCTATAAGGTGCGTGCACTTGCCAGAAAGAGAGAGACAGAGAGATAGAAAACAAGAAATCACCCCCCCCAGGGGAGATGGTCACGCCACAATCCCTTCTCCTCCATTCTCCTCTCGGGATCTTGGGCACGCATGCACACGCACCTGGCGTGAGTTTAAGCCACTGGGTCTGGGACTCGAACCGCAGTCGACTACATCAGAGTCCAGCGACATAGCCATTACACTAATTGCTGGTCCCAGAGATGTCCTGTTCTTCAATCTATTTGTTAGAATTAATTTGAAAAGCATCTAAAATAATGTTTTAACAAAAAGCTCTTCAAGGCCCTATTGTTTAATTACGTGTGTATCACTGAATGTATGGCCTATGATAGATATGATTTTCTATTAAAAAGGAATCAAGCCAATGTAGTGAAAACCAGGAGGCACCAGTGCACTTGGTAAGCAAGAAACAGAATCTATGCTCACTCATGTCCCAATTTCCAAGGTAGATATAATCTTCTGTTCCCCCAAATCTCTCATCATATGTGATGATGAAGAGTGACCCACCAAAGATGTCTGTGCACTAATTGTTATACCTTGTGAATGTGTTACCTTATGTGAAAAGAGACTCTGTACATATGACAAAGTTAAAGATCCTAAAATGATTAGGCTTTCATGGATTATCCAAGTAGGTTTGATGTATTCATAAGAGCTTTATAAAAGGGAAGCAGACAGGTCAGTGAAAGAGGAAGTGAGAACGGAAGCAAAGATCAGGGTGATGTGGACATGAGCCAAGGGACCCAGCACCCTCTGGAAGCTGGGAAAATAAGAAACAGATTCACCCCAAGAGCCTCCAGAAGGAGTGTAGCTCTGGGGATACCTTAATTCCAGCCTTGTAAGATCTTTTTCAGATTTCTTTCCTCCAGAAATAATAAATTTGAATTGCTTAAAGACATTAAATTTGTGACAGCTTTTTATAGCAGCACTAAAAAAAAAAAAAAAAGAATGTACCACACTTCAGGATGTTATGAGGAGATGGTGCTATAACTTCTGTAAACCAACAATCTGTAACTCAAGACTGAATCACCAGGTTTGCTTTGTTAGAAAGCCGGGCCAGCAGGTGATGTGGTGGTTAAGGTCCTGGATACTCCCACATGGCCCACCACAATTCGAGTCTTGGATCTAGTGGCTTGCTTTCTCAGTTTTTCTCTCTCTTCCTCTCTCTCTGTGTCTCTCTCTGGTCAAATTGAAATAAATGAAGGAATAAATAAAACTTAATACATAATTATTTTTTTTTAAAAAAAGAAAGCAAACAACCTCTATATCTACATTGTGAAAAGTAGAGGAGAAAAGTTAAAATACACTCCATTCTTAGAAATGTATTGATTTTTTTTCCCTGAATTTATGAAGCCCTTCTAAGAAGACTAATGGAGTGATAAAGAGGCAAGTTCTAAGTCCAGTTGTTCTGTCCCCATAGGAGTGTCCTGATACCTTAATATTCATAAAATACATATGAATTGGGTCCTAGCAGCAAATATATGATCCATTCAAGATAAGATTTTCAGAGATGAGCTTAATAATAGGACTTGTAGACAAAGGTGTAATGGAGTGAAGGGAATCTTAACGGGTAGTGCAGCAGCCTAGGGCTCTAACTAAAAAGAGGCAGAGAACAGAGAGGGGTGATGAACTTCTCTTCAGGAATGCAGTGACCCCAAGATGAACCACAGTGATGTAGTCATAGAAATAAATCACCCACCATTACTGTATTTTCTTCTGTATCTGCTATATTCCCCCCCTCTGTCCAAAACAAAATAAGGGCCAGAAATCAAGAGAATCCTATGTGCTTCTATGGGGCAGAGAGGAGTGGAGAAGGTTGGGGGACCAAATGAGAGATCTCCAACTCAGAGGTCTTATGAACACTTTTTTGCTAAAGCTTTATGTTTTTATCCAAAATTTTAGAAAATAGGAAAACTACTAGAACTAAAGTGTGTAGAGGTTGACTTTTTATTTGATTCCTGATGTTTCTATCCCAAATTAAATTTTATTTTCTTATTTTTATACTTTTAGTTTGACTTCATTTTCAGTATTTGAATGCTGAGCACTTTCAGCTCCCCTGCTTCTCTTTTCCCCCTTTGTCCCGTATACAGTCAGCTAAGTAAAAACTCCTGCTTGCTTGCTCCTTCCCTCCCTTGAATTGGCTAGGAAGTTCAAACCTTGCAAATTTCAGCTCTGGATCCCTCACTTTATCTTCCCTCTGCCACCTACAGCAAGGAGCAGTCACTTGCTGCTCCTTCAAACAAGCCATTTCAAAACAGCTTTGGTGCCTGTCCACATGTCTCCAAGAAGCCTCAATATACGAAAAAGAAATCCTTTCACACCTCATAGGCATATGCATAATGTCATCCGTCTGAACATTCAATTTAATTTAGGGTGGAGGAGAGATTGCTCTCATATTCTGCAATCTCAAAATACACTCATTTATCAAAAACAACAGTGTGGAGAAGCACTGAATTAAAGCCTCATCTTTAAGGAGACCAGTAGTGAATTTTAAGTTTATATGCTTACATTAAACATCATTGGGACTTTGTTATTAATCTTTACAGTGTCCAAGAAATTTATAGACATTCTTTTCTATTGCTCTGAGAAATAAAACTGTGTTTTCATTTATTTATTCTAGGTTTCTAAATATTAAATGCTTAATGAACCTAAATACATGTAGGATCATGCGTTCACATCAGGCTGTTCCATTCACTTGCTCCCTAGCCCTTCTCTGTTCTGAAGAAATTTTCAGAAATAATATAAAGAAGATTATGATGATAATAAAAATAAATAAATAAATAAATAAATAAATAAAAATAAACATTGTCTGTTTACCCTGATGGAATAATCATTCTTTCTTTCCCCTAAACTTGCCCAAATTCTTTCTGCTAATTGCTCACTAATCACATGTTAAGTTCAGGCTCATTTTAAAAGCAAATATCAGGGGCCAGGTAGTGGTACAATAGTAAAAGATGAAGCTCTGCAAGGCTGACTTACATGGGAAGATTCCTGCTTCATGTTCTGGAGAGTTCCCTGAGTACTTCGGACTGTATGTGCCCAAGATCCAAGACTAGCTGAGTCTGAGAGTGGATTGTGGCATCAGGAACCTGTTGAGGAAGCTGTCTCTATGTCCCTGTGTATCTCACTCATGGAAGAATTAAGTGATATAAACTATGAAAAGAAGGACATGTCGAGCAATCTTGGTTCCCAAATAATGTGCTAGCACATTGATGAAAATCAGGGAAAGGGTTAGGATTTTTACATATATAGACATCTCTCTAAAACTAAAACCACTCTAGCAATTCCCAAAACTACAAACTTCAGCACAAGGTTTTCTTTCTCTTGGTGGGAGCAATCTTAAGCCATTTACTTTCAACACTGAACCCCTTTCCTACCTTGGGCTGTGTCCTGCCCTTCTTGCAGTCCCTTTTATATTAGCTTGTGCTGACTACCATTGCTATATTGTTTGTACTTCAGCAGTCTGAAAGTTTTGGATTTTGCACAGAGGGAAAATGATGCTTTGAACTTCTTATACCTAGTACCATTGAGAAATGATTGCTTCAGTTACTAAATTGCTTTTGGGCCAAAGAAAGTCATTTACTCCTTTTCTCTTTTTCTTCATTTTTCTGTTTTCTTATTTTTAACATAGGAACGATAGATAACCTTACTTTGCTTCAGCAAATTCTTGTTTAGTTTCACTAGTCAATATTGTGACAGTGTTTTGAAGGCCTTTAGAGAGTATATAATATTGTGTGTGTGTATGTATATATGTGTGTTTGCATGTTTGTATATGTGTGTGTTTATGTATGTGTGTGTGTGTGTGTGTGTGTGTGTATATATATATATATATATATATATATATATATATATATACTAGTCCACAAATACAAATAATTTATTTTTTCAGGTAAGATATATCACGGCATTTTAAATTACTGCTAGTCTTCTCATCCTGTCCTGTAGCAATGAGACCTGAAAAATATTATGAGTATGTCTCATTCATGTTAGAAAATGGGCATTCTGCTTAGAGAGGACCAGTGCTCATCTCACATAAATCCCATTGATTTACATATAGGTCAAAGATATAAATGAGAAAACCAGGAAAGTGTCCTTCATTAAAGTCAAAAAACAAAGATTAATTCTCCAGAAAAGTTAGTTCTATATAAGAAGTGTAGACTATCTGCATAATATTTAAGTAATATGTACTAAAATATAAAAAAAAAAATTGTTAATGGTTGCAAAGGGCTTTCTATAATTTTTGTTTAACAGTATCATGGTGAATGTAAATTAAAACAAATTTTAATTTGTTGACAATGAATTACTGTAAAGAAAATGAATATGTAAAACACAATATATCCTTATTTAAACAGTTGAAGCAGCAGTTCTCATGATTTTACAAACATGCATCTCCTCTCTATTGAATTGTGATATCTAATACTTTTTAAAAACCACTATTACCTTTTCCTATTTATTTTTTATTTTACTTTTATTTATTTATTTATTTATTTATTTATTTTGTCATAGGGCACATGCACTCACTGGAGAGAGACAGGGATAGAGTGAGGGAAATCAAGAAATTACCCGCCAGGGGGATGGCCATGCCACAATCCATTTTCTCCATTCTCCACTTGGGATTTTGGGCACACACATACACATGCTCAGCCTGAGTTTCAAGCCACCAGATCAGAGACTCATACTGTGATCAACCATGTTGGAGTTCAGCACCTTAACCACCACACCACCTGCTGGCCCCGCCTTTTCCTGTTTGGTAATAACCCGAAGTGAATAAAAGTATTTATAAGTTGAAAGTAATAAAATATAGAAATGTAATAGGTACCCTTTATGATGTAAGTTGAATATTTTAAAGGCTCTCAATCTATGATTTAAGAACATAAAACACAGAAAGATCAATGATGAAATTATTTCAATTATTTCTACTTCCTTCCAAATTATATTTTTCACGTCACTGGTTTTGTTTAGTTGTTGTTATCTTTTTTGTCCTGAAGCTCACTTATTTGTGCTGATGCAAGGATTTTCAAGGTGACCTTTACAAACAGTGACTTAAAATAATATTAGGAAGGTTAAAAATTCAGCAAAACAGGAAATAATTTATTAATTCTCAGAGAAAAACTAAACAACAACAATAAACTTTAGTTGGGAAACATTTTTTGGGGGGAAATCATTAGGAGCCCCTTACTTGACTATAAGCTTTTTCTAATTCACTGGTAACCTTTAATTTGAAACATCTGTCAAACTTTTTAAAAGAAAATTTGTTACCATGTAATAGCAAAGAAAAATTATAGCTTTTAAAAACATGAATTATAGTTTCTAAAATACCACATATAAGTATATAGAAATGTATGGAATTTTATCTTATTAATACAAACTATAAACTGGCTTAATGTAGTGCCATTGCTTTTTTTTTTTATTTTTTAATGATACTTACGATGAAACTTTCTTGCACTGGGATGAATGCCTCATATATTTGGGCAGTTAAATAGATGGACTGCTTCATCTTGACCTTTGGAAAGTCTGTATTGGTTTGGGGCTCATTTCACTGCTTTTACCATTTACAGCTCTGGATTCCAATGGCAAGGGTGTTTCAAATGTTTTCTAATCAAGCATGTACCTTTGCTAAAAGGTCAGCATACTAAAATGCTATATATCAGGAATTAAAATTATGATTCATCTCTCCCATGCAAGAAAGTCTAATTAGAAATGCACTGCGTTCATTCTCCTGGGACAAAGTTGGCCATGAATATCACAGCACTGCACCGAGGACTAGCATTTACACACACATACAGTAGGCAACACATTTCCTAATTCTTTGACAAAACCATTTCTCAATATTTTCTATATTTCTTCATGGACTTTGAAATGCCTTTTTAGATTATTCTTCAGAGGATCTTTACAGGAGGACTAAGAAAGCAAAGCCAAAAGAGCATTATGATATTTTGTGAGTCAATTTAGGAGCTCATTTTCCCAAAGGTAATACCATTCTATCATTCTACTCAGGCTCACAAAACAACAGAAATTTTGGAAGACATATACTAGAAGCAAAGAAGAGCAAGTCCAACCCTACCAAGAGGCTGATTCAAACATAATTCTGGAGAAAGTTATGTAAATGATAAACTTAGAAGTCAAAAGGTGCCAGTGTTAAACATAAAGACCTGTGCAAGTATAGGAAACAATAGAAGTATTTACTTATTTATAGCTACTAACATTATAGGGACCTCATTTTTCTTTCCATTTAAAATTATATTTTGGACATTATTCTATGCATTGCATACATATCCACCACATTCTTATTATAATTCATAAGGAATTTTATTTTATACTATGCCACAATTTATTTAGCCTTACTCATATTGCTGAATATAGATGTTCATCCTTTCATGGTTTTAAAAAGTGAGAATGAATATATGTGTGTGTGTTCACACAGATTTGCTTACATTTACCTGCATCTGTTTCGACAAATTGACCTAAGTAGACTTTCTATTTCAACAGCTACATAGCTTTAAAATACTATCAAATATTGTCAAAATATCTTTCAATGAGATTGAAACAATTCAGGTTTGCTTTGATAATTAATGAGTGCCCATTTCCCCTTTGCCTCTTATCTACTTGATTTCTGTCAGTACCTTGAGTATAACACATACACATGAGTCTTTGTATGGATGCACACTATAGATCGCATATGCACATTGTGTGTTGCACATTATGAAAAATCAAATTCATATTGTAGTAGAAAACTGTTCAATGTCTATAATATATCTTTTCAGGCTATTAGATTCCATCCCTGTTTATACAGCTTTTTGTAAGTTTTAGTAGTTGAGAGATATGTATACTATCTTTTGTCTATAAATGATTAATTGACTTGTCACTCTTCAAAGTTAGTTTTGTCTCCACAGATATTCAATGCATATTCTGTCATTCAACATTAATTTTTTCTTTTTCTTTTTAATTGATTTAGCTAGAGGACACTTGCACTCACCAGAGAGAGAGAGAGAGAAAGTAAGATAGCAACTCCTATGGGGGATGGCTATACCTTAATCCCTTCTGCTTCACTACTCATCCTTTCAGGATTTTGAGCAGCGACACACACATACACAGCAGTGTTTTTAAGTTGCTGGTCTGGGACTAGAACCATGCAGTAAGTGATGGATGTGGGATCCAATTGCCTTAACCAATATGCCCAAATTTTGATTCTATTGAGATTTCTTTAAATATCTAAAATATCTGCCTAGTTCTGACATATTATTCACTAAAACAAATTCTGAAGCTGGCTCATTTTTTATATCTGCATGTGAGTCATAATTTTACAAAGTTTGAAATCTAGCTTTTAAAAATATGGATACAGATATACCAAATACTATGTGTGTCTGTTTTTATGAATTAGACGTATCTGCCTATACCTACTAAATTATCCATATTTCAATCATTTGTATTAAAGAAAAATTGTATTGGAGGGTATTAAATATGCAAGAAAAACTTGATTCGAGACTTTTATTTTGGGGTGTTGTTAATGTAATTAGCCTATTTGGGTTCATTAATTTGTACTTAGGTTCCTATCCTCCTACAGAGATTGTGAGACAGAGACCTTAATTTTCTTGATAATTATATTACAAAGGGATAGTTCCCACTTATTTGACAAAGACATTTCTGGTTTGTAAATAGCAAGAGGCTAGAAGAGTATTTACACCTCAAAGGGACAGAAGAGGAATATTTTTTTCAAGTTTTATAAAAGGAAGTTCTGGGCCAGCCTTGAAGCTGGTTAAGTGCTTCATCTAGGGAACACTTTAGCTTATTGTGGTTCAAATCACTGCCCTGGTAGGTTAAAAAGCATGCCAGGTACATGTGCATGTGTGCCCCAAATCCTGATGGGATGGAAACATGGAGGAAAGGGACTATGTTCTAACCCTACTCTGCTAGGAGTTGCCTTCTCCTTTCTCTCCCTCTTTCTCTGGCCATTGCTCATGTTTTCTGCCAAAAAAAAGGGAAAAACTCTGAGGCCTAGAGTCAAGAAAAAGCTTATCTAAAGTTTAGTCAAGCTGAGGAGAACCTTAACATGTACTTGGTCATTTATGTAGTATACCACCCAGCAAATACTAGAGTCTTAATTTTGAAATAGCCTGCTGAATCCTTTTTCAGTCCTGACCCTTGCTTTTGACATTTATCATTCCTTTTTGTTAAAGTATATTTATTTCTTTTATACATGAAAGAAAGACCCAGACTAAAACAACACCCCTAACAGAATCTAGATGCTGTGGTCCACCTCAGCCTCCGCCAGCTCCAGATCAAGGGCACATATAAGCCAGGCTATTGAGAAAGGTCTCCAGGTGTGATGCCTTCTGTGTGGGTCAGCCTCACAGAGCATCATGTCTTACCACTACATCATTGTCTGGCCCCTGTTGTTCTTTACCACTGCCTACCATCTGAACTGTGCATTTTCCACCATCAAAACTGATTAATTCCAGTTTTTACTCTTCTGCCCTCCAAGTTTATAAGGTTTAGTACATTATGAAGACTCTACAAATCAGTTAAGCTCATCTCATGATCTAAATCTTAACTTAGATGAACAAGCAGGTGATTTCCAGAAGCTATCTTAAGAAGTCTGGCAGGAGTCATATCTATCTACTAGCAAGCGGAGGATAAACGACAAAATTGCTCGCTGATTTTCTCAGTGTCTGGAAGGTGATATGGGCTGTCAAAAGTGAATTCAAGGAAGATTTAGTATTGGTTTCAGTATAGCACAGATACAAAGCCTCCAAAGCAGGTTCTTTGGTTCTTCTGAACATTGGTGAGTCATTTATTCTCTTGAGTAATTTCCTTACTGTCCAAATTAGCTAGAGTGTATTTCTAATACCTGAAAATATGAAGCCAACATTATTCAGTGTAGCAACTGTCTCTAAAACTAAAAGAAGGTTAAACTCTCACTCTTTAATAAGAAAACAAGAATTACATATCCTACATTATATACACTACCTTAAGGGGAGGCAAATCTATTCATATGAACTCTAAAATCATTTCTATTTCATTCAGCACAATTAAAATTTTTGAACATTTTACCTCTCAAGAATGCATTTTTAAAAATAATACTTTTTATTTTAAAAGCAACTCCTTTAGTTGTCTTTACTAAAAGAAAATAACAATACAAAATGGAGAAAACTTGAATAGTCAATGTTTTATTTACTACTCTATAAAATTTTTTAATTTGCTAGTATTTTTTAAAATACAAAAAGCACAAGAGAGCTTTATTGGGAAGCAAAATTATTCACAATGGTGGCTCTTGGTAGAGGAACACTTCAAGTGAAAACCTTACAAGTTAGCTTCACACTTGCAAATGTAGGCAATACTCCTGATAACTCAGCCATTTAAGAGTTACTTGGTTTCCTAAAAAACCAATTTAGAGAGATTATTCGAAAGAAATGTACTTCTTCAAAGTTTAATTTTATTTTAATTACCTAAGGACCTGAGAGGCTTCAAAACATTGACCCATCTATATTACACTAGCTTGAACTCTGTGCTACTATAAAAGCTTCACTTTGCAGCATTTGATTTTATTCATGGTTGGATTTTTTTTTTTAATTTTTAAAGTTTTATAAAATATATATAACATAAAATTTACCACTTAGCCACTAGTAAATTGGCATAAAATACATCCATTTTGTTGTGCAATCATCACTACCCACCTCTCCAGAATCCTTTATCTTCCGAAACTAAATCTCTGTAGCCATTAAAGAATAACTTCCCAATCTATACTTTTCTCTGCCTCTGGCAACTACCATTCTACTTTCTATTTCTATGAATTTGATTACTTATATAAGAGGAATCATATAGTACTTGTTCTTTCTGAATCACTTATTTCACAGGCCATAATGTTTTTGCATCCACATTATAGCATGTTTGATTCCCTTTTTAGATCGAATACTACCCTATTCTATGTGTATGCCACTATTGTTTATTCACTTGTCCCTTAATATTTAATTTGGTTGCTTCTCCTTTTGTCAGTTGTGCATAATATTGCTATAAACATGGGTATACAGATATCTGTCCATATCTCTGCTTTCATTTCTTTGGGGTGTAAACCATGAAGTGGGTTGCTGGTTCAAACAGCAATTCTATCTTCAATCGTTTTGGAACTGTCTCACTATACCCAATGGCCATTGCACTACTTTACTCTCTACTAGCATTGTACAATGTTCCTATTTCTCCATGTCAACAACAAGAACTATCTTTTCTTTTCCTTTTCCTTTCTCATTCCCTTTTCCTCCCTTTCTTCCTCCCTCTCTCCATCTCTTCCTCATTCCCTTCAATAAGTTATCCTAGTGAATATATAAAAAATTCTCATTGTGATTTTATTTGTACATCCTCAATGATTAGTGATAGTGAGTATCTTTTTATATGCTTATTGACTATTTTTTTTGAGAGGTTTTTGCTATAGGGCGTGTGCACTTGCCAGAAAGATAGAGTGAGACAGAGAGACAGAAAGTGAGAAATCACCCCCCAGGGGGGATGGTCATGCCACAATCCCTTCTCCTCCATTCTCCTCTCGGGATCTTGGGCATGCATGCACACACGTCTGGCATGAGTTTAAGCCAACAGGTCAGGGACTCGAATCTCGGTCAACTTACATGGGAATCCTGCAATGTAGCCATTACACCATCTGTTGGTCCTGCCTTTTCTTTCTTTTTAAGTGCCAGAGGGTACGTGCACATACACATGCCAGAAAGTAAAAAAGACAAAGAGAGAGAAAGTACCACACAGTGGAACTTGGTCAAGCTGTTCTCTGCATTCCTTATACCTGTTAGGATCCTAGTCACGTGTGTATATACACCCCATGTGTTATTCTATCTGTTCTATCTGCTGGGGCCATGATTCAAACCTCACTTAGCCATGTGGGATCTATCTCACCCCACATAGACCTTAATTACTATGCTAAAGAGACAGACTGTTATCCTTTTTTAAAAATAAATGAACGCTATTTGTTATCTTTCAGATTGTCAAATATTTCTGTAACTGACCATTTGCCATGTCTGCAATTATTTAAGAGATTTTTCTTAGTTAGGTTGGCAGGAAATTAAATTGGTCCAAACTTGTTAATACTTATATGGCAATAAGAGTCAAGAACCTACAGAAAGTTCATATATTCTAATATAAAATATAGAAATGATGAAGGATTTCATAAATTGTCCCTTGAAAGAAATATATTGAGTTCTTTGTTATAATAGCATAAATTGAAAACTCAAAGTTTGACATATAATATTATACAATTATAAAAATTCATGAGGCTAAAAAAATTGCCAGGGATGAGTGGTAAAAGTATAATCAAGCAAAAAAATTAGAATAAGATACTATATAAGTAGATTACCCTATTTTGTGTAAGATGAAATAAACATACCACATCCTATGAACAGGCACAGGCACACATACACATGTACATACACACATATACATCCTGAAGGAAACAAACTTAAAATATAAATGGTCATCTTTGCATATTAGAGTTATATAATTCATGGCAATTTTAAGAGTAATTCTCTGTATGAAGAAATTTGGTAGAACAATCATATCCTATGTACAGATCTAAAAATTTTATATTTATATTTTTGTATTTTAAAAGTGAAGTTTTTGGGACCAGTAGATGATGTAATGGTTATGTTCCTGGACTCCCACATAGTTGATCAAAGTTTGAGTTCCAGATTTGACAGATTAAAACTCACACCAGGCATGTGTGTGTGCATGCCTAAAATTTCAAGAGGAAAACGGAGACGATCCGATCATAGCATCGCCAAATTGGGTGATTTCTTGTTCTCTGTCTCTCTGGTGAGTACACATACCCTATAGCAAAAATCTCTTAAAATAATAAAATAAAATTGAATTTTTTAATTTAAAAGTAAATCTATAAAATTAAAATTGTCTCAGAAAATCCTTTTAAATAGGCTCCAGTAGTTGGCATAACGGCTATGTCACTGGATGCCCATGTAGTAGACCATGGTTCAAGTCCCGGACCCAGTAGCTTAAACTCATGCCGGGCATGTGTACGTGTGTGGCCAAGATCTTGAGAGAAGAATAGAGGAGAAGGGATTGCGGCATGGTCATCCTTCCTGGGGGGAGATCTCTCATTTTCTGTCTCTGTGTCTCTCTCTTTCTGGTGAGCACACATGCCCTATGGAAAAAAATCTCTCCAAAAAAGAAAATCCTTCCAAATATTATGTATATTCACCATATAGGAAGCTTTATCTTTAATTAAAAAACTCTACATTTTGAAAAGTAGCACATTCGTTTTCTGAAATTGTGGTAGGCAGTTAGTCAGTCAGGAGCAGGCAGCCCTAAGAGAAAAGTGAAAGGGCATTCTGATCAACGCCCTAATTCCCACTGGGGTGATAAACTAATTAGGTAGTCTAATTAAAACAACCTGGCTCACAGTGGGCATGCGCAATTAGGTAAACAAACACCTCATTCTTTACCTGTGAGAAAAGTATGCAAGTGCAGGAGAAAATGAGCGAATTCGAATTCAAAGGAAGGACTTAGGTAGTGTAACAGACCTCCCACCAATGAATATTCATGATACTAGTAATAAAAATAACGGTTAACTGGTTAACTAGTACCAAGCATGGTTGCCACCTGGCAATCTGCCCACCCAAGAGTCTTTTGGGTGTACTTTCCTTTCTTTCCTATTAAATCTTCTTTTCTATCTATTTGTGGTTGCAGTTTCATTTTGCGCCTAGGGACAGATCTCTAATTTTGTGATCTGGACCCAAAGAACCAAGGACTTCACAACGCAACTTGACATTCTCCCATCCATTAACAAAATGTAAAACATAAAACCACAAATCTTTAGTTTCCCTTCCCTCAAATTATTTCTGTTCTTTTCCTTGGCTTTTCTTTCTTTTCTTTTCCTCCTCTTTCTTTCTCTCTCTTTTTTTTTTATTTTTTTTTTTTTAGATTTTTGCTATAGGGCATGTGTGCTCTCCAGAGAGACATAAAGAGAGCAATCACCCCCAGAGGGCATGGCCACATCACAATCCCTTCGATCTCTTCTCTTCCACTTCCTGTTAGGATTTTGGGCACACACAGACATACCCCGGGCCTGAGTTTTAAGTCACCGGATCTGGGACTCAAACCATAGTCAACAACATGGGAGTTCAACAACGTAACTAGACCCCATCTGCTGGTCTTTTCACTGTCTTTCTTTGGAGTAAGCTTTCTACTTTGGTCATGCTTAGTTCAAACTTCTTCCCTTAAATATAAAATTGTTAAGAAACATACAGACATTATACTATTTATTTTTTATACTGAATAGTTTTCATAATATATTTTAACTTGATAAGGTGGCTTTTCTCTGCGGAGGGAGTGTTAGGATTTCCCTGAAGAACTTTAAAAGCAGATCTAAATTAAATATTTTTAAACTGAGGTTTCTGTGCCATCCAATGCAAAATAGAACTTCTGAATATTTAAAAGAAGAACAGATTAGTTATAAGTTGTGGTAAGCTTCCTCTTTTCCCTAAATACCCTTTAAACTTCTTTTTACTATAATTAATTATCTTTCCTAATGTTATATTTAAGGCCAAATCAAGTAAAAAGTATAAAGTTTAGACACTTCTGTGTATGAGGAGAAGGAGCAGAATAGAGATAAATTAGAAATAAGCAATTAAAAAAATACAGTTGTTGGATATCAGTGAATGATGGAAGCCTCATTCAAGTAGGGCCTTTACTCGGAAGATCAAGTGAAGGCCCAGCCTGGGGCCACAGTCAGTAGCAAATGGAACTCCACTGTTGGATGCCACATGGCTGGCTGATTGAAGACGTAGACCCCAGATCAGCCTGAAAACACGCTAGATATACACATAAACGGCCAGAACCTTGATGAGCTCAAGGGCTAGAGAAAGGGGATTGTGGTGTGATTTAATCCTTTCAAAGGTGCTTCTCTCCTCTCTCCTTTGCTTGTATGCATGCATAGATGCTCTCTGTTACTAATAAAATAAACTTAAAAAAAGAGAAAACTGAATATGAAATGATCACATGCTAGATTCTGAATTAACCAGCATCCTTGAAGTTTCAAAGGAAATGCCTAAGACTTTAAAATTTTGTGAAGAACAAAGATCTTTCACAAAATTGTAGTATGTGGAAGCTGAATGAAAACTCAGACATCCTGTATTTCAAAACTCTTTTTCTATAGACATGGAAATAAAAGTTCAGGGAAATAAAGTGAGCCAGCAGCACTGATGCAAAAGTAATATGATACTTTGTGATGCTGGGTCCACATGGGTCAGTCACAGGTTCACATCTGGAAGTCTTCCTCTACACACCAGGCATGTAACACAGGCCAGCGATCAAGGCTGACTGAGGTTGGGGTGGACGGTGGCATAAAGATACTATTAAAAATATCTGTTTTTCTCTCTTTCCCTCTTTCTCTATTTCTCTCTCTCATAGAAAAAATAGAACCTTTTAAAAAATTTAAATATTTTTTTAAAAAGAAAATAATCTGGATTCATTAGCATTTACCCTTTAAAAAATCAGTATGGGGACCAGCAGTTAGTGTAATGGTTATGTTGCTGGACTCCCACGTGGTCGACCGCTGTTCGCGTCCTGTACCCAGTGGCTTAAAACTCACACCGGGCGCGTGTGCGTGCGTGCCCAAGATCCCGAGAGGAGAACGGAGGGGAAGGGATTGTGGCGTGGCCATCCCCCCTGGGGGGTGATTTCTCGCTTTCTGTCTCTCTGTCTCTCTCTGTCTGGTGAGCACACGTGCCCTATAACAAAAACCTCTCCAAAAAAAAAAATCAGTATGCTTATTGAATAAAATTAGAGAATATATTATGAAATTAAAATCTGTTTGTACCAAATATTTTATTAATATTTCAACAATGATATTTGCAGTTTATCTTCTAAGGTCCAAATCAAACAATGAAAGTGAGGGATAGGGACAGGAAGACAAATTTTTAAAAAGACTAATTTATTGCCCTACGGAATTGTAATCAAACATCTATTGCATGTGTCCAAACACGTACTAAAATTTGCCACATTTCTGCTTTAAATCCATGGTATAGTTCCATTCTTTTGCCTTGTTTAGTTTTCTATAACTCTTTTGAACTGCATGAAGAAAAAGATGGGCAAATACTTGTGATCTTACTGCTTATCCATGTGAATCTTTTCTCATTCCTCATGATAATAAAATACTAGCTATACTTTTTTTTTTCTGTCTATAGCACATGCTTGAGTTAATGAGAAGATTATTACAGTCTGAATTCCCCATTCTATTAGCTTCCATACAGCCATAGTCAATAACAAAGGTCATTAGCACTTTCTGACATTCTAATTAGTCAGAGATCTTAGGTTTCCCAAAGTATGGGAATAGCAGGAGCAACTTCCAGAGTTTGGCTTTTGTAGAAGTAAGTCTTATTAATCAGTCACCATCTATTAAAGCAGGAAAATGCTAGGAAATGGGAAAAATGAAATGATTATGCAGAGTAGAAGACCATGCGGAGATTCAATGGATGGATGGCCTGTTTTCAGTCTAACTCAATCAAGATATCACAGTTTATTTTATCGGTATGAAAACAAGAAGTGTTTATTCCTATAAGACACTTCAGGATCTTCAGAACCAGCTATCACACAATACATACAAAATGTCTATCATCAAATAACAATTTCCTATCTTGTATCTTTTTAATATTTAGAAACATCAATAATTCTGTCAGAAACAAAAGTCAATTTTCAAAAGCTTCCTTTCTGTTTTTACAGTTATTTGCTATTGAAAATAACATGTTATCTCTATGTATTTTTCTTGTTAGCACACATAACCTAAACTTTGAAGCTCTAATTCAATTATAAATGGACCAAATGGAAGTCTTTTTTTTCCTTCTCTTTTTTAGCATTACTAAACAATACTTCAGAAAAAGAAAAATTGACATTTTATAGTTATTTTATATCCTAAAGTTTTTACAGCATTGTTAAGTACCTCATTATAGCAGGCTTTCATGTATAAGCAAAAGAATTCTTTTTTAATAAGAGGATAACAATTGATCTTGGGGCAAGGAGGTGGCATGGTTGTTGGAAGGCTGAACTCCCACATGACCAACCACAGTTCAAGTCCAGGTCCTAGAGACTTGAAAGTCACGTCAGGTACATGTGCATGTGTTCCCAAAATCCAGAGAGGAGAATGAAGGAAAAAGAATTGTGGTGTGGCTATCCCCTCTGGGGGTGAGGGGTGATTTCTCACTTTTTTCACTGTCTCTCTCAGGTGATCACACACTCCCTATGGCAAAAAGGGTACCCTATGGCAGAGAGAGAGAGAGAGAAGGAAGCAATAACAATTTATCTTAAACATGTACAGTAAAATACCAAAATGCAATTTCTGGCAGGCCCTTGTCTTGCACAGAGGTATTCTTCATAATTGCTGTGGTACTGCAAAGAACTAAATCCTGATGTGCTTCTCCTTCAGAAATTCTTGAGCAGTCCAAATAACTACTAATCCTTTATTCACTGTATTATTTACTGTATTATTGTTTATATTGAGAAAAATGAAATCTGCAAGATTCTGCCCTAAGTATTCAATAACTGCAAACAGCTATTTTCATGTTTAGCACCAAGTACATTTTAAAAGAACTCTGTTGCATCAGCCTTTTTGATTTTTAATCTTATGGGCTATCTGAGATATTTGAAAAGTTAGAAAAACAATTAGAAATTACAGGTAAGAACACAAAGGAAGCCAGAGTTTTATTCTCTTCTATAATCTGGCACAACTCCCAAAATGTGGAATTGCTTTTGCAGTCAATACTTAATGCATTTGTACCAACTTCCTTTTTAAATCATGCCATGAGTAAATCACATTAGCTCTTCAAGATGATTCAGTTAATTCAAGGTCAGGAACCCATGGTATTTACTGCCTAATACACCACGGTCAGGTGCACTGACAAGCACACAGTCAGTATATTGTGGGTGAACTGAATGAGAATTCAGCGTGTAATGCTTTATCTCTCACTCTCTGCGCCAAACTCCAGGGAGATTTAAAATCTCTAATTAGATTTTGGAGGATCTTAGCAGGTCTCTAAATGGACTCAGCCTATATATATTTAGTGAAGTAAGTAATATTGATTTTTAATAAAAGACATGACCTTTCTTCTCTAATGTACCTGAGATCATTTAAGATTTTCATCCTCAAAATAGACAGATATACTTCAAGGAGACACTTGCTTCAGCTTGTTTAAAAAAATAAAGTCTTGTCCTCAAAGGAATGTCCCTAAAACCCTGAGTTCAAATGAATGTCCCTAAGACCCTGAGTTCACATATATACTTTTTAAAAAATGGAAATTGCTAGAGATGTGTTTCTTCTATTTATTGAAAACTATAAATAGCTTTTAAAACTTCCTAAAACATGTAATTTTTCATAGGAGTTGGGGGCTATGCATTTTATTTATTAGAAGAAGAAATTTTAAAATGTGTGATTTAGAGTTTAAAAAAAAGAACAAAATTACTTTTTCACTCATCTTGTTTTATAAGCCAGAACTTGAAAAACATATATATAGGTCATTCTGTGAAAAAAATACACATGCAATTATATTCCCAGTATACTTTATCCTTATATATAATTACATAAAAGAAAAACCCATTGATTTATTCCTTAGGACAAGAAATAAAAATAGTGTATGGCTTAAAGGCAGTGTTTAAGGAAATAAAATCATTCTTTTATCCATTGCATTTTATAACTCAGAGTTAAGAAAATATATAGGATATGAAAGTAATGAATGTATAGGCTATTCCATGATGTGCGTATTATATGCATAATATGTAACACACACTGTGTATTAAATATGAAGGAAATTGTGTTATGTGTATATATAATAGTTCCTTTGTATTTTACTAATACATATATTAGTAACATATCCTAATGTGTCATTAATTTTTAAAATATATATTTATTTTCCCTGATCTTTGCAATAAAACCATTTTTAGTTCATGGAGAGAAAAAAGTTGGGGAGATGAAGTCCCTTGGCTTTCCTTTAAAGAGATGAGGTTGAAAAGAAGAATTGAGATAGCGCTGAGGCCTAGTAGTAGTAGTTAAGGAAGTCAGGTCCCACATGGCCAACCATTCGGTTCAATTCCTGACCCTGGCAGTTTGGAAAACATGCCAGGAATGTGTGTGTGCCTACATGAA
The DNA here is from genome assembly GCA_026018925.1 of Tupaia tana. Taxonomy (NCBI): domain Eukaryota; kingdom Metazoa; phylum Chordata; class Mammalia; order Scandentia; family Tupaiidae; genus Tupaia; species Tupaia tana. The sequence continues at coordinate 45,508,782 of JAKSZU010000013.1, read as the reverse complement.
ATCCCAAAAAAGGTAGAGAAATGGAGAGAAAAGGATTGTGGCATGACCACACCCCATATTTAGTCACTTTCACACTCTCTCTCTCTCTGTCACTAACTAATAAGTGCAAATGTCTTCTGGCAAATATTTTTTTAAAGGAAGAAGATATTATGGAAATATGATATCTAAAAATAAAAGAGCAGAAATCTAACAAGAATTTTTTTTCATATAGTAAATTTGAATTACGATTATCTTTCTGATTTAGTATGTTTTTGAAGTATTCTAAAAGGACTCCAAGGACATATCTATGCTTGCTGCTCTTGTTCTTTCTTGAGTGTTGAGGTGAAAAAAGAAAAACTTCAGTAAAAAATTTGTAGCTGGATTTAAATTTTGAAAGACAGAGATATATTCATCCAGCAGCCAGACTTGGATTAGGAGCAAGAAAACACTACCAAACAACATTTTCTAAATAGCTATTTAATCTATGGGTTTTGTTTTAATTACAATTATAATCATAATCTTTAACATATTTCATGTGACTTCAATAACTCTAATATATTGTTGCATATTTAGCATATAGTGAAGCCTAGTTGTACTAATGTTAACATATTCAGTTTAATGAAGAAAGTATAGAAGTAAAATGATACATGAATGATATTTGCCATCCTTAGATGTCAAATTATTATGATATGATACAATTAGTTTCCCTCTCAATTGAATGAAGAAAAATGTGAGAGAATTAGGCAAAGACATACAATATTATGGGATAACTGAACATGAAATAGTCTATTTCATAGGAAAAATTTCATTTTCTCAATGTCTTGGGAAAATTATCTCCTCAGAGACAGTCACAAAAGACATCTATTTTACTTTGAACTACCTCGTTTGTTCCTTTCTTGTCACCTTTTATGTCAGCATCAACATCATGCTTGTGGTGTGGCTCTCTTCTTCTGCCTGGTCCATTCCAATGAGCTCTTACACTATCTACACTATTTATTTTTATAACCTGTAGTCTGGGCTCCATACTCTAGAAAGAGTGCTTTTAACAATATGGAAAACTCTTTACGTGATTCCATAGTTAAGAACTTTCAACAGTTTCTCAATGTTTTAAAAATATGACTCAATCTGCGGCCAGCAGGTGGCATGGTGGTAAGGGCACTGAACTCCCACGTAGTCGATCACAGTTTGAGTCCTGGACCTGCCAGCTTGCTTTCTCACTCCAGCCCCACTACACTCTGTCACTCTCTGGTCAAATTGAAAGAAAGAAAGAAAGAAAGAAAGAAAGAAAGAAAGAAAGAAAGAAAGAAAGCAAGCAAGCAAGCTAGCTAAATAATAAAGAAGAACATCCTGCTTAAAAAATATTCTTATATCTTTTTAAAAAATTGCCAGTGGGAACATGAACTCACTAGAGAGAGACTAAAAGAGAGTAAGAGGGAGGGAGAATGCAACCCCTTCACCCACCAGTGAGTTTGCATAAGTATCCACATGCCCCTCCTGTGTTTTTTAAGACCCCAGGGCTAGGATCAAAATGTGTGATTGTGGGGATCAGCAGATGGCATAATGGCTACATTGTTGGACTCCCATGTAGTCGACTGTGGTTCGAGTTCTGGACCTGGTGGCTTAAACTCATGCTGGTCGTATGTGCATGCGTGCCCAAGATCCTGAGAGGAGAATGGAGAAAGGATTGAGGTATGGCCATTGCCCCTGGGGGGGGGGGGATTTCTCACTTTTTATCTCTCTGTTTCTCTCTGTGTTTCTGGCTAGTGCACGCAGCTTATACCAAAAACCTCTCCATAAAATAAAAAAGTGTGATTGGTCATGTGGGATCCAGTTTCCTTAACTACTATGCCATGGATTCGCCTTATGTTTTTATTCTTGATTTGATTATTATATACTTTGTGCATGCTTTGAAAATCACATTGTATACCACAAAGATGTACAATAACTACATATAAACATTTTTATTTTGAAATAATTTTAAACTTACAGAAGAGCTGGAAAGATAGTACAAGGAGTTTCATATACCCTTTATCAAGTTTCTCCTAACATTAAAATTTTACATAAATATACTCTATTTATCAAGACTAATATTTAATGCTGGCACAATATTCTTAACTAAACTACAGATTCATTTTCTTTTTCTGCTGACTCCCTTTTCTTCTAAGATCTAAGGTTGTCATCATGTCTCCCTAGTCTCTTCCAATTTGTAACAATTTATCTTTCCACAAGTTGTACTGAGAACATGATACTGACACAAACATACAGGTATCTGAAATAAGTCTCTATCTAGTGGAGGTAGAGATAATTATTGTAATAAAATCAGGTTTCTGGTACAGCAATGACTTTTTTTTCCCTCAGTAGCAGTAGTAACAGAAGTTGCAGCACTATCAAATTCCCAGGGCAAATATGTTAGTTGAAACAAACTATTATGTCTAATTACTTCCTCCAAGGAACAATGATTCAATCAGACATCGCAGTTTGTTCCTAATTGATCAGCTCACTATCTGGCTCAATAGCTTATCTGATAATTCTCTGAGTTAGCCAACATCCTTTTTTAAATTTTTTTTTAAAGATTTTTGCCATAGAATGTGTGTGCTCACCTGAGAGAGACAGAGAAAGACAGAGAAAGTGAGAATTCCAAGAGGAATGGCCATACTGTAATCCCTTCTCCGTTCTCTTTTTTGGATTTTGGGCACACATGGACATGCATCCAGAGTGTTTTCCAAGCTGCTGGGTCTGGGACTCGACTGTGCACTTGGCCATTTGGGATCCAGTGCCATAACCACCACACCACCTGCTGACCTTCCAGCATCTTTTTTTTTTTTTTCTTTGCCATAGAACATATGAGATTGCCAGACAGAGACAGAGAGAGGGAAAGTGAGAAATCACCACCTGGGGAGATGGACACACCACAATCCCTACCCCATTTTCCACTTGGGATTTGGGTGTACATGCATGAGTTTCAAGCCACCATGTCTGGGATTCAAACTGTGGTCTGCTGTGTAAGAATGTAGTGCCTTAGCCACCATGCTACCTGCTGGCCTCTGAGCTGTCAACATCTTTTAATAAATTTATTTTCTTATAAAACTGGTGAAGATAGTTTCTTTTGTTTACAATTATGAGACCTGACTTACTCACAGTCAACAGTTAGCTGTTGGTCTCCCTAGGTGCTTCAGTGGAAATAATTTAGGTTAGTAGTGGTTCTGTTTGCTAGACTGAAGTAAGAAGTGGTCAGTATCACTGATGCAGCTACTGAGTAGAAAAAAATTTCCTTTCAGCAACTGTCACCTAAATGCTGTTAAACCAAACCTAGAACCTCTGAGATTCCACTAATAATACAAACTCCACCTCCGAGCTCACTTACTGGTGAGTCCTAAGCAGTATCTTACTTTCTCCAATATATACAATACATATATTTTTAAACTAACACACACTTACTAGTTTATAATACGTAGAAATGTGTGTAATTATTTGTCCAAGCAACTTCTTCCTCAGTTCTCCCTGAAATTTTAATTTTATTTTTGTATTTCTAAACATTATTGTAGTGAGATTCCAGATGAATGAGGCAGTGCTCAGTCCACCATTGTGAGCTAGATGTACAGTTAGTAATGTTGAACATCATCAAATTGCATGACCAGTTGCCTACTGAATCCACTTCCCAAGAAATTTAAGAGCAAATTCTTGTCTTTATGCTCCCTCTCATGCTTTGTACATCAGTTCTGGGAGAAAGAGGAGGGGGGTATATAACTTATCCAAATGAAGGATTAACTTAAAGAAAAGAGCAGGTATTGAATGATGACTAGGCTTAGGAGGAAAGTATAACTAACAGAGGGTATTGCACATTGCCTTCATTCCCGAAAGGATTCTGTCCTCTAATCCGTCAAGAGATTAATCCTGCTGACTCAATATTTTGGTCCTCAAGAGCTCTGAGATATATACGATCCCTAACCATAAACATTCAGGTCCATTTACTGAATTTACTACTTGTCACTAATAAATTGCTTTACATCGAGTGTAATGATAAGATAATGTCAATAAAAGCTGTAAAAATTACACTAGCTTGCTATTTCGGATTTCACAGTGATGAGGTGAAGAGCATAAAGATGGTATTTAATAGAAAAACTACCCATTAACCTGCTCTTTCATAACCTTGGGAAGTCCACTGGCATGGGAAGTTCATCACAAAATTTAGTTTAGAAATTCAACATTCCAATAATTAGTAGCAGCTAACAACTCTATTTTAAAATAACACTTTGAATATAACCAAAAGGAATTTTTGTTTTAAAATAGTAGTAACATTATAGAAAAAAATAAAAAGAACAATTTTGCTAGTCATTATATGCTCCTTTTCTGGTAATATTTTTAGTCTTTCTTCTATGTATGACAAGAATTACATTTATTAATATGACTAAAATAACAAAGCCTGAATACATTCTCATTTGAAAATAACATGATAAGTGCTAGTCAAAATTATAGATAGATTTCATTCTAATTTTATTATCTTACTAATTTTTCTGCATAGGTATTGAGATTATTGGGTAAAGTCATAAGCCTTGGAATCAGAGTATGTACTTTTATGTCACAGCATGATATTAGTGCTGAACATCTGTATTATCTTGAGCAGCTACTTAAAGTCTCTGAGATTCACTTATTTGTTTGTTTTTAGGTTTTGCCATGGGGAACAGGTGCTTGTCTGAGACAGAGAGAGATACAGAGAGAAATCACCCTGCACCCCAGTGTGGATGGCCATGCTACCATCACCTCGATTCTCCTCTCCAGATTTTGGCCACAAACGTACAAGCGCCCAGAGTGATTTTCAAGCCACCAAGTCTTAGTTTGGCAATTGAACTTCAGTTGGTCATATGAGTCATGAGTCTAAACCACTACACCATCTGCTGGTCCAAAGATTCACTTTCTTATGACTAAAATGAAGTAAAAATGGTACCTTGAGGGTTGTTGTGAAGACTAACTGAAGGAAAGTATTTAAAGCATTAAACATAATCACTAATAACTGTTTTATTCATTCATTCCTCAAATGCTTATTGAAATTCACTTTGTGCCAGATACTGTCCTAGGGTACGATGAGGGCACTGGATAAAAATCTCGACCTTTATTAACCTTACATTTGAATTGACAGAAGATGGGCTTATAAGCATAAATATAATGTATAAAGTATAAGATATTTAAATCTTCTGGAGAAAAAAGAATAGGGAATGGAGAATGAGATATGGCATGGTATGGAAGGACGTAATTTAAACAGGATAGTCAACAAAAAATGGTTCACAAAGAATCTTATATTTGAGCAAAAACCTCAAGCAAATAAAGCAGTAGTCATTAAATTTAATTTTTATTATTATTACAGGAAATACAAAATATATATTGCATTCTATGTATGTTGGCATAGAAACTCTGAGGAAACACAGAAATTTAATCAGTACTCAACTCAATGTTTACTGTACAAAAAACTCCTTTGTGCATCTATGGATAAAATTCTCCAAGAAGGTCTCAATAAATTTAACTCTAAAATTTTACTTTATAAGATATATACTTATGCTTTTGATTCAGAACTGTCCTTGATTAAAAATCTACAACACTTATGTATAAGTATTTATAACTGACAATTCCATATTTTTCTTCATTTCTTTAACCCTATAAAAATTATTCTGGCCATGTGTTCATTTTATCTTTGCAATAATTTTCTTAATTTTCTATTTTTTGGGGGGAAGAAAGGAGGCAGGGAGAAAGGAAGAGGAGAAGGCATTCCATCATGGGGACTGGTGACACTGCACAACATTTCCTCCATTTCTCTCTCCATTCAGGATTTTGGGCATGTACACATGCTTGCCTGGAATGTTTGCAAGCCACTGAATCCAAGACTTAAAAGATGCAGTCAGCCATGTGGGGAAAAACATTATAGTAAGAAAATAGCTAAAATAGGTGTAGGAATAAATTGTACATTTTTAAACTAATCCATAAAGAATTAAAATACTAGAAACCTTTTCTAACCATTTTTAATGTGTTATCCATAGAATCACAAATCTAAGTTTTCCAATTTGTAATTTAATGCTTTGTGACCATACCAAACTTCTTTCATCATCATATTTTTCATTGATCAGCTTGAGATCTTAAGTAATGACTGAAAGTTAATACATGGGAATAATTTGCACAAAAACAATTTTACCAACTTGATAGCTGATATGTTCTAGAGACTTTCACACACACTTCATACGAAACAATAATTTTCTGAATCTTTCCATGAGTTAATTTGGTTTGCCTTCATCATTCCAGACATAAAAAGTCATAATATGCATTCTTAAGTCAAAAACAGAGAAAGTGATAGACTTACATTCAAGTATTTTCTAATTTCCCTGTACTATTTTTTACTTGGAAAAAAACAGAGGGGAATTTTAAATCTTACATGTATCAAAACCATAAACAAATATAGAGCTTAGCATTTTTTTCCAAAAAGTTTATATTTTTCCTACAGAAGCGATACAATTTCAAGAGAAAGTAAAAATAACATAACAGTGGTCTCAATGTCCAAAAGTCTTAAGTGAGCTGGATTCTGAGTTTACATGTCTTAGGCCTAATTGGATCCCTATCTTCTGCTGCAAGCCTCCATGTTTCCCACATCGGTAGTCTCAAGTCTTTGCAAATTGATGCTTGATTATATTTTTAGTGCTTTCTACTCCTTATAACCAGAATTTTATTCCATTAGCGGCAGCAATATTCTGACAATTATTTTTGGAGGGGAAAGACACAATATTTGACTGCCAAGGGTAGTCGAAGTGTTAATTTGCACCCTACAATAACAGCAGCAACAAAAACCACACATACACATACACACACACACACACACACACACACACACACACACACGCACACACTACTTGCCAAATACTATTTATTTATTTATTCATTTTAAGAAAGATTTTTGCTATAGGGCATGTGTTCTTGTCTTAGAAACAGAGAGACAAAAAGTGAGAAATCACCCCCCAGGGGGGATGGCCATGCTGTAATCCCTTCTCCTCCATTCTCCTCTTGGGATTTTTGGCATGCACACACACATGCCTGGCATGAGTTTTAAGCTGCAGTATCCAGGACTCAAACCACAGCCAACTATTTGGGAGTCTAGTGTAACCATTATGCCATCTGTTGGTCCTGCCAAATGTTTTTAATCTTACAGAAAATATACTGTTATTTACATATGGAATTTACTTTCCTCATAGAATTTAATGCAACAAAGGTCAAAGGGTCAAAAATAGGCTTTGCTTTTTTTTTTTTTTGCAGATAGGTAAATTGAGTTCCCACTGTCTCACTATGTGTGGCTCCAGTCAGGATACAAACCCAGTGTGAGTTTATAGAAGATCAGGGCTACAAACCACTCTCCTGTATTGACTCCCTTTCCTTTGAAATTAAATCATTTTGTACCTTGTACCTTGTGCATTGTTGCTTTTAAATATTTTTTTAATTTTAAAAATTAAATTAATTTTAAGTTAAATTATCTTTACTTTTAATATTAAAATATAGACTATCTGTAAAAAGTTTTAAGTATAAAAATATGAAAGTAACTATTGGCATGACTGTCAATCTGAATTAATTTTAATTCGATCAGAGTGCTTGGTTGAACCTAATGTTCATGAATTCTAGCTAACCAAGGTTCGCAGAGATGATAGTGAGACTAGATAACTAAACTCATAAAATATGCAGGAAACAAATTGGTTTTGCAATTAGAAACACAGCTAAGATCAGGCCACATAAGCAATGTGGATATAGAATACCACTGGTTCTGTCACCACTAAAGAACTGTCACCATTGGCTGTGCCCTCAGTTGGCTACTTATCATTGCAGACATTGTTCTTTTTTTTTTTTTTTTCTTCCTGACCCTACATGTAAAGCATTCAGTCTTTCATCAAGTCTGATATTATCTGTTGGTGTTTACTAGATTTTCTTTATTGGATTGAGAAAGTTACCTCCTCTTAATTCCTATGTTACAGAAGATTGTTTTCAGGAACTGATGCTGGATTTTCTCAAATGCCTTCTTTTACTTAATTAAGATAACTATATGGATTTTAATTTTTCAGTTTGTTAATATGCTGAATTGTTTAATGGTTTTCTAAATAATTATTAATATAATTTTATTTATTATTAGTATTTTAAAAATTTGCTATATGGAATGTATGCTCATCTGAGAGACAGAGAAAGAGAGGGAAAGTGAGAAAGCAATCTGCCAGGTCTGAGACACAAACTGTGGTTGGTAATGTGGGAGTCCATCACCTTAATCACCATGCTGCCTACTGGCTCACATTAATACTTTATAAATATTAAGTCCAACCCTATATTTCTGGTATTAAATTCCAATTGATTAAGACACACTATTCTTTCTATATATTCTATATGTTGTATATCATTTTGCTAAAATTTTACTTAGAATCTTTGCATCTATATTAATAAAAAATCAGTCTGTGGTTTGTCTTTTTTTGTAATATCTTTATCTGAAATTAGTTTTGGGATAAATTCCCCCCGAAAAAATATTGTTATTTATTTCTCCTGCTTTGATTTTAATTGGAAGAATTGATAGAACTTCTTCCATTAAAGGTTTGTAAAATTCGTTAGGAAAGCTTTATGGGCCTGAATTTTGCTTCATTGAAATGTTTCTGCTATATATTTAAAATGATTGATGTCTAAATGACCATAGTGTGTGTGTGTGTGTGTGTGTGTGTGTGTGTGTATGTGTATATATATATATATTTTTTTTTTCTTTTGAGAGGTTTCTGCTATAGAGCAAGTGCACTCATCAGAAAGACAGAGACAGAAAGTGAGAAATCACCCCCTGGTAGGATGACCATGCCGCAATCCTTTCTCCTCCATTCTCCTCTTGGGATCTTGGGCATGTACAAACACATGCCAGGTGTGAGTTTAAGCCACTGGGTCCAGGACTATATTTAATATACCTTCTATCTATTATGGTAGTTTTTTCTTCTTAAATAAAGCATGGTAGTTTTTATCTTTTTTTTTTTTTAGAAGAAATTTTTCCTTAGGGTACACATGTTCACCAGAGAGAGACAGAGATAGTGAGAGGGAAAGGGGAAATGGTCATGTGACAATCCCTTCTCCTTCATTTTCCTCCTGATATCCCAGGCACACATGCACAGGCATCAGGTGTGAGTTTCAAGTCACCATGTCCCATACTCAAACAGTGGTTGGCTATGTTGGAGTCCAGGTCTGCCATCTCATGTTCCAGTAGTTTTTATTTTTCAAGGATTTTTTTTCCACAAGGATACAGATATGTTACTCATAATATTTTTTATTATCCTTTTCATATCTATGGACTTGGCAGTGATATGCCGTATCTTATTCCTGTTATTGATCATTTGAGTCTTCTCTCTTTTCTGTCTGATCAATATGAGTAGATACTTACTGATTTTATTTATATGTTCACTAAAATATTTTGAATTTTATTAATTTTTGCTATTTTACATTTTATTGATTTTTTTAATCCTTGAAATTATTTTTCTGTACTTACAGTTTAACTTTATCTTCTCTTCCTGGTTTCTTTATTTTTTCCTCTTTATATTTTATTTTTTTTTTTAAGAGGCATTTTTGCTATAGTGCATATAAGCTTGCTGGAGAGACAGAGAGACAGTGAGAAATCACCCTCAAGGTGGATAGCTAAATTGCAATCCCTTCTCCATTCTCTTCTCAGGATTTTTTGGGACAAATGCACATGTGCCCTAATTGTTCAAGTCACTGTCCCCATAAGATACATTTCCATGTTACTGTGTAAGCCTAATTAGCTTCACTGAAATAATCAATATTCTGAATTTTACCATATTTAGTGATAAATATTTCTAAATATCTAGCAAAATTATTGTTCTAAAAATACAGTTGCATTAGCTTAAACAAACTGATCCATTTTGGTCTTGTTTTTATGATATATTAAGTGAGTCCAAAGCACTGCTTAGTCTAGGGCTATCACTTGGTAATTCAAGACTTTCTTGAGTACTCTACTCAATGCCTTGTGATTATATCTAGTCTGACTGGTGAGAATAAGCTCTATCTCTGGCCCTAGGTGAGTGCCTGATACTATTCTCTGATATTTTGAGATTTTATGTTCCTTAGGCTTAGGTGACTTCCTCATGCATATTCAGTGATGAATACTCTGCTGACTGCACACATCTCCAGGGTTTTCTTTTTGTTCAGCTCTCTCTTTTTCAGTATTTGAGCCTAAAAACTTCAGTACTATAATCTTGTAACCTAGAACCTTCAAGAATATGACATATTATTGTCATTATTTCCCTAAATTCTCAGCTCAAACTACTCATCTCAGAATACTCATCAACTCCACTTGGGCTTCCTTTCTCAATTCTGTATCTGAGAAACTTTATAAAGGATGTAAGCTGGCCATTCATCAGGCTCCCTGGCTTATTCCATATTTCTCAAGTTACTGCTCATTATTTTATGATGAGCAGTTTTAAAAATACAGTTTTATGTATATTGTCTGTTGTATTTTTTGTTGTATCCTAGTATTGTTATTGTATCTTAGGAGAATTCTCTTTCATTTTTTTTTTTTTTTTAATAGGATGCTTGTGTTTGCCAGAGAGACAGAGAGAAAGTAGCTACACCACCTGGGGGGGGGAGGGGGTATAGCCATGCCACAATCCCTTCTTCTACATTCTCTCAGGATTTGGGGCACACATGTTCCTGGTGTGATTTTAGAGACTCAAAATGGGGTATGGGACTCAGACTGGGGTTGGCCATATGGGAGTCCAGCACCTTAACCACTACACCACCTGTTGGCCTCTTCAAATGGTTTCTAATACCCTGAAATTTACAAGGATATATATATTCAGTCATTTTAATATCTTACTATGAATTAAGTAAAATTTAGTCATGGTAAAAAATTTACACAATAAAGTGTGCATGTGTATAAATATACATATATGTGTATATTAATATACATATATGTATATTTATACTTATGTATATATAAAAATTTATATATTTATGTGTGTATATATATGTGTGTGTATATATATATATCTTGTGTGTTTATTCTGCTACTATTTATACATAAATACAAAAATTTAGACTTAGATGCAGGAGAGAAAAATGATGGTTAATATTAGTCGAAAGTGTTAGTGTTGTGAAGAAAAGAATAAACTTTACAAAAAATCTAATAGAAAGGTAAGATGATTTAGAAAGTATTATGTATTGATAGCCACAACCACAAATAGATTGAATTAAAGCTGCTGTATAGTTGTGAGAACATTCTGACTCTGAGCAAATATTGCTCAAACTGTGATTTCTAACTCAGCAAGTAAGAATCATACTAGAAAAGGAAAGAATCCAACAAACTCCAGAATTTATATAATTCAATTATTTAATACAAGAAAAACCATTCATAATATAAAACATTCAGTGTTTCAGGAGAGTGTTTGATATAACACCAGAAATCTAATTATTCTCTATTTGGACTGCCTTTAATGATTTTCCCTAGGATAACAATTTAAAATAATTTTTTTTTTTTTTTTTTTTTTGGAGAGGTTTTTGCTATAGGGCGCGTGCGCTCGCCAGACAGACAGAGAGAGACAGAGAGATAGAAAGCAGGAAATCACCCCCCAGGGGGGATGGCCACGCCGCAATCCCTTCTCCTCCATTCTCCTCTCAGGATCTTGGGCACACACGCACACGCGCCCGGCATGAGTTTAAGCCACCAGGTCCGGGACTCGAACCGCGGTCGACTACGTGGGAGTCCAGCGACATAGCCATTACGCTAACTGCTGGTCCCACAATTTAAAATAATTTTTAAAACTTTAATTACTGAGCCAGCAGCTGGCATAATTGCTATATTGCTGGAATCCCACGTAGTCGACCACGGTTTGAGTCCCGGACACAGTGGCTTAAACTCACACCAGGCGCATGTGTGTGCATGCCCAAGATCCCGAGAGGAGAATGGAGGAGAAGGGATTGCGGCATGGCCATCTCCCCAAGGGTGAGTGATTTCTCTCTTTCTTTCTCTGTCTTTTTGATGAGCACAGGAGCCCTATAGCAAAAATCTCTTCAAAACAAACAAAAAAAAAACTTGAATTATCATAGGCTTAGTATGAGAACTTAGTACAAGAAAATGACTTATTTGGTAGAATTAGGTGATTCAGGATCTTGGACATGTGCTATTTATTTGTAGATAATAAGATTTTGCTTTGCTTTGAGGTTCACACAGATATACACTTCCCTGAACATTTATAGTTTTACATGGGTCTGTGACTAGTTCTCACCTATAGCAAGTGGAAGAAATGTGTTACTTTTTGTTCCAATTATTTAATTTTCAGTGTGAGATTCTCTAGCTCTCTTTGTCCATGAAAATTGTAATAAAATCCTTTCATTAAAAAGGAGAAGTCAAGCCTTGAGCCATCCTGAATCACTGAGTATAGTACCTTCATAGCAATAATTGCCTTAGACAATAGCTTTGATTCATGGTGAATTTTGCATAGGCAAAATAAATTTTTATTTTTGTTAAGTCATTGAATTATTTGATTTTACATTACATAGCTAATTCTAACAGTCCTATGACCTAAATCTGCAATATGATCATGGATAAAATGATATGATGAGTATACACATTTTTAATATGATTTTAATGAGTTTCAATAAAAGTAATTCAGTTTTTAACTTTATTATGTAAAATTAGAAATTCTTCTGTTCATCTTCATTTATAAATAATGGAGGATATAATAAAGAAACATATAGTATGATTAAAATCGTTAGTTCACACTTTTTCTGGTATTTAATATTTACATATGTATTCCCATACATTAGTTATATTTTTAGTGACTATTTCGATACTGCCTTATATCTGCAACAGTGTTTTGGTAAATGTTGAGCACACAAATCATGTATGTTAATAGGGAAGGTGAAGATGCTATCACTACAGAGAGGTTTTAATTTCCTAGGAAAGTAGCATTAATAATAGTCATTTTTATCTATTGGCTTGTATTTATCTATATGTAACAGAAAAGTGATTCAAAATAGCATTATTTAATTAAGAGTGATTCAAAATAGTATTATTTAATTATTGCACATAGCAAGAAGTTTGGGGTTAATGAATTGCAGTAGATTAATGATTAGTGGATTGGTATCTTTGTGACTCTATTGGCTCTTTAATTTTTGTCAGTAGAATTTTACCACTACTTTGAAACTCATAGTATCATGCAATACAAGAAGAGATAGATGAATGTGGAAGGTAGCATCAGCCACTTCTGATTCCAGCTTTCTAGAATTCTTCAACTTTGCCTATCCCCCAAACTTTCCTGTAAATTCAGTGAAACGCTAAAGGATATCTTTCTCAATACACAATGCCAATATAAGCAGGCTTATGATCAAAATAAAACAAATATAAAAATCTCATCACTAACACAAATACAGACATGCAAATATCAGATTCTCTCCATATTGGGTTTAGGAAAACTTCATTCTCTGGCCCTTACCTACAGTAATAACATATACTGTCTTCAGGATTTTTCAGCTCCACCATGATCAGATCATAGCCACATTTCAGTCAGTTATCTCATCTCTTACTGCAAGTCCTGGGCTATTTGCCTGCTCTGTTAGTTCTGCTGCAAACTTAATTTGCTTACCCACTCAAAGTTTCACTTATGACACTATTATTTTTTCTTTGTTCATATGATAGCAACTACATGCTATCATGTCATTTGGTGTTTCCCTGGTGCCCAACACAGTAGAGATGCATTTTATTGTTCTTTGTTTCAACAGTATTTGAACAAAAGCCTCTTCCTGTGAGTGCTCTAAACTCAAGGAGTAAGTCAAATTAAGCGTTCAATGTGTTCATTGGATAATTGTGAGAACAGGATAAACGTGAATTCCGTCAACATGAAACAAAGTATGAAATATGGTTTAACCAATCAAACATCTCATGATACTTCTGTAGGCTAATCAGCAGTTATAAAGAGGCATTATTCTCTTTTATTCTAGACTGGCTGATGATGTTCACAAGTTTATGAGAATTTCTTAGAGCTAATCATCTTTAGACAACTTTAATATCTCAGATCCACAGTTGGCCCTTATGTCAATTAATACATTCACAATAGGTTTTGGAATTGGATAATGGCAATACACTTTGAACATTATCAAGCACATAAAAGTTTCTGATGGATGAGCAATAGCCAAGTAAAGTTGCTGATATAAAATTTGTTCATGGATCTTCATTATATCTTCTTTAAGTCCTCATTACATATTCAATCTGTGCATTTTGAGTCTGTTCATATCATTTTATTTTTTCCTTTCTTTATATACACTGGATTAGTCTTTTCTTTATATATTATCAACATCATTTACTGAACATATGCTACGTGGTAGTTATTGTGCTGTATTTCAGTAAAGAAAAATGAGTGAAATTAAATAGTCAAAGCCACACAGTGTAGGAGGAAAGGTTAAGTTTGGTTAAGTGTTATAAGTGGTATTATAGAAGTTTGCATGAAGTAGTAATGGAACGAAGAAAGGAGTGCTCGAAAAGTTTTCGTAGATGAAATACATGAATATGACCATTGACCTGGGTTGTATATTTGAGTACAATAAAAATGAGTGTTTCTCAGGGCTGGCTCCATGGTGTATAGGTAAGGGAAGCCAGATACCACATGGCAACCAAGAATCAAATATCTGACTCAGTCTAGCTGAAACTGCCAGGCACACATGTCAGTGACCAAGATCTATCTGACTGGAGGGCTGGAGGTAGCAAATCATGGCATAACCATACCTGCAGAGGTGCTTCTCTCTCTCTCTCTGTTTCTGCCTCATGGGTATGTGTACATGCTTCATCGTGAATAAAGAAACAAATAACATTTAGAAAAAAAGTATTTCTCAGTGGGAAAAAATAGCATAATAATAGAATATAAAGCGTAAATCTGCCTGAGTTTTGGCAGGAACTAGAATATCACAGTTCCTAATGATTGATAAAGTTATGTCCATAAAATTTTGTATATTTACAATGATCTTTTTTCTTTGAGAGGTTTATGCTATAGGGGCGTGTGCACTCGCCAGAAAGACAGAGAGAAACAGAAAGCAAGAAATCACCCCCAAGGGTGGATGGCCTCGCTGCAATCCCTTCTCCTCCATTCTCTCTCAGGATCTTGGGCATGCATGCACATGCACCTGGCAGTGGATCTGACTCAAACCGCAGTCAACTACATAGCCATTACTCCAACTACTAGTCCCTACAATTATCTTAATATGGTTATAGTATATATTGTATATATTTCAACAATAAAAAGCTTGTTTTGACAAAGACCAAGATTAAAAATAGTTTCACAAATTTATTTTATATATTTTAAATATTTTAATATTTATATTTTCTATGGTAGATTACTTAGTATTTTTCACTTTTGGCCTGAATTTTTCTTTTTAAGAAACCTTTTATTATTTAATATTATTGTCAACACTTGTAATTGACTTTATTTTGAAGACACTGTTAAATGCAGAAAGGAATTGTTTATCCTACTCTAAAATATTATTGCATTTAGCTAGGTAGGTGATCAGATCCTATGACCAAAACCTTAAAAAAAATCTAATTAGTACTGATAAACATAAGGTATATATATTCTATGTGGAGAGAGAAAGAGTGAAGCCATAAAAGATTAAAATGAGAGAATGTACAAGTTGCATTTTCTAATCATAATTAAATAAAATTAGATTTTCTAATCATAATCAAATAATTTAGAATATATGACTCCCTAAAATTCTGAAGAGAGAGTAAAAGCACCTTCCAATAAGGGCATGGCTATGCTACAATCCTTTTTCTCTTATTCCTACTTCCTGTCAGGATTTTGAGTATGCACAAACATGTGATGAGTGTGTTTTTCAAGTTGTCAGGGACAGGACTCAAACCATGGTCAGTCATGTGAAATCCAGCTCCTTTAATTGCTGAACCTGGATTTTTGATGCATGAAGACGCTCCCTTATTAGACAAGTGACTCCTTTTACAAGATACATGTTTTGCTTACACACATTGGTCACAAAATTTGCAATTTACAATTGTACCTAAATAATTACAAACTTTTACATGTCGTGGGCCTTTTCAATTGCAAACAGAGTAAAAACATGACTGGTAAATTTTCAACTGCTGAAAGTTTTCTAGTTGTCAATGTCTTTGTATCCAAGTGTGCTACTGAAGAATGGACTCAGAATGGCTTATGACACCTCTAATTCAATGCCACTCCTTAGCTCTGCTTTCTAAGCTGTGCCCCATCATAGACTTTTGCTAGGAGGCAAATTATGTGAGTAAAGCATCAATATTCATTCCTCAAAGTTCTGCTGTTTGTTTTTTGTTCATTTATGCTAACGTATACATGGGTTAGAACTGGTCCCATAGCCCTGTGGTTAAAGGAGCTAGATACCACATGGACAACCACAGTTCAAATCCTGGTCCCAAGGCTTGAAAAACATGCTTGAAAAACTGAGGCACTAGTATATGTGCATATGTGTGCCCCAAATCATCCAAAGATTGAGAAAAGAAGGAAAATGGTTTGTGATTTTATTTTGCTCCATTAGGATTGCTTTCTCTTTATCTCTGGTGAGCACAAGTATCCTTAGATAAGAAAAAAAGTACAAAATACAAAAATTTCAGATATTATTGGTCAAAGAGAAGATATATTTCTCATAAACAGACTTCTAGAAAATTTCAAATTAGTGAGCAGAGGCTGAATCTACCTATTTACATTCACAGTGTCTACTCCCTAATACTTATTTCACTACTGGAGCATTAGAAGAGCTAAAATGGTAAAATGTAGAAAGAGCTAAATAAGATCATTTAATAAATGGTGATATAAATAAATCTTTTTGTAATATAAATTAAAAATTCGAAAAATTTAGTTAAAACTAATGTTAAGACTTGGTTCTGATTTTCAGTAAATGGTTTTGGTTACCACATGCTCTCCTGATATAGTCCCTCATGCTTTGGTTAGTCCATATTGTTTCAGAGGCAGAAAATGGAAAATAGTGAAGGACAAAAGAGAAAATGAGTCACTAAGGAAGCTGACACCTCATTAGATTTAAAAAATGCAGTCTGCTTTTCCATGAATATCATTAAAGCCCTGAGAAAACTAAAAAGTCCTATCAAATTCCAGGCAATGGAAGCAAGCAAAATAGCTCAACTAGTTCAAAACTGCATATCCTACCAGTGCTGAATCAAAATTAACTTAAACTATTGGACCACCTTGTATTTTCAAGAGAAATTGTTCTTTCATGTATTTAAGTGTTTTGACCTCCTTAATAATCCAAGTAAAACTGTTTCAACATAATATATGTTTAATATAAACGTAGCACTTATATCTAACGTTAATCCAGTATGCCTCTATTATATACCTACTATGTGCAGAGCTGTATAAGAAATAAATAGGCAACACCTAAATACATATAAATACACTCAGAAAAGAATAGCTCCAATTCACAAGGTACTAAATGTTGGTTGAGGGAATAACTTGCATCTCTGTGAAATAACCAGAGAACACAGGCAAGTCTAAGAAAGTGGAAAATATGGTGCAAAACTAGAAAATAAAAGCAAAACAACAATTAGTATACTAGGAAGATATCTGGAATAAAAGGAAACTAAGAGAACAAAAATTTTAAAAATCAGTATTCAATTTAATTATCTTCTACTTGGCAGGTGACCTTGATCAAGCCAAGCATTTTTTAATCCCAGCCATTCACAAGCTAAGAGCAAATAATAAAATCTATCTCAAAGGTTTGATGTAGGGATTAAATGAGGCAATGAATATGAATGTGCTTTAACAATTGTAGGTTACTCAAAAAGTTTTGTCAGGGAGAGTCATTTTAGTCTAGAGTGGATATTGCTGCTCTGCTCACTAAGTAGTTTCAGAAGAAAACTGGGAGGGACCTTTGGCATCATCTCTTTCTACGGCTTCATTTTACAGATAATTAAACTGTGGTTTATAGAAGTTAAACTTTAAGTGTCATTGTTTTTTAAAAGGGCTGCTGGAACAGGGTACTAAGTAAATATATATTGCTGCTTTTATTTCTCAGATTTACTTAGCAGGTTTTTGCAGAATTATCACTCCCTGCTCTGCAGTTTTAAAGATACTGAGATGGATATGTCAACGCAAAAATGAAAACCGAGGCACAATAAGTAAAACAAAAGGAATTATTTCAGCCAAGGACTTAGGACAAGTCTCCTGGATGACACTTTTCCAGCTGCCTATGATGCACAACAAAAAAGCTGCTGAGAAGGCTAATTTATATAAAAAAGAAAAGGGCTATGAAGAGGGGCGTTTATAAGCCCTTTCTCAAGTATCCACATTGTACTATTTAAAGTCACACAGGCAACTGGCTAGCTGTAGATGGTCCTTTACATACTGAATTCTGAGAACATTATCAGGAAAAAAGGATGGGGATCATACTGTCAATGTCGATTTGATTTCTGAAAATTAAAACATGTCTTTAGGGCAATAATCCTGATAGGTGTAGGTCATAACCAAGCAAGACCTCAATATGCATGCTTCTCTTGGAATGAATGGGCCTTTTGTTCCATAGATTGCTCTGAACTGCTTTTCTTTCTCAGCTAATTCATGATTGAATTAAAATAAACAAACAAAACTGACTGCTCTTATTCAACAATCATCAAGGAAGACTTCTGTGACCAGATGAAACCAGCCCCTAAAAGAGTCTTAAATATCCTGATTCTATTCAAACTTTAGAGACCAGTCCGAAGTCTAGGCCTCTAGAACTTCAAACAAACCAACTAGAACCTGGGGTTCCCACAACCCCCTATTTAATCTTGACTAGTTTGCTACAGCAGCTTACAGAATTCAAAGAAATTCTTACTTAACATTTACCAGATTTAAAGGATACAGATAAGCATCCAGATGATACATAAGGCCAAGGTGAAAATGTTCCAAATACAGAAGCTTTAGTTGGGGTACGCCATTCTCCTAGCAAATGGACGGGTTTCTGGTTCACCTTTCTGCAAACCTCCACGTGTTCACTAAACCCTGTCCTCTTGCGTATTTTTACAAAGACTTTATTGCAGAGACCAGCAAGTGGCATGATGGTTAAGGTGTTGGACTCCGACATGGCTGACCACAATTCAAGTCTCAGACGTGGTGGCTTGCTCTCTCTCTCCGCTCTGTATGTGTGTGTTTGTCTATCTCTGGTCAACTGAATAATAATAATAATAATAATAAAGCTAAATAAATAATTCTTTAAAAAAAGACTTTATGGGGAACCAGCAGTTAGCGTAATGGCTATGCCGCTGGACTCCCACATAGTGGACCGCGGTTCCTGTCCCGGACCAGGTGGCTTAAAACTCACGCCAGGCATGTGTGCGTGCGTGCCCAAGATCCTGAGAGGAGAATGGAGTAGAAGGGATTGCTGCGTGACCATCCCCCCGGGGGGTGATTTCTCGCTTTCTGTTTCTATGTCTCTGTCTGTCTGGCAAGCGCACGCGCCCTATAGCAAAAACCTCTCCAAAAAAAAAGACTTTATGGCATAGGCATGACTCAAGGATGGGTAACCATGTAAAAAAATGACTGGACAAAAAGGTATAATCTCATGCTACTATAGGCTGAGTGGAGAAATCCAGGGAATGTCTGCTTAGATTCTTTGTGACCTCCAAATGCAGCATTCTTTCCTCCTGAATATGGAGCAGTTTGCTTATGGAATGAAGGTCATGTGATTTATGACCAGAAAAAAATAGGAAGATTAGAAGTTGTATGATGCCTTGGGGCTAGTTATTGGGTCCTGCCTTAGGAAGAAGGAGGAGCATGTGAAGGGAGGTCAGGAGGTCAGACTGTCTTTTGCCTTTATCTCTCTGAAGCTATTTCAGAAACCAAGGACAAAATGTCAAACATCAATATTTAGGAGCCAGGAACCTTGGTTAAAAACCAGTATATATCGTAATATATATCACAGTAGTCCTAATGCTCAAAAAAATAAAATTCTAGAGATATGATATTACTAATAGCTCCCAGATTTAAAGGATACAGATAAGCATCCAGATGAAGATACTGTGTAATAACAACTATTCTTTAATAATTGTTATGCTAAATCTGTGAGATAAAAAGTCACTGTATTTAGAAATTATTCTATCATTAATGACCAAACTCTCTCAAAGTTTAGGTGCACATTTTCGTCTTTAACAGTTAGATAGAATTCTCCCCTTAACATTTAGGCTAGAACTTTCTTTCGCCACAAAAATTATAGCTGTCTATTTTGTCGTTCATTGCTTATTCATGGGCAGAAATCACTTAAAGCAAATTGCATTATGAAAAATAATGTTCATAATTTAATTCTAATCTGCCGATCATATTTGCTTAAAAGATCACACGTGTCCACTATTATTAATAATAACCAGTCTCTAATAGTCATAAATTAGATTGCTTGTAATTATATTACTTAGAAATCTTGCAATGTCTATGTGAAGAGAAGGTTTTCATATCTAGTTAATCATTTAAGTTTTACCTTATTCAAAGGTTACAAACCCTATTAATTCCTTCCAAAATGCCATGATTCTTTGGGCTATACATGAATTGCTACGAATTTTTTCTCTGTGGTGTATATTGAAGATTTTGGGGGAACCAGCAGTTAGCGTAATGGCTATGTCGCTGGACTCCCACGTAGTCGACCGCGGTTCGCGTCTCGGACCCGGTGGCTTACAACTCACGCCGGGCGCGTGTGCGTGCGTGCCCAGGATCCCGAGAGGAGAATGGAGAAGAAGGGATTGCGGCGTGACCATCCCCCCTGGGGGGTGATTTCTCGCTTTCTGTCTCTATGTCTCTCTCTGTCTGTCTGGCGAGCGCACGCGCCCTATAGCGAAAAACCTCTCCAAAAAAAAAAAAAAAAAAAAAAAAAAAAGATTTTGGCATGTACATATGTTCTTATTTATTTAATTCATAAATACATTTGCTTTATGTTTATAATAAAATCAATCAATACTTTTTATTATTTTTTTAAAACTGCAGATATAGGCACCAGCAGATGGCATAATGGTTATGTAGCTAGACTCCCATGCAGTCAGTCAACTGCAGTCCAGTCTTGAACCCAGCGGCTTGAGGAGAAGGAATGGCAGTATGGCCATCCTCTCAGGGGATGATTTCTCACTTTCTGTTCCTCTGTTAAGTGCACGTGCCCTATCACAAAAATCTCTCTCAAAATAAATAAATAAATAAATAAACTGCAGATATATAACTAATTGCTTACAAACTCATATTCAATTGTTAACCTTTCTCTACCAAAGGGATTGACCATAAAAACAGTCATGCACCAGGACCAGCAGTTAGTGTAATGGCTATGTTGCTGAACTCCCATGTAGTACTGGACCCAGTGGCTTAAACTCATGCCGGTTGCATGTGCATGCGTGCCCAAGATCCCAAGACGAGAATGGAGGAGAAGGGATTGCGGCGTGGCCATCCCCCTGGAAGGTGATTTGTTGCTTTCTGTCTCTCTGTCTCTCTCTGTCTTTCTGGCAAGCACATGCGCCCTATAGCAAAAACCTCTCAAAAACAAAACAAAACAGTGAAGCAGCTGTATGTTTAGGATATAAAATATTTAACTAACTTAAAGGAAATTTATCAATGTACCTGAAAGATATTCAGGGGAAAATATATGGTAAAAAATTTTATCACAAAATTTTTTCACATATTTTTAAAATACATATTTTAGATAGCTTATTTGATAGTTTCTATTCCTGTTTTTTTTCACGTACACTTGCGAATGGAAAAGTTAACAGAATAAATGGAACTTATGTACAAGTTTATTTTGGTGCAAATTCTTTTATTTAATAATTTATGTCATTGTAGGTTTTCTTCTTATTTTTAAATTTTTCTCTAGGTTGAAGGTTGTAGTTTTCTAATTCATTTGAGTATATTAATTTTTTATTCATTGCTTGACTTTGTGATTGGTATGTTGTTGAGCATTTAAATTTTAATGGTATTTTTAAGTTGTCTAGTTAATTTATTTATTTTTCTTGAGAATTATTTATACATTCAAAACCAATTGTAAGTTTCTCTAGTGTAGGTATTAACAACCTCTTACTTATTCTAGGCCTACCTTTTGCCTCATACTAAGGTCTGTCTTCCTGGGGTAGATGCAGAATATTTCAAGTGTATAAAGAAATCTCCACTTGAGCTGGTCAGAATTTTAATGTCTATAGCCATGTATGAGTGCTAGAAACTTTTTATATTATGTTTTTAATACTTTATATATTTTTATTATATATTTATATTATATTTCTGGTAGTTGATTTTGTTCATGCTCCTGACTTTCTCCCCATCCATGTACAGCTCAGTGCTCAACTATCAGCAACAACAGAATCTTACTCAGGACATAATTTAAAGTATAGACTCCATATTTAAATTTTTCTTTATTTTTAATATGAAATTAATATTATCACTGCAAAAAGAGAAACCATAAAAAGATGCATTTTAGAAATGTTCATCATCTCCTACTGTATTCCACACACTCTATTTTACTCCTCTAAATTAATCAATGTTAACAGCCAGGTGAGTATCCTTGCTCATCTCTATGCATTCACAACCGATAGCTCTATGTAAGCAAACTATAAAGGGAGAAGGAAGGTCATCCTTACTTAACAAAACAATCAAAATAAATGAATACTTTTTTATGTAATAAGATAACCCTGTCCCTACTCTAAAGACATAGAAGTAACATTTTAAAATAAATATTGAGTCTTTGAAAAAGTTATGACGCATTTTTGCATAGATAAATATAGAGGGACCAGCAGACGGCATAATAGTTGCTGGACTCCCATGTAGCCGACCTGTTTGAGTTCCAGACCTGGTGACTTAAAACTCACATTGGGACATGTGTGTGCGACCCCAAGATCCTGAGAGGAGAATGGAGGAGAAATGATTGTAGCATGGTCATCTCTCTTGGGGGGTGATTTCTCACTTTCTGGCTGTCTCTCTCTGTCTTTCCAGAGAGCACACGCACCCTATAGCAAAAATATCTCTTAAAAAAAGATAATAATAAAATAAATAAATACATCATGACTTTTCTGACAATCCAATATATATGCATATATATAGAACATTAATGAGATTATTTCAAATATACAAGAACACATTTTTTTAGTAGGTTTTTTGCCACAGGATGCATTTGCTTACAGAAGAGAGACAGACAGAGATAGAGAAAGTGAGAAAACACTCCCCAGGGATTGGCCAGCCTCAATCCCTTCTACTCCATTCTCCTCTCAGGATTTTGGACTCACATGGACACTTCTCCAGAGTGTTTTTCAACTATTGGGCCCAGGATTGGAACTGTGGAGTTGGCCATGAGGGATCTAGCGCTTTAATCACCATGCTACTTGCTGGCCCCTATACTAGAATGCTTTTAAGAAAATCCTTCCTTCCCTGAGAATTATGGTTGTTACACAAAATAATGGACCAGCTTTTTAAAAAACTTAAACCTGCTATATTGATGAAGGAACAAAAATTATAGGATAAATTAAATTATGAGGAAATAATTCCATTTCTTACTCCTGCTAATGCAATCAGTCTATTTTATTTAATTATTAGATTATTTAATTCTTCTTCATGTATTTATTAATCCATTCAACAAACACTAATTTCATTTTCTATTTCAATTACTATGTTAGGAGTGTCTTAAGAGTGATTTATGGGCCAGTAGGTGAAATGGTAGTTAAGGCTCTGAACTCCCAGATGGACAACCATAGTTTGAGTTCTGGACCCAGTGGCTTATAAATTACACTAGGTGCATGTATCTGCATGCCCCAAATCCCAGGAGAACAGAGGAAAAAGGACTGCAGCATGACCATCTCTCCTGGGGGTTGATTTCTCACATTCCCTCTCTCTGTCTCTGTCTCTCAGGCAAGCACACAAGCCCTATGACAAAAGACAAAAGACAGAAAAAAAATTGATTCAAGTGTTGTTGCTCAAAGGTTAAAAACATAGTTGAAACACCTCTCAAATACATCAGCAACTATAGTATATCAGGTTATTATAGGGATAATGGTTAAATATTTTAGCCATAAGGAAAAGTACTCTACTTGATGCTAAAAGATGCAAGTTCTAAGTATGATATGCAATAGCCACGTGTCAATCCTTCTATGTTTTATTGATTTCTTCTTTGTTAAAATGGTGAAAATAATGGCTATCCTGAAACATCAAAGGGTTATTTTTAAAATTAAATACAGCATGTATTAGACAATATATGAAGCACTATAACTTTTAAATGCCATATCTACACTTTAATTTTTTCCATGTTATCACAATTGAGAACTTTTGAAAAATTGCCTCAAATGAGGTGACTAAAATATGTATGTTCTGATATATGATTTGCATTCATTCATATAATCTTAAGCAACAAAAAAGTTTATATAATGTGAAATTAATTTTATTAGATTATTGAAGTAGTTGTAAGATATTTTTATAGATGTTTTTTAGCATAAACATAGATTACTTTGCTTCAGCATTTCATTTTAATTTATTCCACTCAATGGTATTTTGATTTTTGAAAAATCTGATGGCAATGTTTTTCCTTTCTTGCTTGAACAACTATTCATCAGAAAAATTATTTTTTCAACCACTGTCTAATCCTGAATCATACAACAGTATGCTCCATATCTTAAATATCTCACATGGAGTAAGTCATTTTCTAAGTTTAGAAATTTCCTTTCAAAGCACAATTTCTATGATAAATTCAAAATTCAATTTACTGGAAAATTATGCCAACAAACAAAACAAGGTCTATAAAACCACATGTTATCCTTACACTAAATTCAAAGTTACATAACCTGCAGAATTATCACCTTCAAGCAACATTTTCTGACAACTAGCTATGTGCAATATGCATATATGTAAAAATATATTATTTTTTTGCATTAAGTAGTGGTGTGTGTGTCTGTGTATTTGTGTGTGTGTGTGTGTGTGTGTGTGTGTAAAACAAAATAAGTACAATAGAAGTACTACAGTTAGTAGTTTAAATGCATAATGGCAATAATATGGACACTAAATTTAATTTGTAATATTTATATGGCATCACTATTACATGATGAAATGACATTAAAATTATTTAAAATAAAATAGTAGAAAGCAAAACCTCAAGCCCATAGATTCTTAATCCAGTAATATAGAAAGTGTGTAATAATAAAGTTCTTTAAGTGAAAGCTAATACGGCATTAAAAATTTTGGGGTACTCTCGTTTATTTAATTATTCTATGAGAAAGAAAGAGAGAGAGACAGCATGCTTGACAGGTTCTTGATGCTGGAATCTTCCCCCAGCCTCACCCAGTCCTGGATCACAGGCACATGCAAGCCTGACATACTCAGGGTGGTCTCTAGGTGAAAACTTCATCCCTTCCTGTCTTAGCCTGCTATTACACTGTTTATAGAAAAACCTGAGACTGTTTAATTAATATTGAAATAAAAGTTTATTCAGCTCATGGTTTGGAGGTCTGAGGTTCAGACCTTGTTGGTGAGGCTACAACATGGTGGTGGTCAGGATCTTGAGCAGAGTGAGTGTAAGTTCTGGTTGTTCTTGTTTCTTTTCTCCTCTTATAAACACATTGTAATTCCATAATAGGGGACCCATTCTAATGACCTTATCACACCCAAAGGCCCCACCCTGGATTGCCCAAAAGGGAAAACATTTTTACTTAACACCTGTACATTACAACCAAGTCCTAACAAATCCATTTTTTATGGAGCAGCCAACAATAGTACCTACCATATGGGTCAGCCTTGGGGAACACTGTTTTATTGCTGCATCACCACTGGTGCCTGATAAAGCATTTTACATCAGTCATATCTTGATTTTTCTTTAAATTAACACATTCTATTTCTATGTTAAAAAATGTTTCCTTTGCTATATGATATTGAGAAGTTATTAAAGATGCAAGTAAGATTAATTTTATAGTTCCTACAAAACAGAAGCAATTAATACAACATTTATATACTCTTAAACAAATTTAAACAAGTGATGTCAGGAAAACAGTAGAATAGGAAATTTATACCTTCATCTTCCCACCTCCACAGAAGCATAGATTTTGATGACTATTCAGAAAACAAAAGAGTACCTTTGTGAAAGTCCAGTAGCAGTAGCTTAGTAGAGAAGTTCCAGCATAATGTGAATGAAAACAAAAACTCCTAAAATAGATGTATGAGAGTAAAAATAAGTCTATTTTTACTTATACCACCCCACTCCTAAGGCAGTACAGCCTAGTCCCTTCATCTGGCAATTATTCCCATAGGATAAGTAAGAGCATAGAGAGTGTGCACTTAGCATTCCCAGCTATGGGACACTGCCCAAAAGGCCCAAGTCTTTCTGGGTCTATCCAGATGCAGTATCTGAGTGGTTGGGAGAAGCTAGGAGCAGAGAAACGAGGCTGTGGACTCTACTAACTCCTTTGTAGTCTCCATTAGCCACATGGGATGCCTCACCTGCAGATTCTACTCTCTCAGTTAGCTCTCAGGCACCCCCAAATCTCCATATACCACCTCTCCCTCTCGCCATGCTGGCTCTACAAATATGTTCCCATGAATGGTGAATGTAAGCACATTGTACAGACAGCTAGCTTAATTCTGTAGGATTAGGTGAAGCACACAAATGTAAACATTTCAGAACACCATGCTAGGGAAAACAAATTGGCAGCTCTCAGAACCAAGATTTGTCTAATAAAGAGAAGACAGGGAACCAGCAGTTAGCCTAATGGCTATGTCGCTGGACTCCCATGTAGTTGACTGCGGTTCGCGTTCCGGACCCAGTGGCTTAAAACTCACGCCGGGCGTGTGTGCGTGCGTGCCCAAGATCCCGAGAGGATAATGGAGGAGAAGGGATTGCGGCATGACCATCCCCCCGGGGGGTGATTTCTCACTTTCTGTCTCTATGTCTCTC
Organism: Tupaia tana; assembly: GCA_026018925.1. Lineage (NCBI taxonomy): Eukaryota > Metazoa > Chordata > Mammalia > Scandentia > Tupaiidae > Tupaia > Tupaia tana. Next base: position 45,481,905 of record JAKSZU010000013.1, on the reverse strand, counting down.
TCTGTCTGTCTGGTGAGTGCACACGCCCTATAGCGAAAATATCTCAAAAAAAAAAAAAAAAAAAAAAAGAGAAGACATAAAATCTTAATTCTCTCCAAAGAGCTAATAATATATGTTGAGAAAATACATTAATACATTCATAGAGAAGAATCAGAATCCTAAACTAGGCTAATCGGTAACTTAAATAAATCAATAAATGCTACACAAGGTGGTTATTTCTCCAAAGATGAGAACAGTAATACAAGACTTCAAGGAATACACACACAAATAAAGAAAACTTGAAACTACTAAAGAAACATGGTAATATTCCAGTAATCGATACTAAGTAAATGGAAATCTAAATTATATGACAAAGAATTCAAACTAATTGTCTAAAAGCTCAACAAGTAACAACACAGAACACTCAACAAAGTAAAAAAATTCAAAAAGAACTAAATAAAGAGAAATTATAAGAGATAATCTTTACAAAGAAATTCTAGATCTGAAGAATACAATGAATTAAATGAAAAATAATATAGTGTCAATGGCAAACTTGATTAGGAGAAATAATCTGTGAACTCAGAGAGGTCATTTTAAAATATCAAGTCAAGGGACCAGCAGATGGAGTAATGGTTATGTTGCTAGCCTCCCACATAGTCAACCGCAGCTCATGTAAAACTCACACAGACACATGTGTGTGCATGCCCAAAATACTGAGAGGAGACTGAAGGAGAAGGGGTGGCCATCCCCCCTGAGAGGTGATTTCTCTCTTTCTGCCTTTGTCTCTCCAGAGAGCACAAGCACCCTACAGCAAAAATCTCTCTCTTTAAAAAAAAAAAAAAAAAAAAAAAAAGTCAAAAGATAGGAAAAAAGTCTAGACATGAAGAAAGCTCAAAGGATTTATAAGACATCATGAAGATAATTTCCCAGTATGGTGGGCACAGATGGAGAAGAGAGAAAGAAAGAAGTAGAAAGCTCATTTTAGGAAACATTGGCCGAAAACTCCCAAATTCGGGGAAGGAAATGGACATCCTGGTATATAAAGCTCAAAATTCACCAGAGATTCAATTCAAAGAAGGCTTCACCAAGACATATTGTAATCAAACTCTCTGAAGTTCATAGACAAAAAGAATTTTAAAAGCAATCAAAGAAAAGAAAATCATCATATATCAATATCAGAGGATTTCCATAAGGTTATCAGCAGATTTCTTAGCAGAAACTTTGAAAATAAGGAGAGAGGCACATAATATATTCAAAATACTAAAGAAAATAACTGGAACACCCAAGAAAGCTTCAGAATGAAAAAAAAAATAAAAAAAGAAGAAGAAAAAGTAAGAGACTTTCCCAGACACACAAAAGCTGAGGGATTTCATCTTCATCACTGCTAAATCTGCTTACTTAAAACAAATGCTAATGCTAGTTATACAAGCTGAAATGAAAAAACATTTATTAGTAACATGAAACAATATAAAAAGTATAGAAGTCACTGGTAAAATATATAGTCAAATTCAGAATGCTCTAATATGAGAAGACTTCAAAAATGTATGAAAAAATGGAATTGGGCCAGCCTCATACACAGCAGTTAGCACTGTGTATTGGGAGCCAGATCCCATATGGCTGACTCTAGTTTGAATCCTAACTCCAGCAGCTTGAAAAATATGCCAAGCACATGTATTTGCCTGACTAAAATTCTGGTGGGTGGGAGAAATAGAGGAATAAGGGATTGTAACATGACTGTATCTCATTGGGTGAGTTCTCGCTCACTCTCTCTCTCTGGTGAACATCCCCTCTCTGGCAATAAAAAGAAAACAAAATGGAATTAAAGTACAAAATTATTTTAGTGCAAAAAAATTGTTTTAAATCTATGCATAGTTCTCTCATATACATATTTTTCATGAACTCTTGAAGACCCCTCATACTGAGATGGTGGTGTATAACCTACTTACAATCCTAGTATGGAAGATAAAAGATTAAATATTAAAATAACTGTAGCTACAATAATTTGTTAATAGGATCCTCATATAAAAAGATATAAGGGGCCAGGAGGCATAATAAAGTGTGATCTACATGGGAAGGTTTTGGGTTTGATTCTGGAGACTTCCCTGAGTATATGAGGTACACATATACCCATAATCCAGGGCTGGCAGAGGTTGGGGATGGATTATGGCATCAAGTCCCTGTTTGGAATGCCATTAATCTGTCCTCTTTCCTCTTTCTCTCATAGAAGGAGCAAAATTAAAAATTAAATTAAAATATGTAAATTGTGACATTAAAAATTTAACTAATTAGGGCTAGTTGGTAGCCTGGTGGTTCAGGGGTTAAGGCAACTGGATAGCACATGGATCCTGGGCATGTGTGCCTGCGTGCCCAAAATCTCAGAAGCGGAGGTGATTTCTCACTGTCCTTTTAGTCTCTGTCTCTGCCTGGCAGAAAATACAATATGTATGTGTGTGTGTGTGTGTGTGTGTGTGTGTGTGTATAGTATAATGTTGAGAGTGAGCACAAAGGCTTGGAGCTTTACACAAAGTTAAATTGTTATCAATTTAAAGACAGTTATAAAACTATGTTTTATATAAGTCTTACAGTAACCATAAAGAAGAAACCTATAGCAGACTCAAAAGATAAATGGAGCGTAGGTGGTACAGTGGTGAGCTTAGCAGCCTTCTCTTCCAAAAGATAAATGGAAAAAAATCAAAGCATGCCACCAAAGAAAATCATCAAATCACAAAGGAGAAAGGCAAAAGAAAAAGAGAAAAAAGGACCTATAAAATAGCCACAAAGTAATAACATAATGACAATACTAAGTCCTTACTTATCAATAATTACTTAAAATATAAATTGATTTGGGATAAGCAGACGCCGTCATAGTTGTGTCACTGGACTCCCATGGAGTCAACAGGGACTGTAGGTTTAAAACTTAAGCCAGGCACATATGCCTGTGTGCCCAAAATCCGAGGAGAAGGGACTGCCATGTGCCCCACCCCCACCCCACTCCGGGGGTGATTTCTCACTTTCTGTCTCTCCAGGGAGTACACACACCCTACAGCAAAAAAAAAAAAAAAAAAAAAAAACAAAACTGAAAGCATAAATAAATTCTCCAGTCGAAAAACAATGTAGATTAATAATGAGAGGGGATCAAGATATTTGACTAAAGGTAACGGGAGGCTCTCTGCTCCCTCATATATAAGAACAAAACAATCAAAAATAACTGCACTTCAGGCGAATGCCTAGGAGAGAGCAGCAGAGTTTAGTAAGGGAGACTTGAAAGCTCTCCGAGGAAGGGTGACAAGGTTAACAGCATAGCGAGCAAAGGGAAATACCCAGTTGAGACTGGCTGGGAGCCGAGAGGTGCTCCCCATGGGGGTGGCGGAAAGTAAGTGGTAAAGTCCTCCCAACCCCTCAGACCAGTATCAGGGGTTGCCCGGAGCTCGTGTCCGTTCATCACTCCCAAGGAGGAACTCATGTTGCCTCCGTCCCTGACTTTCTGGGACCCTGTGCTGAGGGCAAAGTGCCATTTTGAGAAAAGAGCCACAACTATAGTGCATTCTGCTGTGAGGGCCATGAGTCCCTGCTCTTTGTATCTCGGAGACACCAACCTCACCCCACCACACTCACACAAACAGCGCGAAGGCTGGGTCTCAGCCAAACCTAGGACTACAACGGTGACCCCAGCGCCCTGCATCCTGGGAAACAGGCGAACCAGCACAGTAAGGAAGTGGCTCCCCAAACGAGGGAGAAACACCATGTGAGCTCGCCCACAGAGGCCAGCTCTCCCAGTAGCTCAGCTAGGTGGAACGAACGAGTCGGTACGCACCACGCCCTCACACATCCCGCTGGGGCCTGCTAGCGCTGGGCTCGTGCACCTGTGGCGGCGCTCCTCACCGCGCGGCCCGCACGTGTTCCCCATGGGCCTGGGCGGGCTGAAAGCCTCCACAGCAGCAGCTGCCGACCGCGACCTCCACGCTACCCAGGCCGGTGCTTTACGCGCCAAGCCCCACACGAGGCCTGAGGGGACGCCCAGCTATCACCAGGCCTGCGGTCACTGACCTGGGCCCCTTAGAGGGAACCACAAGGAGACGACAGACACCTCCTTGCCAGGCACGGCGCCTGTCGCAGACTCTACACTGGGCCTGAGGACACTGGCCAGAGCGTCGCAGCGTCGCCAGTGACCTGGCCTACCAGACTGGCGGGTCCTGGTGAGCGCCCCTCACAGGGCCTGAATACGCGGGCGAGATGCCAGGCTGCTGCAGCAGGTGGTGCTACACCACGTGACCAGGCGACGCCCACGCATGCCCAGCACGCGCCCCATGCCCAGCACGCGCCCCTCGTGGCCTCGGGTCAAGGCGCCTCGGCGCGCAGGGCAGGTGCAGACGACCTCACCTTCACCATGTTCCAGGGCGCCTTAGGCCCGCAGGGCACCTGTGGACTGCGACGAGACACTGAATCTCCTGACGTCTTCATCTTGGACTTCCCAGGCTTCAAAACTGTAAGTGGTTTGTTTATATTTTGTTACAGCAGTCCAAATGAATGGAGCCACTGGTCTTATATTTAATTTTGTGTTTTCCCACAATTCATTTTTATTCTTCAAGTTTGACTATGCATAATTCGAATTGTGAAGATATCAAAGTTAATTATTACCGTGACACGTATTTCAGTTTTTGCCTTTCATAAACAGTACTAGTATGTGTGTGCGAGTTAACATAGTTTCTTTTACCTTGTGAAATGGTGGTACACGTGATTTATAGAATTTGTATTTTCAGATAAATGGATTTTTCAGTAGGCAGATGTAGCTTGGGAGTGGATTACATGTCAAAACTGACCAACCAACAAACAAAAGTCTATAGCAAAAGCTAAAGTAAAGAGCAACCATGAATTGTTTGAACTGGGAATGTCTTCAAAGATAGGAGAGAAGGTTAATTTCTCTGTACTGCCTGACCAGTCAGGTTGAATGGGGTTGTCAACCTCACTACCAGCAAAGCAGCAACTGTAGAGGATTTAGGCAAAAATGTAGCTTTTAAAATGTATTTTTCAAAGAAATCACTTCCCTTCAAAGACTGATATTGAGAAGAATAAAACCTGAGGACCAGTAGGGAGGAATAACTTACAAAATCATGACATTTTGGGAGTTAGGAGAGAGAGTGTACCTCCATTTAACCTCCTTTCTGGCTCTCACGTGTCTTAAAAAAAAATTGCCAAGGCAGTTTCATTTAACCAGCTGATTTTAAATTGCTCCTTGAGGCTGATTTTGTAAAACTTCTTTGATATTTTATGGTTCTGCAGTTTTATGAGCACCATAAATGCCACAAACCTTAGAAATGGCATAGCATTTCTACAGGAACATCTTTTCTTAAAATCAGGGTGAAGCTAAGTTACTGACTTCTGAAATCTATTAACTCCAGTTTAAATTTCACCAGGCTACCTAACATGACCATTAGTTTAGTGTAACATTACCCTGAGTCCATCTATTATAGATCTTCATTACTTGAATGTTCTTTGTCCCCCCCCCACCCCCCAATTCCTGAGCAAATAATCTATGACTTATATAGAGTATAGCACTTTCAGGTGTCTGTCTACTAAATTAAAAACTTAGCAATACGTCTTTTACACTGCAGTTACTCTACAGAAGACACTAATCACAACAGCCATTGAGGACTGACATTCCAGAAAGAAAACATTTGTTATTTTTATACCAGATTACTAAGCAATTAAAAAAAATAAATCCAAAGGTTGTTAACAGTTTGTGTGGGAAAGACTGAGACAGCATGATGACCATTTAGTAACAGTGGCAGAAAAGAGTAAGTGCCTGTCTCTAATGTGTTCCAGTGCATTTAATGTGTTTTAGATCAAAGGCCACTCAGAATGGCACCTAAGAAAAGCATGATTTTCATTTTTTTCTTGAAAAAATAACTGGGATGCTGTTGTTTTCCAAAGTTTTTAAAATTTCTCTTTTGAATCAAGTTTCTCTTTAGAGATCCTACATTTTTAAAAAGGAATTGTAGCAAAGCAAGTGATACCCATAATGGATGCAATTTCCTTCATTATAAGTGAGATCACTCCTGCTGAGATCTTAAGGACTCCTCAGCACTTTTGTTTTCCATGAGAGAACAATAATTGATTATCCCAAACTTTAACACTGCTACATAGAACAAGAAGATAGTCTCCAGATAACACCTGCAATGCTTTTGCCAAGTTTAGCTTTTCAAAAAGATGATATGGATTTCACAAATATATTATTGCAGTTGTGTTAAGAGGCAGAAAGCTTGCACAAAAGGCTGGAAAGGGAATCATTTTAACCTCAAGCAGAAAGCTATTATTATCTCTATCCAGGATTCCAATTAGAGAATATCCAAGAGAAAACAACACTAGTGGAGATAGTAATGAACATTTCAGATTAGCTTTCAAGAGCTGCATGTTTAAAGAGTAAAAATAATGAACCAGAGCCTCATCCTATAAATTCCATAAAGGTTATTTCCACCATTAGTCAATAGAAGCAAAATGGAGCTATGAGAAGGGGTGCCTTTAAGCTGATAACACCAAATTATTTTGTTCTTAAATACACTGGAGCAATGTGAAGCTTTCCATTTTACATTAGTGAAATAAAAGAATGAGGAAGAAAGCACCAGACAGGGGACGTTGCCAAGCCTTTATCTACTTGTCCAGAAGCATATGGCTGAGGTGACATTCTGAGAAAGCTGTCAAATATTCAGTGCATGTTTTTCTAATGCTAAGGCACAAATGTAAGTATTTGTGGGTGGATAATAATATCACAACTGTAATTACAAACAATAACTATAATATGATCTCTCTTTTGAGAGGCAGGCATATGGTATTAGCTATCTCATTTAAACCCATCAGTAAATATGCAAGAAAATATTATTAACTATATTAGACAAATAAAATCAGTAGGTTAAATGACCGTAAGTGACTGTAATCAAGGTTAGATCTCACGCCAGTTTTACTATGATTTCTTTTTAATGTTAGTACTCCAAGATGATTTTACAAATAGAATTGTATCGAAGTACAACATATTTTTATAACTCATTTGATATCTACACAACCCTTTGAGGTAAGTAATGATTATTATTCCTATTTTAGAAATGATGCAAGAGAGACTTAACAAGGTTAAACTGATTTCTAAAGCTTTAATACTGGCAATAGCTGAGACAGGATTTATATTCAGACTTTCCAATTCCAAATATAATGTTGTTTCAAATATTTGACCATGGGGAATGCTTCAGAACAGTGAATCTCAACTTTTCTTTAATATATCTATTATTCTTACAAAGAACTGGGACCCACAATTGCAGGAAAAAAAGACACAGTTTTACCAAGAGTAGAATTTATATACTTGCTGACATTTTAATAATATTCTTAATATTTATGATAGTATTTTATGGCATAAAAAATCACAATAATGTTGGTAATACATTCTCTTGCTAGGACTTTAAAGTATATGCAGATATATAGTTCTGTACCTGCTTTACTATGTAATAACACCATGGAGTATACATTTTACTGCTATGTTAAATATGAATAACAGAAGAGGATACTAAAAATCATGCTTGTATTTATTGTAGTAATATAGGTTTTTCTTTAAAATTGCATACTTATTATATCTTAGTTACTACAGTACAACTTAGCTATGTTTCTGTATTTTTTTCTTGTTGAACCTGCAAATAACAGTATGCTTGGTACTGATATACTGACTTACACCAAAGGAAAATGCTGATGAAAGAAATTAAGTTACTCAATGTCATAGACATAGTAAGTGAAAGAACCAATTTAAACCAGTGTTCTTAATCATAACACTATATGCTTTGTTAGAAAGTCATTAAAAGAAATATAGGAGACATTGAAATTCCCCAAATTATCATATATAGGATATGTAGTATAAATACACAATATGAATAATGTAAGTGTTCATATAGGTAAGAAACAAGAAATCTGGAAATTATGATAAAATCTAAAGTTATATGAAAGATATATTTAAATAAACAGTGTTACGAAGGATCTATTCTTCACTGATTAATTTACAGGCTAAATGTAATTTCTCTTGTATTTTCAAACCAGTGGGAGATGCTGGTAGGTTAAAAGAAATTTCAAAATTTACATGTTTTTCTGGAAAAAAAATAGTCTAGAATAGCCATACATTTTAAATAAACATTATTTTTTGAGAGGGTTTTGCTATAGGGCACGTGTGCTCACCAGACAGAGAGAGACAGAGAGACAGAAAGCAAGAAATCACCCCCTAGGGGGGACGGCCATGCCACAATCCCTTCTCCTCCATTCTCCTCTCGGGATCTTGGGCATGCACGCACATGCGCCTGGAGTGAGTTTAAGCTACCAGGTCCAGGACTCGAACCGCGGTTGACTACATGTGAGTCCAGCGACATAGCCATTATGCCAACAGCTGGTCCCTTAAATAAACATTTTTAAAGAATTTCTTTAATAATTTTTGATTTGCATGTAACCATTGGACATTTTTGTGGGGTACAGTGTAGCTTTGTCGAAGTAGGCATGCAGTGTCTGATAATCAAATCAAAGGTATAAACATGTTAATCATCTTGAACAATATTATGCTGTGTATATTCAATATTCATTTTAGTGAGTTTTTTGGGGGAAGCATATATATTAGATTGACAATGCCTTTTTTTAAACTCTTGTATTTTTACTGTATTTCAATAACTAATAGTGTGTAAATCTTTATTTGTTTTAATGTATCTGAAATCCAATACAAAAAGGGCTGTGCCCTAGTAGTCATTGAAATATTGTAAAAAGATGCTATAATTACTATAGTGTACTACTTATACAAATAAATGAACTAAAGTAAGATTGGGAATCTGGCATTGAAATTTGTAGAGGAAGGCCATCCCCATAACCCACTGGTTACAGGAGCCAGATTCTACATGGCTGAGCATGGTTTGAATCCTAGCCTTGGTGGTTTGAAAAACATGTTGGGTGCATTTGTGTGCACCCAGATCCCAACAGGATGGAGAAATGGAATACCAGGTATTGTGGCATGACCATTTGCCATTCTGGTATGCTTGCTTTCTCTCTGTCTCTGTTTCTCTGGTGAGGGAACATAACCTCTGCAATTAAAAAGTAGTAATAGATGGGCACAGTAGATGGCATAATGGTTACATTTTTGGACTCCCATGTAGTCAGCCATGGTTTGAGTCCTGGATCTGGTAGCTTAAAACTCATTCCAGGCACGTGTACAAATGTGCCCAAAGTCTTGAGAAGAGAATGGAGAAGGAATTACAGCGTGGTCATCCCTCCTGGGAGGAGTGATTTTTTTCTTTCTGTCTCTTTGCCTCTCTCTGTCTCTCTGGTGAGTGTGCATGCCCTTTAAAAAAATAAATGATAGAAGACCAGATGGTGGCATGAGGTGAAGTTGTTGGGACTCCACATGGCCAGCTCCATGGTTCGAATCCCAGACCCAGCAGCTTGAACATTATGCCAGGCATGTGTGTGTATATGCCCCAAATCCTAAGAGGAGAGTGGAGGAGAATGAATTGTGGCATGTTATCACCCTGTGGTGGGGGGGGGGGGGGGAGGAGAGGTTTTCTCACTTTCCCTCTCTCTGTCTCTATCTGGGTCTGTCTCTGCGGTGAGTGCACATGCACTGTAGCAAAAATCTTAAAATATATATATATATAATTCAAGAGAAGCTACTGAGAAATCTGGCTAGAACTTGCAAGTATTTTGCATGTCTTAAACTTTATATCAACATTATTTTCAGACACAAATATATAAATATAAAACAAATAGCCTTAAGCAAATATTTGAGTATCAGCTACTCATATGGTGCTGATATTTTTAGGGACTGAAAAAATATGAAAATATGCAACCTAAAAATTGATGAAAAATATTCAAATACTACATGTTAAAATGCTAAAATGCTAAAAGAAGATGAAATGCTTATCAGAAAAATGTAATATTTCCTTCCCTGAAAAAATTCATATATGGGACAAATTCAACATTCTTAATATAAAATATACATGTATTTTAGGCAGTGTTAGAATATCCATAATATGTAAAATAATATTTTACCTACCTAGTAGAAATTTAGAAAAAGGTCAGCGTTCAACAATGTTATTAATGACAAATTCATCAGCTGTTAAATATGAATTACCTAGTAATTTGCATTTGACTTATGACATAATTTAAGAATGATCTTAAATATATTAAATACTAATATATTTACATGTTTGAAGAATCTCTGATGTTTTAATAATATGAATCATAATTTTCTATAGTTTTTGATTTTGCTGAGCTGAACTTATATTGCTTTTTAACCAGAAAGCAAAATACTATAAAATAATGTATTTTAATTGTTTTTAAATGTAGGAAATGGGTTTTATGGTCTTTGGAATTAGAGACTTCTGTTTGAATTTTATTTTTCTCATTCACTAGATACTGATTTTGCTCAACATTCTTAATTTTTGTGAAATTCATTTTTCTTTTTTGAATTTCCGTATAATGTCTACCTTGCAAGAATCAGGAGAGACTTCAGTGGGATAGTATGTCTAGCACTTACTACACATTGTATAGCATATACTCAGTTTACATTAATTTTCTTTTAGTTTGCTCATTCTCAGTTTCACTTTATATGTGTAATAAATAATGCCTTTATTTAAAAGCCTTGATACCTTTTAAATAAATCGTCTTAAATTTAATCTCTTTATATTTGCTCTAAAATTTTGTTTTGCTAATTTGGACAGTTCTCAGCTAAGGTGGGTCTTCCCTTCTCCATGTGGATTACTCATGCTGTTGGCAGGTTGACCAGGTAATAGGTAGTACCATGTCACCTCCTTCACAAGCCTGACTGTTATGTGGTGCTGTTGACTGGGGCACCTAGGTATTTTTCTGCAAAGACTCTCCACATGTATCAATCTGACTACCTCACATTGCAGCTAGATTCCAAAAGGGTCAGTGTAAAGCCTCTTTGACTTAACCTGGAAATATAATTTTTAACTTTTTTTTTTTTTTTTGGGCTTTTTGCTACAGGGTGTGTGCACTTGCTGGAGAGACAGAGAGACACGAAGCGAAAAATCACTCCTGTGGTTATGGTTAGGCCACAATCCCTTCTCCTCCATTCTCCTCTTGGGGATTTTAGGTACTCATGCACACATTCCTGGCGTGAGTTTTAAGCTAGTGTGTCTAGGACTCGAACTGTGGTTGACTATGAGGGAGTCCCGCAATGTAACAATTATACTATCTGCTGGTCCCTATTTCTACCATATTCTAATATTCAAAGAAATTAATAAGAGCTACCTAGCTATAAATAATAGAAAAATTAACTTTACTTAGGGAAAAAATATCGAAAGTCGTTTGTAAAACAATGTGTTTATAAATGTCGTTAGTCGTCGTAGGCTGTATTCATAATCTACTCTTGTAGATTGAACATTTAGCAATTTTCAGGGTGGACATAGGTTGGAAAGTTTGGGGAGATCTGAAAGAACAAAAGGAGGTTGTTAATAAGTGGAAGAAAGGAAATGAAGTCTTTGACCAAGATTTTTATCTATGGATACCACACCTATCAACAGGAGACAGTTTTATCATGTTGACAAGATTTGTACATATTTAAGAAAACAGTTTAATAATTCTAATCTGTTTTCAAGCCAGAACCCCAAGGTTTGTCAGATCCCTTACAGAACCAGTGACTATTACATTTAGGATGGCAGAATCTTTTTCTTTCTTTCTTTTATTAAAGAGAATTTTGATTCAGAGTGTGTGCACTTGCTGGAGACACAGAGGGAGACAGAGCAAGAAATCACAGCCCCCTGGGGGGATGGCCACACCACAATCCCTTCTCCCCATTCTCCTCTTAGGATTTTGGGCATGCATGCATACATACCTGGTGTGAGTTTTAAGCTACCGAGCCCAGAACTTGGGCTACAGTTGACTACTTGAGAGTCCAGTGCCATCTGCTGATCTCAGAAAGGTAGAATATTGAGCACTAGTATTAGGCAGACTTGTCCCTACCCAAACCTGGAACAGAGTTGGCTAGGCTTCCAGGTTTCCAAGAAACACAGAAGGGATGGACGAAAGTAAGATGAAAGGACTGCTGTAATTTCTACCACTTTTCTATGATGCTATTCAACATAATGGGAAGCACAAAAGCAAATAAAATAAAATGCAGAAATATATAGTGAATTTATGAAAAATGAGATACCTCTTATTCAGTTCAGATGAGATATCTAATAAGCAGGTTGATAAATAGACTGAACTATCAGTATCAATAAAGTGTCTGAAAATACCATTGTGGGAGGCCATATTGCATCATGTTCAGGTCTCCAGGCTGATTAGATCTAGAAAAATACTTATTACAACGCTATTTTGAAATACTAGTTAAAAATGACGAAACAGAATTGCAAGCATGCACATTTCTTCATATCACATTTTCCAAGAAAGACTATCATAGGATGGGAGAGTGCTTAGCTGTATTTTGTAAAATCCTTGGTCCTTCGGGTTCAGATCACTAAAATTAGAGACCTGTCCCTAGGTGGAAAATAAAGCCACAACTACAATAAAAGTAGGTAGAAAAGATAATTTAATAGGAAAGGAAAATTTTAGAAAGAAGTATACCCAAAAGGCTTTTGGGTAGGCAGGTTGCTAGGTAGCAACTGCATTTGGAACTGGTTAGATATTATTTTTATTACTAGAAGTGATAATGAATATTAAACAGTGGGAGGTCTGTCATACTATCTTATGTTCTTTGTCTAAATTCTCCAGTTTTCTCTTGCACTTACACATCTTTCTCACAGGTGAAGAATTTGAGGAATTTGATTACCTAACCCTGCATGCCCACTGTGAACCATGATGATAGGAGCATTGCTAATAAGGATGAACTGCCAATTAGTTATTGCTGCAGTGGGAATCAGGATGTTGACCAAAATGTCTGGTTGGGTCTTTTTAGTACTTATGAGGAATGATAAGAGGGAAATTTATATTCACCCCTACTTGTCTTCCTCAGGTACCAAGGAAGAAAAATGGGATTTGTCTCATTTTTCTGGCGCCAGGAACTGGGTGGGAAGAAAGCATTTTCATGGAGGGTTTGGTTGTAACTCATAATGAGTTGTGATTGATATTACAGGTGTCCTTCTGCTATTTTCTTAGGGCTGCCTACTTAGTACTAACTACCTGCCTATCACAAGACAATTCACAAGCTCTCCATAGCTATTACTATTTTTTGTTTTGTTTTGATCATTTATTTTTGTGTTACTACTAAGTAATCCAAATAAGTTTACTAATTTCAAAAAATGAATCCAACATTTTCATTCATAACCATTTGAATATAGAGGAAAGTAATAGAAGTTATTGTATCATGGACTCGATAATGGCCTGCTTTTTTCAATGCATCATAATCATCAAAAAAGCCAAGATATAAATGTAGTAATAGTTACCAGAGAGAATTTGGAAAGTTTTTAAAAACTTAATGCTATGTCATTGAAAAAGTTCTGTGAGTTTTCTAATGGTAGATTGCCTTAGGTAAAAATAAATGAAGGATGGGAGGGGATGTGCTAGGTCTTGTTGTATAAATAGGCAGAGTTATATATTTATTTAATCTATACATCAAGATTTTGACCTTGCTTCTTCAGGTAGAACATTAGAAGTTCAGATTCACTACACTATGTACTGCTATTATCAAGAAAGTAATATACATATAGTAATTGGACAAAAGTGACAGTGCAGTGACAGCACAATGTCTTTTTATCTGAAAAATGTCAGTCTTTATAAAAACAACATTCACTTGCCAATACTTTAGCATTTGTCTTCCTTAATGTAAAATCAATATTTCAATGTAAACTAATTATACCGGGCATTAACTTACAAAAACATCTTGTCTTTTCAAGTGACTTGGAAATAAAAGGATGTCCAAGAACAAATTGGCTATAAATAAATGCTAATTGGCCTGCTAGTGATATATTAAGTTGTCACATGAAATAGGTGACATATTTGATGTAATTTTAATATTCTGGTAAATTTGCACAAGCATTCTCACATACAGCTACTGTAACTGGTATATAGAAAATATGGGAGACTCATCTAGCTTAAATACTTGTGAAGTAAGGATTCACATAAGACAGAAAAGAACAGTATATCTACCATAGTTGATGGTACTCTGATTCAAGTGAAATGGGCTAAAAACAAGAAAGACACTTCATTATTTTTCCTTAGACTCTTTTTTGATGAAGACCTCCCTTTTGCCCACCCCACCCCCCATCCGTGTATGTGGACATATTGACCGACTTTGGAAGATAATGAAATCTAAACCTTCCAAATAGCTGAATAGCCACTAAAACCTGAACACAAGCTTGGCTTTATGCACAGGTAAAGTGAACATTTAAATAACAAGTCATTTTCTAATTTCTAAAAAATAAATAATATCTATTTCTCTCTAGTATTTAAAAAAACTTTTCCATTAGATTTTATTGCTGCTATAATGAATTACCACAGGTTTAATGGCTTAAAAAATGCAAGTGTGTTTTTTACACTTCTTACTGCCCAAAATCCAGTCAAGTCTCATGATGCTAAGATGCCATCAAGACTGCATTCCTTTGGGAAATTACAGAGGAGAATCCCATTTCCTTGTCTTTTTAGCTGCCAGAGGCTGCCTATATACTTCAGTTCATGACCTCCTACTATCCCCAGAGTCAGCAAAGTTGACTGTGGCATCTCCTCTGACCACCACAAGGAAAGGCTCTCTGCTTTTAAGGGTTAGTGTGATTAGACTGGATGATCCAGGGATATCTTCTATCTACATTTCCATGAAGTTAATTGCATCCATAGAGTACCTTTGCCATGTAAAATAACATATTCATAGGTTCCAAGGTTTAGGGTGCGGACATTTAATTTTTTGTTCTCTTACCAAACAAAATTCCTTGAATAGAGTTTTTGCTGTTTCTATATCAGGATCATCCACAGAACAGCTACATGTTCCTCATTCTGTCTTTACTTTAAACTGGATATATGACAAGGGGATGAAAGCCACTGCTACAATGCATAACCCTGGAAACCCACTTACCTGTCGTCATTGCTGATGTAGGAGGTAAAAATGTCTCTGATACCTTCACACATCTCAAGCTACTGCTTCTCAAGAACAGAACATATATCACATATAGATCTCTAGGTGAATTTGACTCTGGGAAATGTTCCTGACCTTCCAATCCTTATTACAAAAAGAGAGAGAGAGACAAAATAGAAGTATATAGAGATAACTGGTGGTTGTCAGAAGAAAACAGTCCCCTTAATGATCAAATTAAATCTGAATCACTAGTGTGTGGTATAGTAAGCCTTAAAATGTTAAAGCATTATAAACTACGTTTCTTTCAGTTATGTTTACAATAAAGTATTTCAGAAGTTAACTGGTTAATGTACCACAAATTATTAAAATGCAAATTTACATTTCTCTCTATGTGTACCAGCTCATTTAAATAATCGCTATTAGTGAACTTTTATTTATTTTTTCTGCAGTGTGTGTGTGTGTGTGTGTGTGTGTGTGTGTGGTGTTTTAGACCAATGTCTTATTGTGTTAGAATCCTCCTGCCTCAGCTTGCTGAGTATTTGGGTCTGCAGGTGTATGCCATGATGCCTAGCTCTTTTAGACAGGGTCTTACCATGTTGTCTGCACTACCCATAAGCCTGTGATTCTCCTAAGAATCCCAAGTAGGTTGGGAATCCAACCTGGGCCTCCATGTGGCTTCAGTCTGTCAAGCAACAATATCCAGCACATCCTACCACAGCTGGGCTACGTAAACCTTTATTTTTGACAAAGAAATTTCTCAGAGGAATTGTGGCATAAACAATGTGATGAATTTACACAATGTTTTCATTTTCCTAGCATTGGAACTACATGATATGTTTTTGAAAAACTGCATCTCATGGGCTCATGCCTTTAATCATCAAGATTGGAAGGTAGACAAGACCTCTTGTCTGAATTATATTTAGTAAATAAAAGTGACTTCACATTTTTTCACCTTTCACGACAACTTACAGATCCATTTTGTTTAAAATAGGACAGTTTTTACATTTGATTTTAAATATAGAAATAATAAAAGCTGATATTGTTAAAGCATAAAAATTTGAGGAATTTACTTGATACCACCATATAGTTTACCCTCATCTGACTACTGTTGAAATAGTCTGATTTTTAAATTATAATTAGTATAGCAAAATGTTAATGGATAACAACAAATATATCTAATATATTATTACACATGCTTCCACTTTCTTCTTCCTCTTTGTTTTCTGTTCTGTACATGGCACTATGCTAAGAACAGATGGATTATATTAGAAACTGTCCTCTTTGTGAAATTACAAATTTTTAAAATATCTAATAAAACTGTCCTGATACTGTGGCATAATGTGTTTCACACATGTAATTAGCTAAGACATTAATTATGGGAACCTCACAATTTCAGAAGAAATGATTTACATTCCCTTAGTATGAATGTGAGAGTGGCACAATCATAAAACCCATTTTATAGATAATTCTACAGGAGCACATAGACATTTGAAGAGTAGCCAAATATTAACAGTAGAAGATAGTCTAAATCCCCCTTTCTGACCCTCACATTTTTTCTATTTTTCAACTTGTATATGCTCTTTTCTGGTATATAGTTGATATTTGGGAAATTAGGGTAAAAAAAAAAAAGTCTCTCCTGGAAGTAAATGATAAACTTGGCAGAGACTTGACTGCCATTTCCCCAGTTTTAAAGACTTTTCCTTTTTTGGGGGGGAGAGGTTTTTCACTATAGGGCGCATGCGCTCGCCAGACAGACAGAGAGAGAAATAGAGACAGAAAGCGAGAAATCACCCCCCAGGGGGGATGGTCACGCCGCAATCCCTTCTCCTCCATTCTCCTCTCGGGATCTTGGGCATGCACGCACACGCGCCCGGCGTGAGTTGTAAGCCACCGGATCCGAGATGCGAACCACGGTCGACTACGTGGGAGTCCAGCGACATAGCCATTACGCTAACTGCTGGTTCCCAAAGACTTTTCCTTTTTGACACAGAAAATGAAGTAGTTATAAATGAAAACAAAACAAAACAAAACACAACTTAAAAGAGTTTCTTCAAAGCAAAAAAAAAAAAGTGTTTTATATTATAAAACAAAAAGAATCACAAGAAATATAAGGTCATCAAAATTATTCAAAAAAAACTAAGGCTTTTCTTTTTTTCTTCTTTTTTTTAATAAACAAATATGAGTCGTCTCTAAAGGTATAATTAACTGAGATGGAAAAGGGAACACTGAAGCAAACTAGAAGTAGGTCAGCTCATTTGAGGTTCTTGGCTGTACAGGCTCTGACAGCTGGCTGAAAATTTCTATATATATAGAAGATATACAGGTTATAGTGATTTATTGCTCTTTCTTTCCCTAATGCCTGTTATATAAAAACATGGGAAAGAAAACCTATAGTTTTTCCTTCTTGCTTAGGAAAAATCTACATTGGGGACTTGAGTGTAATTATGAAATGGAGTTAGCTGTACTCAAGTGCATGAAACACATTGCTAATTACATTCAAGCACAGAAAAACTATGATTGATGAAAGGAAGTTTTGGTACTTTCTGGCCTTGTACATATTTTGTATAAATTTTACTTCATATATATATAAATTTCTAGTATTTTAAAAATGAAATATATGAAATGTATTTCCCCTCCTCACTAAGCACCCATAGATAAACACAGAAATCTTTATAGCCCTCCTTAAAAATAAATAAGTTTTGCAAGTAATAAAATACTAGAAAAGTCAAAGTGACCCTCTTTCAGACACAAATATACCCCACCATATTTGATTCATGAGGCTCATTTGTCCCATTTTAAGAACATCCAGAACAATTTATCACGTGTGCCTCCCTTTGTAACCCATTATGTTCAATGCAGTCTGTTGGGGATTGTAGCTTAATTTTATCCTCCATTTTGGCAAAATAAATTCTGTACCCTGAATATATTTGAAATCTTTTGGACTCTTAATCTTGGCTTTTATGTCATAAATATTTTTCACTATGCCTGCTATCGTATTTTCAAGTCACTCTTTGAGGAAACTTTTCAATACACCTTTGTTCATCTTCTTTATCTTATAACACCCTTTGCAGAACCAGTTCACATGAAACTACTACTTCTATAGTCTTCTTCCTCCCCTCAAACTTCTGCAGATAGGCTTCTGTTCTCACCCCTCTGCCAGTGACATCAACGATTTATTTGGTGAGTCCAAATAATTCAATAAATAAAAGAATGGTTCATATATTAATCTTGGCTAAAGATGAGACTATTATACTCTCTCTCTCTTTCATTCATTATTCTCTCTCCTTATATGGTTTCCAAAAATTGCATTTGGCCTATTCTTCTTAGCTTTCTTTCCAAGTTCTTATTTATTCCCCAGCTAGTTTTATTCAGAGAAGCTATAAAAAGTCATTTATCCATATTTCCTTATTCTTCCTGAAAGAATTATGGAAAAACTAGAGGTTGAAACTGGCTCTGGGGCATGGTGGTTAAGGCAACTAATTTCTACATGGCCAACTATAGGGTTCAAGTCCTGGACCGAGTGGCTTGAGAAACAGACCAGGCAGATGTGTGTGGGAACATAGAATCCCGAAACGGAGAAAAATGGAGAAAGGATTGTGATGTAACTATTCCCCAGAGGGAGAGTGTTTTAAAAATAAAACTTAAATTTTATATAGTGATGTTTGAGTATGAACATTACAATCAACTCTAACAGATTTGAATTCTAGCTTTGCAACTAGCAAGCGTGATCCAAATTATGTGCTTCATACTGTTGTGATGTTTATGAAGAATAAAAAGGGCTTTTTATTCATCATAGTGGGCAGCATATAAAAATGCTTGGTTATTTAGTTATTGTTAATCTCGTTTTTCAACAAACTGTACTATGCGATTTTTCTCTTGGACATCTTTAAAATCTATCCTGTTTATTATTTTAATTAATATTGTGTTAGGCCGAGTCCTTATTATTTGCTTATATTGCTGAAATTGTCTCCTATCAGGTACCTAACCTTTACAATTTAGTTCTCATAAATGTCATTAAAATATTCTTCCAAAAAATAAAATTAGTCACAATAGTTCTGTGTTTAAAATCACTCAAGGTTTTAAGTATCTTTACAAATTACTTTTAAACTCCTGAGTATATCTGGATAATTTTTGTTGTTTTAAAAATGTCATTGTATCAATGTCAATCTCCTGGTTTGATAAGTGTATTAATATTATGTGGTTAGGTAAGTTCTTATCATTAGAGAAAGTTACATGGAACTGAACATTTTTTTCTTCTTCTGTGAGTCTAAAATGATTTCAAAACTAAAAGTGAAAAAAAAAAAAAACTCTCCCAAATCTTTTAATAACTGAACTGGATATCTCTGTTCAACATTTCGTCCACTATACAGTTCTCTGTGTTTATAATAACATGCAACTATGCTATTTTAAATTAAAAGCTATTTTAAATTAAAAGCTCTATCGCTGAATTTTTCTTTTTAAATATTTTGAAAACCAATCTTCCAATTATAGGATTACAAAACTTGTAATCACACAAACTCAAAAACATTCAACCAAACCTTGTTCAAGTATATTGTATAATTTATTATTTTTTTTTCAAACAAGGAGTTTTAGATTTCCCTGGTTGTTGCTACAAATGCATTTTCGTCATTCATGGTTAAATTTGAACATTCCTGACATTTAGACTCTTTTGAAGTCATATTGATTTAAATTCTGAAGCACAAAACTGTATGATTATGTGACATCTCAAGACTTTTAAGGCTTATCATTCTTTATTTACATTGACTTACTATAGCTCAGTAGATTTCCTCACTAGATATCAGAGTCTAAGATGTCTTTTGCAGTAACTGATTCCAGAATCAAATGCCAGATTTATATTGATTATTACCATGAAGCCATTTGTGATTATTGTAACTTCTCTAACATGGTAGTTAATTTTGTATGGCATGTCAGGCTAACCTCGAATAATGTGACGTGACAGCATGTGCAGCTCAAAGTGATTGTTTTATCTCCCAATAAAGTGAAAAATAACAGTTGTCACCACTGTAGAAAATTAGGTAATATGACAGAACCAAGAAGTTTGGATTAAACCATGGCTACAGGTCAAAGTTAGCAATTGCTGAGAATGGTTTTATCATAGGTTGTGTCTCATGAAATTAATTTATAGTTCATTGCCATTTAACATAAATTGTTATTGTTAATTTCAGAGAAGTTACAGACATTGGTATCTTTTTCAGTGTTGTTCAATAACTTTGTCAAATGTTTTCAAGGTGGTTGAATGGTGATTATCAAAATATTCGGTCATTGGAAAAATTATGACTTTTTTCCTATGTTTTCATGTGTCATGACTTTTTTTTTTTTTTAAAGGTTTTTGCTATAGGGCGCGTGCACTTGCCAGACAGAGAGAGACATAGAGACAGAAAGCGAGAAATCACCCCCTGGGGGGAAGGTCATGCCGCAATCCCTTCTCCCCTATTCTCCTCTCGGGATCTTGGGCATGCACGCACACGCGCTCGGCGTGAGTTTTAAGCCACCGGACCCAGGATGCGAACTGCGGTTGACTACGTGGGAGTCCAGCGACATAGCCATTACGCTAACTGCTGGTTCCCATGTGTCATGACTTTTCTGATGACCCAATAGTATTTGCTTTTATATCCTACAAGGATAATGCACATTCTTGGATGGAAATTTATTTTTAAAAATAAATATTAAGGAGCCTAGCAGGTGGTGTAGTGGTTAAGGGGCTGGACTTCCACATGACCAACTGGGGTTCACGTTCTGGACCTGATGGCTTGAAAATTACACTGGGCACGTGCGGGTGCATGCTCAAAGCTCTGAAAGGAAAATGGAGGAGAAGGGATTGCAGTGTGGCCGTCTTCCTGGAGGGAATTTCTCACTTTTTCTCTTTGTCTCTCTCACTATTTCTGGTGAGCACACATGACCTGTAGCAAAAATCTCTCAATAAATACATAAATAGACAGATAGACAGATAGACAGATAGATAGATAGATAGAAAGAAAGAATAGTGGGTATAAAATATACAGCCAGTATCTAAACAAATTTATTTTTGACATTGGTTATAATATAAACTAGAAATGTAAAATGACCTGACATTGTACACCTGAGAGATGCCACTATAACTGATTTCAGGTATAATTTTTTTCTGTATAGGGGATTCCTTTTGCCCTCAATGGGTAACAGGACTCTTGACTGTGGTCTCATGCCACTCTTTTAGAACAAGTTAAATTGTTTTAAAATTGTGTATCTATAATATTTACCTGATATTCCCTTGAGAAAAAAATATTTAGAACTGGTTTGTTAAATGTTCACAGCATTTATAGCACAATACCTGGAACCAAGTGAACACTTAAAAAATTGTATGATAGGTAAAATAAATAAAACCCAAAACCTGCCAATAGGGAAGAGAATAGAAAGAGGACACTGAAGGGAATAGAAAACAAAACACTCAAATGATCATTCTGTAAGTAACCAAGGACAGCTAAAGGAGGTAGAGTTAAGATACTTTCTAATCAGTATATGTAGTCAGTGTGGTCAAACATTATATTAGTTCACCCAGTATGTTGTTTTAGCTTTTAGAAATGATTATATGTAAATAGAAGGAAAATAAAAACAAGCACAAGTGAAATAAAAAAAAAAGTATTATATAAAGTCAAGAATAACTGTTCTGCTCTGGAAAAAAAATACTTCCCACTTTGTGATGAGACAAGACAATGGCCATATGGCCATTGGTTGTCCCATATGGCCAACCATGCAGTTCATCGACTCCTGTACCAGCTGCCTTAAAAAGATGCAGGGTCTGTGTGCGTGCAGATCTAAAATCTTGAGAAGAGAATTAAGAAGTGATTGCAATGTGACCATCTCCTTAGTGGGTGTTTTCTCACTTTCCCCTCTCTCTGTCTTCCGCCCTCTCTTTCTGTGTCTGTATCTAGTGAATGTACAACATCATATCCTATAGCCCCCCACCAAAAATCAAAACAAAACAAAACAAAACAACAGAAAAAACTGGGATAGATTTATAGAAATATTACTAGCTTCCTTATTGAGCTGTAACCTGCATTTGCTCAGCTAGCTTACCCTAATTGTTCTTATAGGACTTGCTTTTCCTTGGGCCAGCCAGTTGGGCATAGTGGGTTAAGGTGGCTGGATTCCTCATGCTGACTGGATGGTTTGAGTCTTGGATACAACAGCTTGAAAATTACACAGGGTATATATGCATGCATGCTCAAAATTCTGAGAGGAGAAATGAAGAAACAATTGTAGCATGGCTCCCCCCCACGGTGGGTGATCTTATCTTCCGTCTGTTTCTGTTTCTCTATGATGAGCACATGCTCCCTCTAGCAAATTGGCAAAAAAGAAAAACAGGAAAGAAAAATGTAAATGCTTTGCCTTTGCCACATAGATCACAGTACTATTTCACAAAATTCACATAGATCACAGTAATATTTCAAAACTGCTCAAGATGTTTTTCAAGAGTTGTAACCAGCTAGAAACTCTAAATAAGAAAAACATGATACTAACCATTGTTAACATCAATTTTGTTATAGTATATATGTGTTTAAGAGGGCAGATTGACCTCAATCTGACAGCAGCTGTGGGGAGGAAATAAAAATGCTGGCTAGGACCAGCAGTTAGCGTAATGGCTATGTCGCTGGACTCCCATGTATTCGACTGCGGTTCGCGTCCCGAACCCAATGGCTTAAAACTCACTCCGGGCGCGTGTGCGTGCATGCCCAAGATCCCAATAGGAGAATGGAGGAGAAGGGATTGCGGCGTGGCCATCCCCCTGGGGGGTGATTTCTCGCTTTCTATCTCTCTGTCTGGTGAGCGCACGTGCCCTATAGCAAAAACCTCTTAAAAAAATAATGCTGGCTGCAACAGAACAATCAATCAGAATGGCAAATTTCAAACCTTCATTTTCATAGAAAACTTCTAGACACACTAGGACTGTGACTTTTGTCAATCAGAAATGTATCGACTTCATCCTTCATTTGCATAAATAATCTAATCAAAGGCTTAGACAGGAGTTTGTCATCTGTAGAAGAACCTACTGATTAGGTTTGAGTAGATGGATTTGAGATTTATCTGCAATAAAGCATTTTTCTTTTCTACTCCATAATTCTAGTAGCTCAGTGTTTGGTTTTGCTGTACATCAGACAGTGAATCCATTTAGGTTGGATAGTAAGGTCATAACATGGTCATACTTAAATGAATTCTAAAGTTGATGAAGTTTTCTGTTGGAGACTAGACACATAGACTATTTTGCTTATTTCAAATCATGGACAGAAGAGGATTCCATTATAAAAGGTGGTATAAAGAAAACAGCTGAGTTTTAATAATTATTATTTTAGACTGTAACAGCCTGAAATTTCAGAATCACTGGAAGTCCTAAATACAAAGTGAGTTTGCATTGTGTCATCTTTTTTCTCCAAGGCTTCCAAATGTGCTCATGAGAAATAATGGGTATAGGGTTATAAACTTGAAAAAATTTTTTTCTCCATAGCACATTTATGCAGAATCTGTCTAGAACAGAAGGGAAGCAGGCAAACCATTACTGTATTTCCAGAAGTGGTTCTATTGGAACCATAGACCTTGCATGAGTACACAATACTAGTTAGGTAGCAGGGAGGAAAATAACTAGTGCACTAGCCCTTCTCCGTTATAAACCAAAGGGCAAATTCTAGTGGAACAGAGGTAGGGAAGAAGCCTGTAGCTCTTAAACTTCACGGAAAGCAAGCACACAAGCTGCCACTGTGCAAGTTATGGGGAGTCTTCCAGCACTAGTCCTGGCCATGTATGAATAAAGGAATCGGTTATTGGACATTGTGGAAATGGAAATGATGAGAAAGTCTCATTCCTAAGGTACAGGTGCACAGAACCTGTCTGAGACTGAATGGATTCAGGAGTGTGAAAATTCCTCTGCATTCGCTATAAATCTTGATGGAGATGATAAGCAATTGTAAACTATTGGTAAAGGAGAGAAAAGATTGCAGAGGAGGTCACCCCTGTGATTCAGTCATGCTGAAATCTGAGGCGAAGCAATATTGAAATAAACCATCTGACAGTCCAGGCCTCACACTACACCATGAGACAGTGGCTGTCTATTACTGTAGAAATTTGAAGCATATCATGCATGAAAGATTATTCAACTATCATAACAAAAATATCCAAACTCAGCTCTGTTACAGTCCAGATTGACTCAAACTACATAGTACTGACATGATTAAAAACAAAAAAAAAAAGACATGTCTATTATGGTTATAAACATTATTTATGTTAGAAACACCTGTTCTTTTATGCACAATTATAGGTATTCAGTAATTTGAAAATACAGCATTCTGGTTTTAGTTCCAATATATAGAGTTTGGAAGTTTTCACTCTTTACGGTAATAAAGTGCTTAACAAACCAAAGATGCAAGTTTATTTTTTCACCCATCAGAGAACTTTATTCACAAGGCAAATCATTCCCCCCAAACTGTAAGAGAGAAATAAATTCTGTAACAGCAGCAACAAAAATCTTGTCATTTGGTGAAGTAAACGGAGTTAGATGGAGTTAGTAATTTGTAGGAACACTTTGGTGGTAATTTTGACAAGTAGATGTCAGTAGAGGCTGGAATAACATGAGAAAAATTCCTGGTGGTTTCAATCATATGAGAGTCATCATATTTTCATGAGTTTTATCTCCAGGAACTTCAACAGATTGCCATGGTGAAAAGCCAAGAAAGATATCTTCATGGATCTAGTACAGGAAGGTGAAGATTAATACTTTGAAGTCCTTGGAACCTTCTTCAAACAAAGGACAATTGTGCAGGAGAAAAAACTGTGCTTGAGCTTGTCCCAACTAGAGAAAGGGCATATCTTCCATTCTAGCTCACACTTATCTTTGTGTTTCACCTGTGTTGGTGGGACGCTAAGAAACTTCTGAAGCAGCCTGAGAACATAGGCCTGTTAAAAAAAAAAAAAAAATCATCAAAATATTACAGACTGTTTCCCTGAACCCACACCGTCATTAAACTAACAGGACTCCATTAAAATACAGCATATTAAAGGTAAAGAGCTTCAAAATATAGAGTTCATTATAATAGTTCCTAGGAAAGTTGAAAGTCAACAGGGACAACAAAAGCATTAAGTAAAGGAGGGAAATCTATAGCATTTGACAAACAAAGGCAATTCCATGGAAAAAAAGATGTACATTTCAACCAGTGTCACTGGAACCATTGGATTTATATATGTGAAAAAGAAAAAAAAAGGAGGACTAAATTACCTAACTATTGATGTTCCATCTTTTACAAAAATGATCAAAGAGCAGGAAACCATAGGTAATGTATACAGATCCAGAAGCTGGTTCTGTAAAAAGGTCAATAAAATTGATAAAATCTGTATGGATAGAAGGTAAAGAAACAGCACAAATTACCAATATCAGAAATAAAAGAGCAGTCATCTGTAGTGTTCCTATGGACATTAAAAAGGTAGTTAGAGGGACCGGCAGTTAGCGTAATGGCTATGTCGCTGGACTCCCACGTAGTCGACCGCGGTTCGAGTCTTGGACCCGGTGACTTAAACTCACACCAGGCGCGTGTGCGTTCGTGCCCAAGATCCCGAGAGGAGAATGGAGGAGAAGGGATTGCGGCGTGGCCATCCCCCCTGGGTGGTGATTTCTCGCTTTCTATCTCTCTGTTTCTCTCTGTCTGTCTGGCGAGCACACGCGCCCTATAGCAAAAACCTCTCCAAAAAAAAAAAAAAAGAAAAAAAGGTAGTTAGAAAATACTATGAAAAACTGTATGCTCACAAATATGGTAATTTTGATCAATTAACCTGTAACTTAAAAAAGACTCAAACTACCAGCACTCACACAAAGATAAATAGATTTTTTATATCGATAAATAGATTTTTGAATAGATATTTATGCATTAAGTTGATTGATAATGTTTAAAAGGTAAAACTATAGGGTTATCAGAAAAGTCATGTGCTTTTTTGCATAGAAAAACGTAGATAGTTATGTCATGACTTTTCTGATAACGCAGTATTTAGCTCCTGTAAAAAATAGAAGCAGGGATGATCATTTCTATTTTCTTACTCTACAAGGTCGACATTACTCCTAAACTAACACCATGTAAGGACATTGCAAGAAAGAAAAAGTACAAATTGATATCTCAAAAAAATATATATGCAAAAATTCTTAACAAAATTTAAGCAAAACAAAACAATATACAAAGAGATCCATATCTTAATTAAGTGGGATTTATGTGAGGTATGTAAAAGTGGTTTAATAATTGAAAATCAACTTAATTCACAATACCAGATGAAGAAATATCATACGATCTATTAATTTAGGCACTTGACAAAATCCAAATCTTTATAATAAACTCTCAACAAACTAAAAGTGGAGCTTCCTAACCTTGGTAAAGAACATCAGCAAAAACCTACAGCCAACATTACTGTTTATAAAACCAGACATGTTTCTCCTAAGAAAAAATGCAAAAGTGTCATCACCTATAACTCCTACTCAGCGTCATCCATGAAATCCTAGCTGTGGAATAAAACAGGAAAAGAATATAGAAAATACATATATTGGAAAAGAATAAATAAAATCCTTCTGATCTTCATGTGAAACATTTGTGCAGAAAATTTCAAAGACCTTGTGTTAATGGTAAAAGAAAACAGAGATCAAGGGAACAGAATAGAGAGAACAAAAGACACACAGAAATACACGGTAAAAAACTGACCATTGACAAAGAAAAGCAATTCAGTGGAGAAAATAAACACATTTTAATCAATAATGCTAGAATAATTGAATTTTCATTTGTAAAAAGAAAAAGAAGATAATGGACTAAAAGAAAAACAAAATTACCTAGAAACTGATGATCTGTCTTTCATAAAACTGAACTCAAAGTGTGCTTAGGGATGGAGGGAATTGCTGTATGATGCTACAGCCTTATGGGAAGGTCCCAGATTTGTATCTTGAGATCTACCTGAACACACTCAGTATGTCCGCAGACAGACCCCTAATCCTGTCTGGCTGCAGGGCTGTTGGGAAGGATCTTGGCATGAACCTCTGTTGAGGATCTCTCTCTCTTTCTTTTTTTTTCCAAGAGGTTTTTGCTATAGGGTGCATGTGCTCGCTAGATAGAGAGACAGAGAGACCGAAAGCGAGAAATCACAACCCAGGGGGGATAGCCACGCCGCAATCCCTTCTCCTCCATTCTCCTCTCAGGATCTTGGGCACGCATGCACATGCGCCCGGCGTGAGTTTTAGCCACCGGGTCCAGGACTTGAACCATGGTCAGCTACGTGGGAGTCCAGCAACATAGCCATTACATTAACTGCTGGTCCCAAGGATCTCTCTCTCTTTCTACCCCTAGTCCCCAAGAAGAAAATAAGAAAATAAACTTATAGAAATAACTTCGTGGATCATAGACACAAAACAGACAATTGAAAAAAAGTGAAAAAGAAAACCATGTGAACCTAATAATGACTTTGTAAACATACACAGAAACATAATCTATGAGAGATAAAAAAATAAAACTTAAAAGGGCATCTTAGTGCAGTCTTTAGTATATTAACTAGAGAAAACTGGATGCTCTTGAAAGTTTTATTTCTCTAGTTAATATACTAAAGACTGTACTAATATGATTAAATTATCAGGATTCAGCTCTTATTTATTTATTTTTTTTTGAGAGGATTTTTTGCTATAGGGCATGTGCACTTGCCAGACAGAGAGAGACAGAGAGACAGAAAGCGAGAAATCACCCCCCGAGGGGGGATGGCCATGCCACAATCCCTTCTCCTCCATTCTCTTGGGATCTTGGGCACGCACGCACACATGCCCGGTGTGAGTTTTAAGTCACCGGGTCCAGGACTCGAACCATGGTCAATTACATGGGAGTCTAGTGACATAGCCATTACGCTAACTGCCAGTTCCAGGATTCAGTTCTTTAGGGATGGACTAAATGTCTAGTACCATCACTTCCCTTGAACTCGATGGAGCTTTGGTTGAAAATAAAGTTTATTTATTTGTTACTTTTATTTAAAAACAAACAAACAAACACAATAAAACAGGTTTTTAGTTTAGGGCACATCCATATGCTAAAGAGAGAGAAACACAGAGGCAGTGAGAGCCAAAGTGAGAACACCCCCCCCCCCCCTCCCGCAGGGGATGGTCACACCACAATCCCTTTTTATCCGTTCTCCTCCTAGGATCTTGAGCATACTCAAACACAAGCCTGACATGAGATTCAAGACATCAGGTCCAGGATTCAAACTGTGGTCGTCCACTTGGGAGTCCAGATACTTAACCACTTACCATCTGCTAGCCCCCTACTTTTATTTTTAATTCCATTTTCCACAAAATGTTTGAAGTCTCCTCATATGTAGTTTCCTGAAGAGTCACATTAGATTTCTCATTTGTGTTTCTTCTCTTTTCCTATAGTCTGGAAATTTATTTCCCCCCATATTTCTTGGTGTGTACAAAACATAATTTTGGTTTTTATTTCTGTACTGTTAAGGAAATATATACTTAAGCATGTATTGACGTTTAATATTTTTTTCATTCCATTATTTTTATAAATTACTTTTTAATCATCTTTTTCTCAGGAAATATTCTGTATAATTCTAATAGCTAAAACTGTAGTCAAACATTAGTTAAGTGAATATTAGACAGCATGTAAGAACGTGTTCTGACTTCCTTTTCTTCCTGAAGTAGATTTGACTGCAACTTGGAGAATTTGTGAAATCATGATAGATTTACCATTCTTTCATTTAAAAAAAAGATCTAAATAAACTGATTAATGTCTCAATTCTACAAAACATTTTTGGAGAAGTTATAAAATATAAAAAGTATTACAGGAAACAATCTCACACGGGGGGCTAATTTTAGTGGTGAAGAAATTTTATCATATTATAAAATTAATATATTCTATAAAAGTTATTTGAAGTGAAAGTCAAGATTTATCAGGGTGTCAGGAAGGACTTTAGCAATGAAAAAGAATTAGTGAAAAAAATTTGATGAATATAAATAGGGTTAGAGAGGTCAAAAAGACATATCAAAAGCTGCACAGTAAAAAGGGAGAAAGAAATTTTTTATAGTTAACATTTAACTGCTTTGCGACACTGAGGAGAAGAATATAACCATACTTCTGGAAATAATGAGAATAATGAGTAATTAGTAGTATGGGGAGAGAACAGTTGTGCGTTCCTAGAACTGACACTGAAGAATGTTTTTTAAGTTTTTACTATAGGGTGGTAAAAGAGAGAGACACCAAAGAGAGAGTCAAAGTGACGAAGAGAGAGGGAAAGTGAGAAATCACTCCTTTGGGGGATGGCCATTGCTGCAGTCCCTTCTTCTCCATTCTCCTTTAGGGATTTTGGGCACACACACACACACACACACACACACACACACACATGCCTGGTATGATTTTCAAGCAGCCAGGCTGGACACCTTACATACTTGCCACCTTCTGGTCCCACCGTGAAGACTTTTGACTTGCTATTAGAGGAATACTTTTTAAAATGTTTTTTGAAGGAAACTGATTTTGCCAAAGTCAAACATAAAAAGTTCTAAGACATTGGAGAAATAATTATTTGCCAATACTTTCAAATACTGTATTTTCACTTATATTAAAATTATTCTTTTTTCCTAAGAATTGCTCATTTACACACAGAGAGTCACAAGATTCTAACCTTGTGTAGTGAAGCTTAGAATGAACTATTAAATAGAGCAGCCTCATTGTTATTTATGTAGTTACAATTGGGTGGAAAAGACACATTTGTAGGAAGAGAAGCAAGACCTAAACCTGTAAACAGTCAAAATAGAGCTAAACACCAAATAGACAGGAAAAATAATAATAAATGTTTTAAACATTATCTTTCTAACTACAAAAATTTAGAGTGTTTACAGTACAAGCTCCAGTTAAACTGACAAAAGCAAAATATGAGACAAGATAAATTTCATCAGCAAATTTGTTGAAAGAACAGCTTTCTTTTCACCTTGCAGTTCAATGGTCCATTAAGTTTAAATACTGAACAAATTCCATATTTTAATATTGGGTTGTTGAAAAAGTCATGACATATTCTTCCATGTTTTTCTGTGCAAAAATGCATCATGACTTTCCAACAACCCAATATAAACATTACTTCTGCAATAGTCTTTTGAAATTATATCATATATCACATTGAAGATGCTTTCAATTTTACTGTAATTGGTTTACTTAAACATAGCTGAGCATATAAAACTGTAAGTTTTTTCTCAGTTAGTCGATGAAGCTTATACCTCATTTTCCTGTATCATGCTATATTGGATTGGAATTGTATTTTAATTTTTAAACTTTCATGTGCAAGATATAAGTAAAATATGAACAAGAGAAATTCTGCTCTTATCATACCAGTTTATCCAGATGCTTAGGTTTTCTTATAATTTTGTATTAAGAATATCTAGAAGGGAACCAGCAGATGATGTAGTGGTTAAGGTGCTGGACTCCCATGTGCTCAACTGCTATTCGAGTCTTAGATTCTGCAGCTTGAGACTTAAACCAGGCACATGAATGTGTATGCCCAAAGCCCAAGAAGAGAATGGAGGAGAAGCGATTGTGGCGTGGCCATCATCACACTCCCTGGGGAGAAGGTGATTTTTTGCTTTCTGTCTCTCTCTCTGTGTCTCTGGAAAGTGCACATGCCACATAGCAAAAATATTTCTCTTAAAAAATTAGAATTAAGGATGTTCATTTTCATTAAAATATAATTAGTCCATAAAGTATATTGTAAAGTAAACATTACTTGCTTTGAACTCCATGTCTAGGTAAAGTTTCTTTCTTTCTTTTTTTTCAATCAAAAGACACGTTCTCATTTAAAAAACTGTTTAGAACACATAAAACAAGGCAACATTTATTCTTTTTTCTTGTCTTCTTGTGTGGGGTCTTTTGGTGGCCTCTCCACTGTTAATCTCCGAGCCAGTGTTGTTATCACTGGTTCCCTCCTCTGCAAGGCTGTCGACCCCCTCCTGCCCACTCTCCTTGTCCTCAGGAGTAGATGCGCCTTCTTCCCCATTCTGTTGACTCTCTGTCATCTCTTCAAGATGTCTTCTCTGTCTCCATCGGCAGACTCTCATCCTTTTCCTTGACTTTGTTCACCGCTTGCTCTTCCTCAGTACCATGGCCACTCTGACGAAGCCCTGCTTGCTCTGCCATCTCCTTTTCCCTTTCCCCTTGCCTTTTGCGAGCCTGTTCCTCTGCCTGTGCAATCTCAGCTACAATTTTCCCCTTACCCATTTTTACTTTCAGACCACGCAGCCTTTTATGTCCATTATTTAATGAACCTCTGCTTTCCAATTTCCTCTTCTTTTCCCAGTCTCATTCTTCTATTTGAAGAAGTTCAGCTTCTAGTTTTTGCTGATGAACCGTTAAGGACTGGACCTACCATTTGAGACCCTGCATTCTAGCTGTTGTGACAACTGACTGAACATCTGGCACTGCATTCTCGTAAGGATCTCACTGATGATGCTGTGGTACCTCTGGAAGCGGGCGGTGGCTGAGTGCTTCATGGAAAAGCTGTCGTCATAATCATCTGGACCTTTAGGAGGGTGGATGCTCATGTAAGGTTCTCCTTTCTCCATGTAAGACTGTCTCTGTCGATTTTCTTCCTCTAAAGCAGTTTCTGCACGACTTTTTACTTTTTTTTTTTTTTTTTTTGGAGAGGTTTTTCGCTATAGGGCGCGTGCGCTCGCCAGACAGACAGAGAGAGACATAGAGACAGAAAGCGAGAAATCACCCCCCAGGGGGGATGGTCACGCCGCAATCCCTTCTCCTCCATTCTCCTCTCGGGATCTTGGGCACGCACGCACACGCGCCCGGCGTGAGTTGTAAGCCACCGGGTCCGAGACGTGAACCGCGGTCGACTACGTGGGAGTCCAGCGACATAGCCATTACGCTAACTGCTGGTTCCCTCTGCACGACTTTTTGCATTTACATAAGCAAGGTAGGTGGGAGAATTTTGGCAGGCCTCCATAGATTCATTGCCCTCTATCTTTTCTGCTTTGTATTCATTTAAATATTATTTCTCTTCATCAGCGAGATCTTGCCATATGCCACCAATAGTCTTGCCAGTCTCCCACAATTTCAAGTCAAGGTTGGAAGCCTCTACTTTGTCCCAGACCTTTCTGTTGTATCTCATGTAGGGTATCAGAGGCTTATCTAGTGCTTTGGGTTTTTGGAATCGTAATACCAGAAGACGCTGTGACCCAGCTGTTGGTGCCTGGATTCCCTCCCAGCCTGTAGTAGTTGTAGTCAAGATGACTGTATGGATTGTCTCCCACAAACCCTGGTGTGCTGGGCAATTGTGTCGCAGGAGCTGGGGTGGGAGGTGGGGCATAAGATGGTCTTTCTGGGGACCAGCAGATGGTTTAATGGTTATGTAGCTAGACTCCCATGTAGTCAACGGTGATTAGAGTCCCAGACCCAGCAGCTTAAAACTCACATTGGTTGCATGTGTGTGCGTGTCCAAAATTCCAAGAAGAGAATGAGGAGAAGGGATTGTGGCATGGCCTTTCCCCACCCCCTGAAGGATGGGTCATTTCTCACTTTCTGTCTCTTTTTCTCTCTCTGGCAAGTGCACATGCCTTATAGCAAAAATCTCTTGCTTAAAAAATGAAAAAAGAAAAACAAGATGACCTTTTTGACATTTTGAAAGATTAAGTTCTTAATTTCTTAAGAATGAATCTAATTAACCTGAAACACCGTGAGTGTTCACCGCTTAGGCTTGGCTTCCTTTGTTCCATGTATGCCCTGTCCCTTACAAGGGTAAATTTCCATGAGCATTTCTTACGCAGTGAGATATAGAGTTAGTTCTCAGAGATACGATTAACAGATTTTAGACAATAACTAACTTGGACTATCTTAGAAATTTTTCATTTTCCTAAAAGTAAAAATTAGCCCACTTTTTAATCTTAATCTCAATTAAGTTTGTAAGCACGTGAACAATTGTTGCATTTGCAGGTCCATGAAAACAGATATTAATCGAAAAAATTTTTTACATAAAATGTATATCTATACTATAAAAATAAATAATTATGTAAAATACCTGGTGACATTTGGTATATAGAAGTAAAGTAATATGTTTCAAAATGCCAGAATATCTAATTAGTTATTTATGAAAACATAAAAGGAAAAGTAAGCTTTAAAAAATTTTTGTTCCTAGTTACAAACTCTAAACTTAAAAGAACATTACTTATATCTTCATTGCTTTTGTTTTTTTTACTTTCCAAAGTATTTTATTAGTTAATTAATATTTTAAAGTAAAAGTTTGTCAGTATGTTAGCAAAGAGTATGTAAAATAGTTTGCAAAAAACATTTCACTTCAGATAATGATGAGACTACATGGGAGTCCAGCGACATAGCCATTATGCTGATAGTGGGTTTGGATTTGCTGGTGAAAACACATTGGGCTTGAGTTAATTTTTTTTTTTATTAATTAAGAGAGAAGGGGGAAATGAGAAAACACCTCCCAGGTGTCACAGTCCCTTCTCCATTTTCCCCTTGGGATTTTGGGCATGCATATAAACACAACTGGGGTATTATTATTTTTTTGAGAGGTTTTTGGTATAGGGTGCATGCACTTGTCAGGAAGACAGAGAGAAATAGAAAGCAGGAAATCACCCCCAGGGCAGACTGACCATGCTGCAATTCCTTCTCCTCAATTCTCCTCTCAGGATCTTGGACATGCACACACACATGCCCACAGTGAGTTTAAGCCACTGGGTCCGGGACTCAAACCACGATCAACTACATGGGAGTCCAGCAACATAGCCATTACGCCATCTACTGTTCTCACACCTGGAGTATTTTTCAAGCCACCAGGTCCAGAACTTGAACCATGCAGTCCTGAGGGACCCAATTGCCTTAACCACCATGATGCCAGCTGTTCCAATATTTTTTTTAAATAAATATTATACCTTCTAAAATAATGAAAAAAAGTGTTTATTTGTTAATTATATGATTTTTAAAGTTCAATAACATTAGTAATTATATACTAATGAGAAATTGGAAACATGGAAATGTTTTATTTGTTTTTATTAACTTTATTTTCTAAACAAAGTAAATGATATAGTCATATTTATATGCAGCTGCTACTGTTGAGTATGATTTAGAAATAAATAATTTAATTAAAAATTTTTCATGCTTATAAAATCCTTGAGAAGGATCAATGAAGATGAGGTCCACACTTGATTATAAAATCAATGAAAAGAAAATTAAGCCCAGGAAACTGTGGATGAAATCTGCTAGTTAAAATGTTACACTTAGGGTCTGGACTTGATAACAGTCAAATAGTAATCAGAAAAGATACAAGTGCTCTCCAATTTCATTTGACCTAAAAGAGAAGTTGTCTATTAAACGCTGAGTATCTAATGTGTCAGGAAGATGAAGAGTGAGTGGGTGGTAATATTACTCATTTTTTATGCAGTGCATCAGAATTGATATCTTTTTTATAAGTGACTAATAGTATTGTAACTGTTCAAGTTGACAGACCATGTCAATTTGTAAGGTAAAATGTGTATAAACTTTTTTTTCTGGCATTTATTTATTTATTTATTGTATTATTTTTTATATAGAGATTTTTTTTTATAGGTCGTGTGTGCTTGCCAGAGAGAGAGAAAGCGAGAAATCATCCCCCCTGGGGAGTGGGGGGATGACCACGCAGAAATCCCTTCTCTTCCATTCTCTTCTCAGGATTCGGAGCACACACATGCACCAGCATGAAATTTAAACCACCAGGTCTGGGACTTGAACCACAGTTGACTCTGTGGGAGTCCAGCGATGTAACCATTATTCACTGGTCCCTATTTTATTAATTCAGGATAAATTGAGAGAATATATTATCTCTATTCAAATGCAGTCATCATCATCTAACATGTCAATCAATTTTAATTAAGGATTTAATCTTAGATTTAACTGAGAATCTGTTCTAAGTGCTAAGAAGGTTATCCATTTAACCCTCATAAACTCAAGGTGATTCTAGGAGTTAGCATTTTTTTCTCATTCCCCCAATAGACATTAGTTTTCTAGTATTAAAAAAAATTACCATATATGTAAAGTAAACCTAAAATGGTTTAAATGGTTTCCAGGGTAAAATAACTATATGTTTCAATCATAGTTTGAATGTAGGAGATATAATTCTGAAAATCATGACCTAAACTAAGCTCTAGTCTAAAAATAAGAACAACAAAAGACAGTGATTTTTTCAAATTAGAATCCATAGGGAACTCTAACATGATCTATTTGTTCTACTTCAATTTTTATTATTTTCCTTTTTTTGTATTATGCACATTTTATTTATCCTTTATTGTAGGTCCTACTAAAATTACCATTGCTATTTTTTACAAAACTCTCTCCTGTCTGTCCCTGTGTCAAGTGCATATGTCCTCTGCTAATTAAAAAAAAAGGATAACTCTGATTTTTAATTGACTGGATTTTGGTGTCATTTATGAAGTCAGAGCACAATGGGAAGGGTACAGTACAAGTAGCTGTTGATGGTTATTGTGTGTGTTTGAATCGGGCATCAGAAAGAACAGGGATTTACTTTGGAGGTAGATGCGAGAGATGATTGTTATTTTGTGTGTTTGAATCGGGCATCAAGAACAGGGATTTACTTTGGAGGTAGATGTAAAGTTCAGGGCTCAGAAGGGAGATTATGGGTAGACTTAAGAATCATAAAGAAATGAATGACAAGTGAATCTATGCAGGTGCATTTTATGGTCAAGAAGAAGATAAAGATGGTTTACGAGAGACATGTGAATGACAGCAACATCAAAAGCAAAGGTGGAGGGAGAGATTTCAGCATAGAATAGAACATAGAAAAAAATGCAATTTAACCAAATCTAAGTAATTTTTCAAGATGAGATTGGTAAACAGTTTCAAATGCTGATGAGAGATCACAGTAAGAAATATAAAATATTCATGTATTAAACAATGAATATAGATTATTCATGAAACTAGTAGTGTTATATTGAGTTAGCATTACCTATACAACAGAGTAATTAGTTTCCTTTTGTCTATTAACATCTCATGAGAGACAAACTAGAAGAATCACTAAGTTAGAGACATTTTGAATGAACTTAGAGAAAAACAGAGGTTATGTAGTTATGGAAGAGAAATTATCTTGAGAAGGTTTTAAATAGTTAAGTCATATTTCAGAGCAGACATTGTTAAATATGAGAAACAAATGACTTCTGTAAACAATTGTAGACAGTAAACAGATTGAAGTTTCAAGTATGTAAATACAAATAGAAAGGTACTGCTGTAGACACATAATGGCAGATTGAGCTGAACTTGCAAAAGGAAACTTTATGTTACAGGGCAAGTAACATTGAAGTGTCTCCAGAGGGACTAAACATTACCCTGAGTGTATGATTATATTAACAATACAAAGTAAATCTGATCTCATAATGGTATATATAGCCGACCATTGCTGTAATGGCTTAAAATTGTGCTGGTGATGTGCTTTTGTGCTCAGTTATGTCTTGGGGCAATAATTGTTTTTCAAACATATTTTGCCACAGAAACATATTAAAGGGTCAATGTGTTTGATGATATTTGAACCTGTTGGAAAAGAAAACAATGGTGGTGCTTCCATCAGAACATAAGTGAATCCAGTAGTTTAACAGTGTGGATTTTTTAGTTTTCTCTCATTTTGTGACAAAAGTAGATAGTTATAAATGGATGGTTAAATCACTTCTTTCTGTTGGCATATACAACTAGAATATATAAACTCAAATTTAAAGTAAAGCTTTAAAATGTTGATTGCTGAGCTCATCATTAGAACCCGAATTGTAGCAGCCAAAGATGGGATTTGCCTACGGAGCATTTACTTTGTAAATCTATTGCAAGAAATATAAATTCAATATAATGTTTTAGTAATCAGTTATCTATATAGATGAGACTAAATAATTTGCAAAATTCAAAATATACTCTGTAGAATTGCTTATGATAAGTTTAGTTAGAGATGTTATGTAGAGCTATATATAGGCAAGTGAAAGGGAGTAATTTTCTTTTCAAATAAAGCTTGTAAATTATTTAAACTTAATGTATTAATAGAAGTTCTATGTTTTATACTATTTAAGTATAAAAATGGATTTTAATGGCTAACTACTTTGTTTAAAATAAGCAAATGGAAGAACAGCAATCAAAAACAAGACTGAGGGAATTTTTAAAATCTTAAATTAATTTTAAGTTTCTTTTTAAAATTCTTTTAATGAATTATTTATTTTATTTTATTTATTATCATTTTCAATTTGACCAGAGAGAGACAGAGAGAGAGAGAGAGACAGAGAGAGAAAGTGAGAAAGTGAGAAATCAAACCACCAGGTCTAGGACTTGAACCTTGAACCTTGGTTGACCATGTGGTTGTCCAGCTCCTCAACATCCACACCACCTGCTGGCTCAATTTTAACTTTCTTAAGCTAATTGTTCCC
This sequence comes from Tupaia tana, assembly GCA_026018925.1. Classification (NCBI taxonomy): domain Eukaryota; kingdom Metazoa; phylum Chordata; class Mammalia; order Scandentia; family Tupaiidae; genus Tupaia; species Tupaia tana. The sequence continues at coordinate 45,444,439 of JAKSZU010000013.1, read as the reverse complement.
AGCTTGAAGTAGTTGAATTCTCAGGACAATTAGTTATAAAGAAACAAATAAAAGGGGAAAAAGATCTTTATATCTTAGCATATCCAAGGTATCCACTATGCTAATTCTTTTTTTTTTGGAGAGGTTTTCGCTATAGGGCGTGTGTGCTCGCCAGACAGACAGAGAGAGACATAGAGACAGAAAGCGAGAAATCACCCCCCAGGGGGGATGGTCACGCCGCAATCCCTTCTCCTTCATTCTCCTCTCGGGATCTTGGGCACGCACGCACACGCGCCTGACGTGAGTTTTAAGCCACCCGGTCCAGGACGCGAACCACGGTCGACTACGTGGGAGTCCAGTGACATAGCCATTACACTAACTGCTGGTTCCCCATTTGGAGAGGTTTTTGCTATAGGGCACATGTGCTCGCCAGACAGACAGGGACAGAAAGCAAAAAATCACCACCTGGGGCTATGGCCATGCTGCAATCCCTTCTCCTCCATTCTCTTTTCAGGATCTTGGTCACACAAGCACACGCGACCAGCCTGAATTTAAGCCACTGGTTCCGGGACTCGAACCACAGTCATCTACATGGGAGTCCAGCGAGATAGCCATTACTCAAACTGCTGGTCCCCACTATGCTAATTCTAAAGTCTAGGTTTCTTTCAACTTCAATTTAGTCTAGGTTTCTTTCAACTTTAATTTTGAATTTGTCTTAGTTCTCTAAAAGAAACTTTCTTGTATGGATGTTGTTCAGTACAGTACAATTAATATTTATTTAGCATTATTTGAAATGTAAGACAACACATTTATAACCTTACTTTCAATATCTTGATTTTCACTTTAAGAAGAGAAAGAAGTTTTCAACTTCATTTTTTTTCTTGCAACTCTTACATTTTTTTTTTTATTCCTGAAATTAATAATTCTCATGTGTGGTCATTGTAGCCATATTGTTCCTGGGTGAAAATCACATCCATGTGATTTAAGTGGTATTAGAAACATTGTGTCGTCAGACAGGAAAGATTTTCTCATTAGAAAATCAATTCTCTAAGATATTGAAGTGATTCCATATATGTACTAAGAAAAAAATAATTCTCGGCTAGAATTATACATAGCCAAATAATTATGCATGAATGTGGGCAGATGAATATACTTTATAAAGGCTGTAAAAAAATATTCATTACTTTCATTTAGTATTGTATTATGTAATGTACTTCATAAGTTTAATTAAAGAAAAAAGAAAGCTTGGTAGTAAAAAGAAATAAGAGGACATAGATGTTTACAAATCCTATTGTGAAGTGTATTGAACTATTTATTGTATTATAAATATGCACATACTTTGAGTTAAATAAGTGTACTATAAAACTCTAAAAGAAATAACCATTTGAGATGGCATTCAATGGGGTGTTAAAGCACATTTTTTAGTTTGGCTAAAAGAAGCAATTTTTAATAACTCCAGATTTCATTAAGAAATATACTATAACTTCAAACAATTAAAGAGAAACACTGAAACACTGAAGGGGTAAATAATCTACAGCTTAAAAATACAATCTTATGAAATACAAAGAGGAGGCAGGTAAGAGTTCAATTTGAGAAAATTAAAAAATATAAAATATAAAATTAAATATTTGTATATATGTATGTGTGTATATATGTGTGTGTGTGTGTGTGTGTGTGTGTATATATATATATATATATATATATATATATATACTATTTAAAAAGTAAACATGAATCAAAATTAATTTAAAAATTAACAAGGGGCCAGTCAGTGATATAGTAGTTAAGGAAGCCAGATCCCACGCGACTACACGACTGATTATATGCTTCTAGTGCTCACTGGTGGTTTGGAAGACACACAGTATATGTATGCATGCATGACTAAAATCCCAACCTGGGGGAGAAAATGAGAAGGGATTGCTGCGTAATCATTTTCCATGGAGGGTGATTTCTCACTTTCCTTTTCTTTCTCCCTCACTGTCTGTCTCTGGCAAGTATACACTCCTTCTGGCAAAATTTTTAAAATCAATAAGTTACATACTGCTTGTGAATAATACACCAAAACAAAAAATCACATGGACATATCTACATTGTTATTTATAAATTATTTCTAAGTGAAAAAAAAGTTGAGCGATGTTCAATATTTATATACTGGAAAACTAAATTATATAAAATTGCAAATTTTACCCAAAGTAAATTTATATATTCAATATAATACTAATTAAAACCACAACTCTGTGTGCCTGTGTGTATATATATATGTGTGTGTGTGTGTGTGTGTGTGTGTATGTATGTGTTTGTGCGTTTGTGAAGGTTCAAAGGAGGTAGAGCACTGATTCTAGAATTTATTTGGAATGCAAAAATCAAAAATTGCTTTGGGAATTTAAAGAAGCAGCACAAAGGTGGAAAACTATGAGATAAGAAGACCCATTATAAAATAAATTAATCAGAAAAAGTGTAGTGTTTGCACTTCCCTAGGATTGGCAAACTCATCAACAGAACATTGTAAAATCTTCCAAATCGTCTCATACATAAATATTCATCTAATTATGAGAATTACAGCACTGCAGTACAGAGGGAAATAATGTATATTTCAACAAATGGCATTGGATCAATTGAATATTCATCTGGAGAAGTGATGTATCTTGACTCATACTCCCATTATAAAGAAAAATATATTCTAGAGAAAATGAAAATGTTAATATAAAAAGTGAAACAGCAAGATTTTTTTGCTACATTAATACTGTGGGTTTGGCAAAGAGTTCTTAAAATGACAGAAAAGGTATTAATTTATTTTAAAATGACTTTTTAAACTATTTATTAAAACTGAAGACACCTACTCATTCAAGGACAAAAAGGAGGAGAACTCATGTAGTGAAAAAAGGTATTTTCAATATGCAATAAGTATTGTTATCCAGGATAAGTGAGAAACCCAAAAGGAAAATGGGCAAGTAATTCAATAGTCAGTACACCAAAGAGTGTATCTAAATAGTCATTAACTATATGAAGTATGCTAAACTTCATTTATCATCAAATAATACCAATTTTCATTATGATACTGCCAAATATCAAGTAATGAGGAAGAGATGAAAAAGAAACAAGACCAAATTTAGCAAGAATGTAGATAAACAGAATTTTCTGCTTTGCAGGACCTACTGAAGCTGAACTTACACACCTTCTGACCTAATATCCATCCCTAGAAATACAAACAGAAAAAATGAGGAAATATTTTACTGATACATAAGTACAAGAATGTTTGTAGAATCATGACTCATATTTACTAAAATCTGGAGACTACTGAAATGCCTATCAACAAGGAAATGGATAAATAAATTATGACATTCACATAATGGAACAATCTATAACAATAACAATTAATTTGTACAATATGAATAGTCTTAGTCTGCCGGGACAGCCTTGCCAAAATACCATGGACTGTGTGGCTTACAAAACAAATTTATTTTCCTCGAAGTTCTAGAACCTAGAAAGTTCAAGATCAAGGTTCCAACAGGGTTTGCTTTCTCACATGTGGACAGCTACTTTATTGTGTCTTCACTTGGAAGAAAGAGAAAGAGAAGGTGAGAGAGAGACACACACTTCTCTGATACCTTTTCTTATAAAGACAACGATTCTACTGGATCAGGTGTCACCCTTATGAGCGCCTTTAACCTTACCAAGTACCTCTAGGCCCTGTTTTCAAATACAGTTACATAGCAGGTTAAAGCTTTGAGATGTGAATTGGGGGAGAGAAGGGTAGGCATGGCAACATTCAATCCATAAATGCATCTCACACACGTAATATTGAGCAACAAAAGCCAAACCCAAAAAGAGTACACACCTCATGATTCTTCTTATATAAAGGGCAGCACATTTTGCCATTAGAAATTAAGAAAGAGGTGATCTTGAATAAAATGCTGGCAGTGACTAAAAGGGTACATAAGCTCTATTTCTGCAGCTGATCGTATCTGGTGTCCTAACCTGGGAGCTGGTTTCTCAGGTATGTTTTGTTAATGAAAAAGTCCTTGTGTCTACAGTTTTGATAGGTGCACTTTTCTGTAGTACTTTCTTTAATGAGCTGTTTATAAAACTCATGTCACTTGTTTGGTGACATTTACATCTTTACTCATACTCTTTTTAAACAAAACACAAATATACTAAGCTAATTCAGCAATACTTTTAAAATATAAACAAATAGAAAGCTTGAAAATAGAGTTGAAAATATAAACTATCAAAATAAAACTAATGCAAAAATTTAATATCGGACAGAACAGAATCAAATGTGACAAGTAAAAAATAACTGAAGTTAACCATAAAAAAACAGTGAACAAGCAAAACTTATAACAAACTCTACCCCTTTTAAATTGTCAGTGACAGTCTTCAAATATCAAAAAACAAAATCACAAAAATAAACTAGCATATTCATAATCATAGTGGGAGATGTTATATCTTTAAGCCAGAACATGAAAGGACCTGGTGACTGAAAAATAAAATATGTCAATATGTTAGATATTTATATAATAAAATTGCTTAGCTTTTTTGCTCCAAAGCTGTTTAATTAAAAAATGGCTACAAAGACCTCTGCAAGAAGAAATGGAAAACACTATTCTCAAATGAACAAAAAAAATCTGAAAAAGCTGTCACCTATTACTTCTCAATGAAAATCATAAAGAAGATAGCATATAAATGATATTTTAGGAAACATAGTAAAAGGGAAAAAACCGTTTAAAAACAACCAAAAAATAGGGACCAGCAGTTGGCATAATGACTATGTCGCTGGACTCCCATGTAGTCGACCACGGTTCGAGTCCCAGACGTGGTGGCTTAAACTCACAGCAGGCGTGTATGTGTGTGCCCAAAGTCCTGAGAGGAGAATGGAGGAGAAAGGATTGTGGTGTGGCCATCCCCCCGGGGGGGTGATTTCTCATGTTCTGTCTCTCTGTCTTTCTGACGAGCGCACGTGCCCTATAGCAAAAACCTCTCAAAGGAAAAAAAAAAAAAAAGAGAGAAGAAGCATTATACACTAGTTCTGTCATAATGGCACCCCAGCTGCCATTAAAAAAAAAAAAAAAAAAAAAAAAAAAAAAAAAACCAACAGCAGAGTAAAAAGACTCAACTAGTTTTATGAAAAGAGGCTGGAAAATTAAGTACTTTGATTTAAAATGATCATTAAAAATGAGAAAAGGCATAAAGGGAAAAAATTAGCAACAATTTTATCAGTGTCATTGCTGTTACTTACAAAGAAGTAGCTAACTGCTTTAAGTAGAATGTTCATGCAGTAATGTGTTGATAGCATTTATTAAAATGAATAGTTGAAATTTAAGAAATGGAAGGAATTATTACTGAAGTACTAAATTTTTTAAAGGTTTTTGATATTTTTTCTTTTTTAAAATTTAATTTAATTTATTCATTTGCTTATTTAATTTGACCAGAGAGAGAAAGAGAGTGGGAAAGTGAGAAAACAAGCCACCAGGTCTAGTACTCAAACCATTATTGGCCACGTGGGAGTGCCCAGCGTCTTTACCACCATCCCACCACCTGCTGGTCCCTGACTTACTAAATTAAAACAAGCAAATAAATTATTAGTGTGAGACCATGATTGGTTGATGGATTTTTGGATTATTCTTAGTTCAGGTTTTTTTTTTTTTTTTTTTTTTTTTTTTTTTTAATTCTATAGGATGCATGTACTCACGATAGTGAAACAATGAGAGAGAGAGAGAAAAAGGGAAAGTAAGAAATCACACCCTTTCCCCATGGGGATGCCATAATCCTTTTTATGTTTTTTTTTTTTTTTTTTTTTTTTCAGGAAATCAGTTTGGTGTACACACCCAGAGTGATTTTCAAGCCACTGGGTCCGGGACTCAACCCTGCAGTCAGCCATGTGGGATCCAGCCACCTTAACTATCATGCAACTTGCTGGCCCAAAGACCATGATTTTTGTTATGTCTTTCCTATATCTAAATAGGAAAGCAAATGTAATCGAGGTTCGACATTTTCTTTATTGCGATGATTTGCTTACTTGGGAAGAATGGTGTCACACTTGGATAAAATGTAGAAGCATACATGCAAGGCATCCTTTGAAAAGACCCAGGATCCAAATTATGTTGCTCTTACTATCCAAAATAGGACCCTGATCTTAAAATAAAAATACAAATCATATTTAATTAAAATATATCTATGAATAAAACATAGTTCTCTAATAATACCTATTAATACTAATTATACTTAAGTATATTTTGTTTTAAATATCAAGATCTATATTCATTATTACTTATTTTTTAAGTTACTGACAATTATGTATAATTAATAGACACTCTCAAAATAAACAAAATATTATCCAAACATCTGTATCAAAATTATTATCAACAAAGGAAAAAAACTTCTTTTCCAACCGAGTAACCACAAACTTGCCAAACTGCTATGAATTAAGTATTATTAAATTAATTGCACTTTCCTATTAAAATGAGTTACATTTTGCATTAAGTTTCATGTGGCTTTGCCATTGCATCCAAATAACTATTTAAAAACTGCAACTTGGGGGACCAGCAGTTAGCGTAATGGCTTGTCGCTGGACTCCCATGTAGTCGACCACAGTTAGAGTACCGGACCCGGTGGCTTAAAACTCACGCCGGGCACGTGTGCGTGTGTGCCCAAGATCCTGAGAGGAGAATGGAGGAGAAGGAATTGAGGCATGGCCATCCACCCTGGGGGGGTGATTTCTCGCTTTCTGTCTCTCTGTCTCTCTCTGTCTTTCTGGCGAGCGCAAACACCCTATAGCAAAAACCTCTCAAAAAAGAAAACAAAAAAACAAAAAAGCAAAAAATTCTTCATTACACTATTAATTATATGATGCTTGCATAAAATACTAAGTGTTGATTAAATGCTTCTGAGGCAAAAGGTTGAAAACGTAGTATCAAATACATGATTAGAAATGAAATAAAAACAATATTGCATTAAAGAAACAGGGAACTTACAGATATACAGATATTAGAAAAGGTGCAGCTTTGTCCATGTTCTAAAGGAAGAAATGCTAAAGAGAATTTCATAATGACAGATGAAGACCAAATCATTATCTGGAGAAGGGGACAAATTCTACTGCAAATCAATTTATAGATTTAACTTTTGGTTATGCCCAAACACATTTTTGTCTTTTGTTAATAAATCAGTTGATAGATTTTTTTCAGGTAATTATGTAAATCAGAAAGTGTGAAAGATGTAACAATTGTGTTCAAAATTGTATCATTTTATAGAAGTGATTCCACAATAAATTTACAAGCTTTGCTTAAAAATGTATCAATGATGTACAAATTTTATGTGTGCTAGTGTTGCAATGATTAGTAACTAGTAATTAGTAATAAATCTCCATTTATAGGGGAGAGGAGGTGGTCAGCAGACAGAGTGGTGATTAAGGTGCTGGACTTCCAGTGGTCTACCGTGGTTAGCGTTCCGAACCTGACATGCCAGGCATATGTGCGTGCATGTCTAAAATTCCAGGAGGAGAATAGAAAGAAGGGATAATGGTGAGGCCGCTGCGGTGTGATTTCTCATTTTCCCTCTCTCTGTCTCTCTATAGCAAACACATTTGCCCTATGAAAAAAACCTAAGGGAAAACAAAAAAGAGCAAAGAAAAAGAAAACTTCGACACTGGGATTTTTTTCCAGATGTGACAAATTTCATCTGCTATACACTTAAATGCTTTATTAATATGTATACATACGTAAATTTCCAAAGGGGTATTTAAAAAATTTTAATCCTCACAACTATTTTTACTATAAGTTTGAGTTTAGCATTTTATTTTAATTGATGTAATTATTATTTCTGTACAATAAATACATGTGTCAACTGCTCTACCACATAGCTCTGCTGTGCATATTGCGGGGTTTCTTTTGGAATTTTATTTAACTTTACTTATTTATTTATTTAAATTTGACCAGAAAGGGACAGATTGAGAGAGGAAGAGGGAGGGAGGAAGGAAGAAAAGAAGGAGGGAGGTGGAAAGTGAGAAAGCAAGCCACCAGATCTGGGACTCGAATTGAGGTTGGCCATGTGGGAGTTCAGCATACTCAACCACCATGCCACCTGCTGGCTCCCATATTATGATTTAATTCATTATTATTTGAACAGATGTCAATTATGTGTGTGGTAGTTGTTTTAATTAGAGAAGAGAGTTATATTTTCATCTTTAGCAGTTCTAAGTGTCTAGCTATACCTTGATACCTAAATCTGAAATACAAACTACTGATATAAACATATTATCTACGAATAAGCACATAAATACAAAAAGGAATGGCATAAAGATATTTTTTGGAAAATGGTCACATATGGAAAGGAAGCAGGAGCAATGGAAATATGTCTATAATAATTTCATACAGATAAAAATTGAATTGAAGAAACATGATGGTAGATAACAGCCATGTTTATTAAGTATATGTATGTCACTTATCTGCTTTGTAGCAGTACAAACATTGCCAGCTTTCTCTCCTTTTGCAACTGAGAGTGATAACTTGAGAAGGGCTCATCTTCTATATAGTTTCCGTTCAGAGATATCACAAACAGTTTTTTCGCAAGTTTTTATGTTTCTCTCTGTTGGCCTCTTTTTTAAAAAATGTCAGCAGTTTGTCCTTGTCTCTGAACTAATGCTGATAAGATCATAAGAGATTTGCTCTTGCTAGCTAAAAAAAAGGAAAAGGAAAAAAAAAAGGTAAGTATTTAATAAAAGCCAGGCAAGATAGCAGAAAAGACATTTCGTAATATTTATAATTACACCATGTATGAAATCTATTCTTTCAAAGTAAACATACATGATGAAAGTATAGTTCTGAAAAAATAGTCTGACGTTCTTTTTCTTTTCTAGTTTTTGCTCTCAAATGTTATATATCTGCCTTTATTTCACTTTATTGGCTCACAAACTTTTCTGAGTGAATTTTCTTACATGTTTATATAGGATATTCAGATTATGATCACGTCTGGCTAATTTGAGTTTCTCATTTTCTATTTTAGGGTTTTACATCTCTCTTACAGTTAACACTTAGAAGGCCAATACTTCCAACATTTAAAAACTTAGATTCCTCACTGAGCTTTCAAGGACCATTGATACGTAACTATCTTTTTTTTTTCTTAGTTGGCTGTCAACATTGATTTCACCTTTCATTATGTTACAAATATCATACGATTTTTCATTTTAGAGACACAGTTTTTAAAAAAAAGTCCCGACTGCTTTATTTCACTGGATTTGTTGTGTATAAATATAATGTTGCTTATGCATTTCTTTCCTTTTCGTGTTTATATAAAACACTTAAAATAAAAACAATTGTAAGTTCAGATCTCTAGTCTCAGTGAAAACTATGCTCATTATTTTTTGAGAGAAAAGAACACGGTAATAGTTATATCACACTTTTCATGTGGCACCTGTTCTTGTTTAATTACATTTACTTTAATAAAGATGATACATTCATTTCAACCTCACTCTCATATTTTTGTTCTTTCCTGTAACCTAGAAAACATCTTGATTATCACATGACTAACTGTGGTTTAGTCATTACAGTATCTCATCTGAAAGTTATTTAAATTGATAAACTTAGTATGTTAATTTTTTATTCATAAAAATCATTAAGGTTATATAAATTGGTGAATAATGTTTGCATTATGAATATTTGAAAAAAGAAACATGTTAAGCGTTTTTTTGTAGAATTAATTTTGACTTTAAGATTGACAGTATCTTTGCCCCTGAATTGTGTACTTTAAAAATTTGCACAGGGGGCCCTGCAGCCTGGTAGGGTGGTTAAGGCACTTGACTCCCACAGGCTGACCATAGTCTCAGACCCAGCAGCTTGAAACTCAGGCTGGGTGCATGTGCGTGCATGCGTGCACAAAATCCTGAGAGGAGGATGGAGAGGGGATTGCAGCATGACTATCCATCCTTGAGGAAGGCCACTTTCCCTCTCTCTGTCTTTCTCTAGGGAATGCACATGCCCTATGGTAAAGACTTAAAAAAAAAAAAATGAACTCTGACACACAATGAAAATCAAATCCTATTTCAGGAATTTAAAAAAAGTAAAAATATTTAAAGATTTATCTTAGGATGTATTTGACATTTCCTAAGAGCATCCTATTTAAAGGCAGTCACAATAAAGTGTTGTGCTAAGATAAATATTTTTGATATTCAGGCGTGTACTGTTTAAGTTCCAATAGAATTACCAAGAAAGTCGTGAACATTTATAAGGAAAAAAGATCAAACTCAGTTATTTAAATAAGTGAAGAGAGTGATAAAAAATTACTAAATGTAATCACAAGTTATGAAAAGGTAATCACATTTTACTGAAGAATAAGTTCCTATCAGTCTGGTTAGATACTGTTCTTTTTTAAAGAAGGTAAGGTAGCAAGATACAGAGTTTTAATAGAAATTTCCTTCCTTATGGTATAAGGGTAGGATATAGAGAGAAGTCACTCATAGATTATCCAACTCTGAACACTCCTTCACATATTTTATATTATTACTGATTTACAGAAAAATCTTGGTTTTATGTAAGCAAAGGGGTGCCATTCTCTTATGCTGCTTCTTAGTCCTTAAGAATTGCTACTTAAGAATATCTGTTACTTTTACTAAGAACAGATATAAACATAGAAGTCCAAAGAAAAATCTCTACTTTTTGAAACAAGATATTGAAAATGTTTACATTTTTACTAAATTTGCTTTATCTTTCTATGGGCTTGTAAGAAAATTTCATATTAAATGTGAACATTTTTTAGAAATTTCAAAACTCTAGTACTTGTATACAAATACGTTATATCTAAAACATGAGAGTAAATTACATGCCATATATAGTCACTATCTTCTGTTACTTCCAAGTCATTTCCCATCTTTAACATACGTAGGTCTCAAATGTATTGAAAATGCATTGTTGTTGTTTTTGCTGTAGAGCACATGCACTTACTGGAGAGAGACAGAGAAAGAGAGGAAAAGTGAGAAATTACCCCTGATGGTCATGCTGCGATCTTTCTCCTCTATTCTCCTCTTGGGATTCTGGGCATGCAGGCACACTGACCTGGCATGATTTTAAAGCTGCCAGGTCTGGGATTCGAACTACAATCAGCCACATGGGCAGGATAACACCTTAACGGCTACAACACCTGCTGGCCTGAAAATGATAGTTTTAAGCTCTGTTTTTCTGTGGCTCTGGTTACTACCTATGTACATATATTTATAAAATTTCATAATTGAAAGTTTTGTTATTAATGGATTTCTAATATGTGATTATTTTTAATGTATGGAATAGAAACCTTTGTGGAACTAAAGGTATTAGAGTAGCAGCAACATGCAGAATTTTGATTTAAGAACTGTAAAAAAGAACTCTCTTTGCCCATAGTTAGCCCTCCTATGGAGATTAGTCTATACAGAACACAGACACCAGGCTTTATTTGGCTATGTAGTATATTAAAAATGCATATTTCAGTGCAGTTTTTATAAATGCCTTGTTTTTCTTCAGATTAACTTGAAGAACAAAGTATATCATTAGGTATAAACTGGGTGCAGCACCACTGCAATAACATTGTAGGAAGTGGGACCAGCAGTTGGCATAATGGCTATGTCGCTGGACTCCCACGTAGTTGACTGCAGTTTGAGTCCCTAACCCAATGGTTTAAACTCACAGTGGTTGTGTGTGTGTGCATGCCCAAGATCCCGAGGAGAAGGGATTGCAGCGTGGCCATCCCCCCCTCAGGGGTGATTTCTTGCTTTTTATCTCTCTGTCTCTCTCTGTCTTTCTGGCGAGTGCACGTGCCCTATAGCAAAAACCTCTCCAGGGGGAAAAAAAAAAAAAACAAAAAACTAAAACATTGTATGAACTAGAAGTACATTAGGAAAATGACCTAGTGTCATTTCTGATACGTATTTAATACTTACCTCTCACTATTAACAGTATTACCAGTGTAATTGTTTTTTCAGAGCTGTGTATAGCTTCTATCTCCATTGCTGAACCCTACCAAGACCCCAACTTTGGGAGACTCCTGTGGATAAAACTGGTTCAAATACGCCATGGAGCAAAGGATATTCCCAAGGATTTATTGTTTAGTTAGTGTGTGTGAGTGCTAGCTAAATGCTGATAAACCTTACATATAAGAAGGCAACACAATTGTGAATAACCAGAAATGAGAAAAGAAAAAAAAAGTGCAAGTTGGTTCTGTATTCAGATGATTTATCTACATAGGGGAATTATTACCTTTCCTGTGCTTCAAATGGCATAGTACTGTAACGTAATGCTGTTACATGCTTCCCTTTCATGTCTTCTTAATAAAAATGAGGTAAGTAAAAAAGAGGGAAACTTTAAAGGAAATTTATCAGAGTATGACCAGTGGCAGTAGGAGTAATCAGAAATAGTTTTTTTCTTAGGCCCTGAATTCCAGTATTTGAAAGTTTTATCTTTTTTGAACATTTACATAGAAATAGGCATTGAAAAAAGCCATGAAAACATTTTTTTTTTTTAAATTCAGTCTCATTAATATGTGTGTATTCTTTGGCAAGAAGTCCATTGATTTAGAAGTTAAATATGTTTTTATTGAAGTGCAACCCCCAGTAGTCTCAGAACCTTAGATATGTCATTTAATTGCTGTGCTGCAGTTTTATTTCTAAAATTAGAATATAATCCCTTTTATGTTCAAGTGTTGCTGAGGAGATCAAGAGACAATAGTTAGGAAAACATCTTTTATAAATAGCAAATACAGATACGTGATCTCATGATCATTAATTAGGTATTTTTATGGTTTCTTCAAGTCCATAATTTGGTCTTTTCAATTTCATAATGTTGATGAAACACAAAGATAAATTCTCAAGGAAATACTAGGGGGGAGAGAGAGAGAGAATATTATCTCCTGCCTGAATGGGTTTTAACCTAGCATCAGACCATCTCTAATTGACTACCTCTACCAGTTAGAAGAACCCTTCATAGTGATCCCTTCCAACATCTTAACAAAAACGAGAAAATTTACCTCATGTAGCCTTTGAGAATGTGAGAAATATGCAGTTCTAATGAGAAACTTCTCTGCTTCCTTCTGCTTTGACTAGACTTACACTTCTCTAAAGCTAACAAGATGTCTGGCAGTGCATAGACTGCTGTTTTGTTTAGCATCATTTAATTGAGAGTTTTCCTATAGTATTGATATTTGCACCAGCACATTTAAGTTAATATAGTCATTCCAGGTGAGACAAAAGGTTTGTAAAATAGTTACATAGAAAAAATGGATACTGTTGTATTGAAGTTCCATTTTTTCCTCATTGGTTTAAGATGTGGATCTTTTAACAAAATACACACCAACAGAGGGAAAAAATATCTCTAATCCATCTATTTACAAGAAAAATAAATGCATAATAAAATGCACAGACTCAATATATTTTAAAGCTATTGAACCAAGAGTAAACAGTGAAAACTGAAACCATAATAGTTTGGAGTTAGGTAAGAAGCAGAATACTGTATCTTCTGGCATTGTTAGACTTTAAGTGGGTGTCTACATGTTCAATTTTGTGTTGACTTTAGCTATTCTTATACTCTTGGTGTATGGACCTTGGTGTGTGGTCTATATTTGTTGGAGAGATAATTATAAGCTTACCTCAAATAAGCATTAACTTTATATCTTTTGTGATAGGTATGGAAAAACAGAAACATGATACATATGTTTATTACTTTTACAGAAAAGAAGGACTGAACATAATTTGCTTTTTTACTCATAAATAAAATGAATGGATTGTTAAAAAGTTGGTATTGTAGGAGAGAATATAATATTTTTGTGTTTATGGAAATATTAGACCAAATACTATTGACTGAGATCTTTTTCTATATTGTTTCAGCTTCTAGGGCAATTGACAAGATTTCCTTTGGAGTTGAAATAAATAGATCAAGAGAATGGTTTGACTCTTTTAACTGAATACATACATGGACCGTGTGTCTGAATCAACAAACTAGTAATAAAAAAAAATGTATCAGATTAAGTGATTAGATGATGAAGGGGAATTAGTAGTTTGTACCATACATCATTTAATTTGGGTTTCCCAAAAGAAAAATAAATCTCTTGAAAAATGAGATTTGTCCTGAGGTAATTCTGCTTCTTAATTTGAATTTATTATTTCCTAACATCATATTAAGTGGTTTTTGCAACTTCCAGTGACTAGTGTATAATCTTGAACTATGTATTTTCACTTCATTGAATTTCTATCTGGTAATAAACTAATTTAACCTAACATAATTCACATACTTGCTGGACCTAATTACCTTACCGATGCAATCTGTAGATATAAACACCTGCAGTGCTATAATTAGAAAATGTATCATCAACTAATTCAATAAAAGTAATTTTCACTTTATTACACAATAACTGTCTTTGTTAACTAATCATAGTGCTGCTTAAGGCTCTTCTAAAAATATTAATAAAATTAAATTTTCCTGCTTCTGTGACTTGAAGATGGAACAGGACTCTGAGTGTTATGCTATTTATCAGTTATCTGTGCTACTCAGGGAGTACAGGAAAACAGTAGCTAGCTAATACTGTACTCAACAACTCCTGCAATTGAAGTGACCATTTAAAAGGTGCAGGAATGTGAATGGGCAGCAAGGGAGTTAATTAGAAAAGGGTAATTTTATTTTCCTAATAAAATATAATTTAATGATATTTTATTTTTCTTACCATCAACAGTTATACCAGTGGCTCTGCTGAGACATTGCTTAGTGAAACTTAGTCAACAATCTTGAAAGGGTGTTTTCAGAGAACACAGATAAGGTTGTCTTTTTAGCACAATCTAACAGGAATATTTTTATTCTCCTATAGGACTTGTTTTGCTCAGTGTTTTGTCTTGATCCAGATGCCTAGTCTTTAGAAGCTGCTAACTGGAGCTAGCTAGATTTGCATGATGAGGAAGTTAGCACCCATTTTACCAGAAACTTCTTGGTATGTTCCATGGTGATTACAGAAGGAGAAAGAGAAGCCAAATCATTTTACTTTATTTATAGGCATGATGTCCTACCATTTAGTATTCTTTTTATAGACTTCCATTTGTGAAGCTGTGAAATGCTTCTAACTATTCTTAAAAATACTTCTCTTGTCTGTCTTGAGCAGAAACAATACTTAATTTGAATGTAAAAGCCAATTCTCTGTAATCAACTGATAGTAAAAGTCTAGAATGTTACCTACAATTCTTAGGGCTTCTGTTTTCCCTCTGGAAAATAAGAGCTGTTCATACAAATAGCTTACTCTTAAAGAGAGTCTGAAATGACAAATCATGATAATAACAGTAAGAATATTGACAGAACATTGTATCTACCTAGCTTATTAATGACATTTATTCATAGCATTAAATTTTTCTTCAGATTTCATCAATGATTTATGAGTTAAATACTCATAAAAATTTAGAAGTATTCTGCCCATCCTCATGCCAGCAAGGATGTAAGAAAATGTTTACTCTTTCCCTATTGTCTGCCATTTCTTCCTATCTAAAATCTTTCTCATTTAAACCACTTGGTATAGTAAACTGCCCTGGACACCACCTGCCACTAACTCTCTGCCTGCTGGCTAGAGAATAACTTAGCTATGTATAGAATAAGTAGCTGTGTGAGACTTCTACCTGGGAAAAGAATGGCAAAGTTAGGAAATGTGTAAAAATTTATACTGACAGGAAAGCATAACTGGACGTTACAAATATTCAGGATTGGTAACTTTTATATTAAATTTTATTTTATTGTATTTGTAATACAATTTTTACATAATATTTCAATTAATCTTTGCAGCAATACGATATGCCTCAGTGGTATACTGAGTACTTGCCAGAATTCCACTAGTTGTAAATTCTGAATCTGGCTCTTAATTTTACTGTTTTTTTTTTTTAGAGGCCTTTGCCATAGTGCATGTGTGCTCGCCAGAGAGAAAGAGACAGAGCTAGTGAGAGGGAAAGTGAGAAATCACCACACCCCCTTCTTCTCCACTCTCTTCTCTGGATCATGGGCACACATGCACATGTGCCCAGTGTGTTTCAGGCCTAAACACATATAGATAATGCTCAAACTTTTGAACTGGTTGAGGTACAATATTTTTATTAGTCAGTTGTTATATATGTTTTTCAATAAAAGAAAACATGGCAGGTTTTTATACTAGTTGATAAATAGTTTATTCGTAGTATTAAAGCTATTTTAAATTAATGCAAAATTTTCTGTTTGTATTAGACATTATAAACAGTTGTATACATGAAAGCTTTTTTTTTTTTTTTTTTTAAAGGTTTTTGCTATAGGGAATCTGTGCTTACTGGAGAAAGAGTAACAGAGAGGGAATGTAAGAAATCAGGCCCTGTGGGGGATGACCACACTGCATTCCCTTCTCTTCCAGTGTCCTCTTGGGATTTGGGGCGGGCATACACACACACACACACACACAAACACACACACACACACACACACACACACACACAGGCGATTATCAAGCCTGCAGGTCTGTGACTCAAAACACTGAGTCAGCTACGTGGGACCCAGCATTTTAACCACCATGCCATCTTCTGGACTCCAAAATATTTTTTTATTGTTTTATTTGAAACCTTTTTTTAAATTCTGATTTCTGGTTTACATGTAATCATTGTATATTTTTGTGGATTATGATACAGTTCTACAAAACATACTGTGTAATAATTAGAGACAAATATCTTCACCTTATTTGGCATTGAACATTACATTATGTATTATTGAAAACTGCTTTAAAATGATTCAGTACACTTTCCTAGTAAGTTGTATGATATAAAATTAGACGGACTTTTCAAATAATGCAATTTAATGAGACCATGTTCTCTCCTTTTGTATATTATTGTTGATGCTTGGGTTAAGTAGAGATAGAGTAATAAAGGAAAGGTAAAATAGGATACAGAACTCACGGATAATTCTAGAAAGGAGTTGTGGATGTCAATGAAAATTGTCTCTTTAGGGGAACCAGCAGTTAGCGTAATGGCTATGTCGCTGGACTCCCATGTAGTCGACCGTGGTTTGCGTCCCGGACCCGGTGGCTTAAAACTCACGCCGGGTGCATGTGCGTGCGTGCCCAAGATCCCGAGAGGAGAATGGAGGAGAAGGGATTGCGGCGTGACCATCCCCCCTGGGGGGTGATTTCTCGCTTTCTGTCTCTCTGTCTCTCTCTGTCTGTCTGGCGAGCGCACACGCCCTATAGCGAAAATCTCTCAAAAAAAAAAATTGTCTCTTTAGGAATTAAGAACTTTTTATTTTTTCTGATGGAAAGGTGTAACAGTTTTCTTACTACTTTTTTTCACATATAAAGAGATATACACTGCTTTCAATCCACTAACAGGATAATATTTTCAACACATCAGTCTAAAATTTTCTTTCACTTTGTCTGCAACTTTTTTTTTAGTCTCAGTTACTTAAATATAATTTACATTTTTATTGTACTGATAAAAATGCATATATTGGATCTACACAGACTTGAACCTTAATCAAAATCCTACCACATTTATCACTAGCAAAATTTTCATGAGACAGTTAACTGCTTTCCTTATTTTACAGAAGAGATAATGATCATTAACATGACAATGTAAAATTTTTTGTGTGTACAGGACATATGAGGAAACTTTCATATTATTGAAAGAGTTATAGCTCTTAATCAAGAAAAAATGGACTTATTCTATTTTGCCCCTCTGATCTTAGCGAGGGTTGTCATGTGTTTGATGATACATTCAGTATATAAAAAATGATTAAGCATTTACTATGGGCCAGAGAAGTTGAATTAGGCACTTTTTAATGACTACGTGATGACTTTAAAGCAGGAAGGATGGTGATCAAGTATTGAAACAAGCAGGGAAGATCTAGGAGCAAGACAAACCTGGATTATATTGAAAACTCCACAGTTTATTAGCTATTTGTCATTGGAAAGCTAGTGAATATCTCAGAATGAGTATCTTCAAATACTAAATTTGTTTAATAACACTTCAGCTCACAGTGTGTTTCTAAGCCTTAAATAATACTATAACAATTGATAAAGTAGTATCCTGTAGTATAACCTATACATGCCCACACAAATATACATATAATTTAGGCCTTTCCTTATAGCAAAAAAATTGTGACTATCTTTCATAAAATGAGACTATATCATCTTGTTTAAGATTTATAAAATTAAATAGAAACCATCACTGCCTATCATTTATCAAATATAAAATATTTTCCATGTAGATTTTATGAAATTAAAAGAAATACTGTTTTTAAATTTTTGATACTGTGATGGCAAGAAACCTCATCTTTCCTAACCACATAATCATGCCTGCAAAAAATGTGAGACTGTCTCTCAGTTTTTTCTTTTATCTAACTTTACAAATAAAGGGAATGTGAGAATTCTCAGATGTTATAAACGTAATTAATCCTTAAAATGCCTACTATTTACACTTGCAAAAATACTCTTACTAAGTTTAGAGTGAGAAGTGTGTCTACCCTATTCTTTCCCTTATTTCTAACCCACTGTGATGTTTCTGACTTCCAGATACTAAAAACAAATGTACAATTACCTTCTTTTTTAGTGCAGAACTGATCTCTGCTACTTAAAGAATACATACAACAGCAGCCATCCGATGCTGAAATATTTTGTACTATATCTTCTACTGGTAGGTAGGATGCTTGAAGTTGTACAACTGTAAAATAAGTCAAATCAGTTTCCTTGGCACGATTCCTTTTAACAACAAAACACACATTATTCCATAGAAATAGGATAAACATAATCTAAAGAATTTTCTTTCTTTCATGAAATGTCGCTTGTCAGTTTATCTGCAGTATCTTTTAAGTATAGTTAAAAATTGTATTTTGCCTTGTCATGAAATGTTTTTTTGACATAGACATATGGGCTGTTTCACAACTATCTTCATTACTAAAATTCTTCTCATTCCATCATATTTGGAGAGTTTCAATTATTTGTGCCTATTTGGATGAGACATTAATACAGGAGGTTGTGAGGTTTTTTGAGAAATTCAAGATCCAGTCACTGTATAGCTGTATCTATGGAACTAACGCTTCTGCCAAAACAATCATTTAAAAAAAGGTAAAAAAAAAAATATTTAGAGGCTCCAGAGAATGAGCAAAGAAGCAGAAACTGAGAGATACATGATTCTAAAAAGAATGTAATCCTATGCTCTGCAGCACTGTTGAATCAATTCATGCAAACATTGGAAACAGAACTCATATCAATTTTTAAATATACATCCTACCCCAAAATATATATCATTATTATCTGTCAAGGTTAAATATAGAAAACAAAGAGCTTAAACAGAAAACATTGAAGGACTAGAATGAAGAAAAGGAGGAGACGGTTGTTGGAAATTAAGGCAGGATTGGGGGAGTGCTTAGAGGGGAAGACACATTGGGAGTACCTCCAAATAGGCACGAGTCATTTTCTGTTGTATCTAAAATCCTATAAATTCTTTGGCGTGCTCAGAGGGAGATGGCAAGGTGCTTTCTTAGAAAGAAGATGCATGATTAAAATGATGAAAGATACTTAAGTTACTGTCTAGTCCTAGGAAATAGACTTAAGAATTCAAACTTCTGATAGTTAGATAGGGTAGTTAAAAATAAGATTTTCATCAACTGTATAAAGACAAAAAATATGATTAATAACAATTATAAAAACTTCCCTCAACTGGAAAACGTATTTGTCACCTTATTAGGGAACGGGGTGGGGGGGCTTGGGGATAACAAAGCAAAACAAAACTTAGGTGAAAAGTTAAGATCTTTTAAAGTAGCTAATTTTTTTTTTTTTTTTTACAATTTTAGAAATCAAATTAAAATTGCTAAGGCATGCTGAGTATCAAAATCAAATTCTCAAATTCTTTTAACAGTAGTCATGACAAATATATAAGCGGCTCAAGTTTTAGAAATAGCAGGAAGGAAATTTAAAATAACTAATATTAATAGAGGGAAATATAAGCAAATTGCTAGAGTTGAGCAATTTTAATAGAGAATTAGAGTATTAAAAGAATAATATTGATATTTTTGAGTTACAAAACAAAATATCTGAAATTATGAGCTCATTGAGTAGGTTTCAGTCTTAATATAGGGAAAAAGGGATAAAAATGCAAATTAAGAAATATATTAAAATTTAAGTAAAAAGAGATATAAGACCAAAAGAAAAACCAAAACAAAACCAAAGGGCCAACAGGTGGCATGGCAGTTAAGGCACTGAATCCCACATGGTGAACCTCATAGTTCAAGTCCGGACCTGGCATGTTGAAAAACATACCAGGTGCATTTGTGTATATATCCAAAATCCCGAGGGGAAAATGGATTGCAGTGTGACCATCCACCCTGAGAGGTGATTTATCACTCTCTGTCTCTCTCCAGAGAGCACACATACCCTATAGCAAAAAAATAAAGGGGGGGACAAAAAGATTAAAATACATTTGAGATATTTTTACAGTATATAATAAATATGTGACTAGTGCACTTGAAAGCAAAGATTTACAGAGTAAGGCAATAAAACTTTTTGAAAAATAATACTTGAGAATGTTTTCGATTTTATTTTTATTTTTAGAAAGATTTTTACTATAGGGTGTGTGTGCTTGCTGGAGAGACAGAGAGAGACAGAGAGACGGAAAGTGAGAAATCACCCCTCAGCGGGATGGCCACACAGCAATCCCTTCTCCTCCGTTCTCCTCTTGGGATCTTCAGCATGCATGCACACGCACCCAGCATG
This sequence comes from Tupaia tana, assembly GCA_026018925.1. Lineage (NCBI taxonomy): Eukaryota > Metazoa > Chordata > Mammalia > Scandentia > Tupaiidae > Tupaia > Tupaia tana. Next base: position 45,423,757 of record JAKSZU010000013.1, on the reverse strand, counting down.
AGTTTCAAGTCACTGGGTCCAGGACTCACACTGTAGTTGACTGTATGGAAGGAAGTCCAACGATGTAACCATTACACTATCTGCTGGTCCGCTCATTTTTAATTTTTTTTAAGAAAATTGATGATAGCACGTGCACATACACATGAGAGTTGGGCACCCTCATCAGAATCTTATTACCACATGTTCCCCTTTACTCGGCCTTTGGTTCCTTTGAATCTGAGCACCTGCGTATACACACTGGTATGTTTTCTGCTTGATCCAGGATTCTGAACTTGTGGTTGTCCATATGGCTTCCAGACTAACAGAGTGCTTACATAACCACTGTGCCACAGAAATGGCACCAATTGAGGCTTTTTCTTTTTAAAAAATACTTGTGAAATACAGACCCACAGATATAAATAACTCAGTGAATCCTCAACTAATTAAACATATAAACATACATGTATGCATCCATATCAATCTTTGGGAAAGACAGGAAAATATGAAAATCTTAAAAGCAATCAGAGTGGGGGAACCAGCAGTTAGCGTAATGGCTATGTCGCTGGACTCCCACGTAGTCGACCGCGGTTCACGTCCCGGACCCGGTGGCTTAAAACTCACGCTGGGCACGTGTGCGTGCGTGCCCAAGATCCCGAGAGGAGAATGGAGGAGAAGGGATTGCGGCGTAGCCATCCCCCCTGGGGGGTGATTTCTCGCTTTCTGTCTCTCTGTCTCTCTCTGTCTGTCTGGCAAGCGCACGCGCCCTATAGCAAAAACCTCTCAAAAAAAAAAAAAAAAAAAAAAAAAGCAATCAGAGTGGGAGGAAAGTCGTACTACTCTCTTCACAAGAGTAATGAATAAAGAAAGTAATGATAAAAGAAATACCTGAGTTGTCAATAAAAACACAGAAAACAGGAACTGGCTCCATAGCCTGGTAGTTAAGCACTGTGTAGGAGGCTAGATCTAATATGCCGATTTTGATTCAAATCCTCGTCCCACCAGAAACATACCAGATTTATGTTTACATGTGACTAGGATCCTGATGTGATGGGGAAATAGAGGAAAGAAAGTTGCAACACGGCCAGACCCTAGTGAAGGGTGCTTTCTCTCTTTCTTGCCCTTACTTTTGCTCTTTCTCTCTGGTAAATGCACACACACTCGGGCATTATATACACACACACACACACACACATGTATATATAATATAAATATATATATATATATATATATATATATATATATATATAATATATAGATAGATACATAGAAGGTGAAAAAAGTGAAACAACATTTCTATTAGATAAAATGTTTTAAAATAACAATTTTTTGTGAAACAGAAATTTCACTTAGAAATAAAACTATTCTAATAATAAAACTAAACTAATAATCTAGGTAGAGTTTTCAGTATAGATTCAATTTCTTTAATATATATTGATAAATAAAATTATGAAACATCTACCAAAACTGGTAAAGAAAAATATATTAAAAGGTGACACTATTGGGGCTAGCAGTTAGCATAATGGCTATGTCGCTGGACTCCCACATAGTCGACTGCGGTTCGAGTCTCGGACCCAGTGGCTTAGACTCATGCCGGGCGCGTGTGCGTGTGTGCCCAAGATCCCAAGAGGAGAATGGAGGAGAAGGGATTGCGGTGTGGCTATCTCCCTTGGGGGGTGATTTCTTGCTTTCTGTCTCTCTGTCTCTCTCTGTCTGTCTGCCAAGCACACGCGCCCTGTAGCAAAAACCTCCAAAAAAAAAAAAAAAAGGTGACACTATTACCGATATTTCAGGTATATCATTAAAATGTTAAGATATAAAATCTTTATGGCAATGAACTTGATAACTTAGATAAAAAGGAAAGAAATCCTAAAAACAACACCACATAAGAGATAAATAAATTAAGAAGAAAGAGAATATTTGATTAGTCTCATATTAACTGAAGAAGTTGTATCTTTGTATTTGCAATTTGAAATTTCTCTCCAAGAAAACTCCAGAAATTAAAGCTTAAATCATGAATTCATCCAATATGTTAAGGAATAAATAATAGCGACTTTACATGCATTGTTTGGGAAATTGAGAAAATGAATGGCCTACAGATTGTCATTATTTTTCTATAAATGTTTTTAAGGCAAAAATTCAGAAATAAACATTTGCATAAATCTAATCACTAAACCATCTAATGGCATGGTAGCTTAAGACTGGATCCTGGGGACAACAGTTGACATAGTCGTTAAGGCAGCACACTCCCACGTGGCCGATCACAGTTCAAATCCAGGACACTGCAGCTTGAAACTCACGCTGGGCGTGTGTGCCCAAAATCCCAAGTGGGAAAATGGAGGAGAAGGGATTGTGGCATGACCATCCTTTCTGGGAGAAGACTTCTCAGTTTCTGTCTCTGTCTTTCTCTGTCTCTCCAGTGAGCACATGTGACCTATAGGAAAAATTCTCTCAAAAGAAAAAAAGACTGGATCCCTTGTGACCAATTGTGTAGTTAAGTACTGCACCGGGTAACTCGAAAAATGCTAGACACATGTGTGTGTGCTCAAAATTTCAAGAGATATGGAGGACTTGCAGTGTGACTGTCCCCAGTTGGGGATTCTTTCTCTGTGTCTCTCACCAGTGAATGAACATGCCTTCTAGCATGTTTAAACTAATCACTTACATTCTTTAGTAAATTATTTCCTTAATAGTTTATACTAAATTAATAGATTATTTACAGGCTGATTTTTTGGATCTTAATAATGTTGTCTGATATACTTGTTTTCCTTCTCAATTATGTATTTTCTATGTATTTAATGAAATACATAATTTTTTGTTCCTGTAATTAATTTAATAAACTCAAAAGAAATGGGAGCAAACATAAGATCATGGAAATTATCACTAGATTAGCCTAAAAAGTTGACAATAGTCTATTAGTATCTCTTAGTTATAGTCATTTAATTGATATCAGACCATGTAACTTCTCTTAATAAACCCATTTTTTTTTCAACAGTCCTCACAAAGCTCTGATAAGAGATCATGTAAACCTACTGATTATGCAAATCTATTCTCTATTCTTGAAAGACGATGTGGTTAGTCTAATGTGACTTTTACTAAGGAAACTCTTGCTAAGTTCCATTGAACATTGTCCAGCCCTTCCTTCATCTTGGCCCTTGAAACCCATCTCTTCCTTTTTATTTTATACATTCAACCACTGTATATCACCACAGTTTGTAAAAATAATTTCCCCATCATAAATACACTACCCACCAGTCCAGTTAGGTATTATCATGTATGTCATCATCAACAAATAATCCTCCATTTCTGTGTCCCTTAAATGTCTTGTCTTGGAATTTTTGTCCTTGATGCCCTTCTTCTCACCCTCCCACACCTTCCAACTCCTCCTACACTGTCTCCAATGTCCGCAATGTTCTCCATGTTCTATATTCTCCAATCTTTAGTTTTTGCCATAGAATGCAGACATTAGGTATATATTAAGTGGGGGCAAACTATGTCTCTCCTTTTGTTTTGTTAGAGAGATTTTTTTTTTTTTATTTCACTAAAGGATGTGCATGCCTGTCAAAGAGACAGAAAGTAAGGAATCACCCCCCGCGGGGGATAGCATGCCACAATCCCTTCTCTTACATTCTCCTCTCGCCATTTTGGGCATGCAAGCACACATGCCCAGTGTGAGTTTTAAGCCACTGGGTCCAGGACTTGAACTGTGGTGGACTATGTGGGAGTCCAGTGACAGCCACTAGACCATCTTCTGGTCACAGTGTCTCTCTCTCTTTCATAGTCTAGCTTGCTTTATTCAGCAGTAAGTCTTCCATGTTTCTCTAATTTCTATCAATGTCAGCGTCTTGTTTTTTATGTCTGAGTAGTAGTCCTGAGTGTATATGTGCCACACTTTTTCAATATATTCATCTGTTTGTGGACATTCTTCCCTATTAAGCTCAATGCTTTGTTGTTTGTACTAGTTGATACAAATTTATCCATCCCTAATTAATGATGATGATGATAGTAGTAATTTAACTGATTCTCCATTTAAACGTAGAAAAATACTGCTTTCCTGATAGAAGAGATCTACCTTTTCTCAATGTATTAATTCTTATTTCTAGTAAATTCTTTGTCTGATTTCATAATTAATCTCAATCTCAGTTTGAATTTTGACGAATTAATCTCTCTTCAGTTTGTGAAGTCTGTTATCAGTGAGTGCAATTTATCTTTGACTTTTTTTCTCTCTCATATGTTTTCTAAATAGTAATTTTAAATAAGTTTCTTAAAAACTTGAGCTTTAGGGCCAACAGGTGGCGTGAAGGGTAAGGGGCCATATTCCATGTGACTGACTCTGCAGTTTAAGCTCTGGGCCCACCAGATTGAAAAATATGCTGGGTGTATATGTGTGCATGCCCAGAACCCTGAGAGGAGAATGGAGAAGAAGGGATTACAGCATGGCCATTCTCCATGGGGGAGGATTTCTCGCTTTCCCTCTCTCTCTGGTAGATTTATTATGCACTCTGGCAAAAATCAGAAAACAAAACAAATAAACAAATCTTGAAATTTAGTTTTCTCCTATGTAAATGACTTAACTGGGTTTCTGTGAAGATTTGACAGAATCATAGTGCTAAACATTTAACACAAATTCTGCATACATTAGGTTGATAAGTGTTAGTATAAACATTAGTGTCTTTACCCTTAGTGGAAGAAACAAAATAAAAAATATTATTATACTATATTCTCAGAAATTAAAAGTCTAGTTAGCCTATAATTTATCAAGAAGTAATGCCAATAAAATATAACCTTCTGGGGGCCAGCAGATAGTGTAGCAGTTACACTGAAGTCCCACATGGCTGAATGTGGTTTGAGTACCAGATCCAGTGGCTTAAAAATTACACTGGGCTAATGTGTGTGCATGCTCAAAATCCCAAGAGGAAAATGGAAAAGAGATTGCAGCTTAGCTATCCCTTCTGTGGGGTGATTTCTCACTTTCCCTTTCACTGTCTCTGTTCTGTCCCCAGCATATATGACTTAAGTCATAAAAAAATCCTAAAAAAAATTAATGACCTCTTAGGCTGTTTTTACTCTTGCCTCTACTCCTGTTAATTCAGTGTGACTAACTGGCTTCATGACAGCATCTAGGAAAAACATGTCTGAGTAAAAATGCAATGGACATATTAAATCACATCTATGCAGGAATGTATTCTGGTTGTTTTTTAAAAAAATGTTTATTTAATTTTATTTATTATTACTATTATTATTTTAATTGACCAAAGAGGGACACAGAGAAAGTGGGAAAGACAGAGATAGTGAAAGTGAGAAAGTGAGAAAGTAAGCTGCCATTACAGGATTTGAACCCCAGATAGCCATATGGGAGTCCGGCACCTGCCAGCCCCGCCCAATGAAAAATCTCCAGGCTTCAAACCAACTGTTTTGGTTTATCAAGGTGTCCAGACAATTGTAAAAATAATTTGAATATCTATATCCAGCACCCAAGTGCATTAGGATCTCCTTAAAGAGATAGTACAATAAGAGATGGTATAGATTAACTATAGAGATAGATACATATGCATATACATATATGAAGAGAGATTTATGAGGGGAATTGGTTCATATACTTTTTGGAAGCCAAGACGTTCCAGGAAAGCTGGTAGCCTAGTTCTATCTAAATATGAAAAGCCTGGGAAGCAGATGATATTACTTTCAGTCCAAGGCCAAAGTCCTGAGGAACCAGGAAATGCTGGTTTAAGTTCCAAAGTTCAAAGGCCAGAGAAGCTAGAGTTTGTTTTCCAAGTGTAGGAGAAGGGTGTTCCACCTTCAGGAGAAAGAGAAGGAATTTGTCTTTCCTCTGAATTTTTGTTTTATCCAGGTCTTGAGAAATTGGATGGTGTATACCCACATTTTGGGTGAGGGTGTTTCCTCCTACTTACTCAGGTTACTGATTTGAAAGCCATACTCTTGCTTTCTTTTTCTTTCTTTCTGTTTTGCTTTTTTGGGCAGATTTTTGCTGTAGGGCATATGTGCTTGCCAGAGAGACAAAAAGTGAGAAATCACCACCCAGGAAGGATGGTCACACCACAATCCCTTCTTCTCCATTCTCGTGTCAGGATTCTGAGCACACACACACATGTCCCTGGCATGAGTTTCAAACCTCCAGGTCTGATACTCGAACTGTGATTGCCTATATGGTAGTCCAATAACGTAACCATTACACCATCTGCTGATCCCGAAAGCCAACCTCTTTCAAAAACATCTTCACACACATAACTCACAAATTATACTTTTGCAATTCTGACTAGTCTTTAATCCAGTCAAGGTGACAGGTAAAATTAACCATTACTCTAGTGTAATATAATCATGTTAAATATTTAAAAAGTTGTTTACAAGATGTAGTTGTGAATTATTTAAACCCATTTTAAAGATCTGTATTAATTAAAATACACATACACTTTTAGAAGCTATTAAGAAATTATGTTTGGGAATTATATATCTCAGATGTCATATAGTTAAGCAAAAGATCTATAAGAATTTATTTATTAGCCATTGACTGTTTACATTAACAATACTCATTTTATTAGATATAATAGATATATTATACCATATGCTTAGAAAGCTCTATATATCTTTTTAAAAAGAAATTACAGTTGTGAAGTTCATGAGCTCTTGAAGTTAATGTTGGTGGTTATACATTATGCAGGTTAAAGGGGAGATTTTATCTTGCTGATGGAATTAGTTCTGGCTCATTACATCATGATAAGTTTTCTCAGGAAACATAAATAACAGAGATGCAAGATCATCTAAGGGTACAGATGCATGAAATATTTGTTTCCACACACATCCCCATTAATTTTAAAATATGCACTTGAGACATGAAAGCAGATGGACAAAATTCACTGTTGTCTACCAAATCAACATAATTTTGCTTTTCTAGTTTGAAACTACTCCATATTTTTTCTAATTTTTGAAGGAAACAGTAATTATTAACAAACTAATAAAAATGTTGGCTACAGTGGCTCTTATAGTATTTCCATCCCCATAGAAACTATTTATCTACTTTTAATATGAAAAAATGTGGCCATTTGATCTTGTTAGGATGATGATAGTACCTTGAACCACATACATCCTCTCTCCATCTCCGCTTTTTAATTCTTTTTTTATTAATTATTTTCTTCTATTTATTTATTCAGTCATTTATTTTCATTTGACCATTTATTTTCATTTGACCAGAGAGAGACAGACACATAGAGAGAAGGAAAGTAAGAAAGCAAGCCACTAGGTCTGGGACTCGAACCTTAGTTGGCCATGTGCGAGTGTCCAGCACTTTAACCACCACGCCACCTGCTGGCTCCTAATTCTTATGTATAATATTTGGCAGTTTTATTAATTGACATTCTGAATGACATCATTAGTCTCTCTGTAGATTGGGAATATGATTCTACAAGACAGATGTAGTTCTAGTTAGAATCGTTAATGTGTTTTCCTAGACCTTACTCCATTTGTTGAAGAATTGTCCTGCTATAATAACATTGCAGCACTTAGTTATACAGATAGGAATTATAGGATTTTCCAAATGAAGACATGCATGAGGAGAAAAGCATTCAACTTTTTGGTGTAACATTCTACAATCAATTTGAAATTTATTGAGCACAAAGCATTTCCTGATATAAAACATATGTAGTAAATGATGAACATAGTAAGAAATAATTGTGTAGAAATATATAGTGTTTCCACATGTTGCCCAACAGTACTGGCAAATAATCATTAGCATGATGTAAAATAAAATATTACATTATTTAATTATAAGAAATGTTTGTTTAAAAGTTTAATTATCCAAATTGTGGTTCCTTCCTCCATCGCTAACTAACGAGTTTGTAATTTTTCAAAGTGAAAACAGAGAACAGTTTTGAAACACTAAACATTATTTTGTTTTTCTAGTTTTTGAAGAAGTATTTTATTACATGATCTGTGAAAGTTTTGAAGAAGTATATCATTATTAAGAGTAGCAGAAAAACCAGTGGAACCTCCAAAAATTTTGTACTTCACTTGGTTAGGCTGAAATACTAAATGGATTCAAGAGTAAATAAATGATTCTGATGAATTACGAGACCAGAAATGTCTTTTGATTCATTTTATACACCACTGCTCTCACTCATTTTGGATTCCGGGCAGTCTCCTTTAATAAATGGACACACAGACACATGAAATTTTTAAACAAGTACACAACAAGTTACATGTTACTAAAACCATTAGAAACCTCAGCACTAACTTCTTTTGGCAATACCAACTCAGACTCTGGTACTGTAAAGGGAGAAAATTTGTGTGGGGGACATACTATTTTATTTTTAAATCTAAACAGTTACTCCTATAATAAATGACATTAAAAATGGATAACTTCTCATTTTTTTTCTTTTACCTTATCCAATCATAATATAATGACATCTCCCTCCCAAAATTGGATTACAGAACTATTTTAAGTAATGTTTCCAAAGCCATGCTTTCTCAAATTCCTCCAAGTTTCCCAAAGTTAATTGTGACAATGCTTACTTACCTTTTTGCATGCTTGAGAATTATTTTCACAAATACAGTGCTCTGACATTACCTTGACAAACAATGTAGTCTCAATATGTTGAATGAAAGCATCCTTTATGTTTTTTCTTTAGTCATTTCTTTAGTTCTAAGTAATTTTAACTTCTTTTTCCATCTTTTTTCCCAATGACGAAAGTAATAATTTCACATTCTAGTAATACTTGTACTAAAAATATAATAGAATATATAGAAGCAGCAAGAATATGAGAATATCAAATCATAATTTTAATATTTTATTTCTTCTGGACCACCTTCTCCATGGATATCATACTTCATTTATTAAAGATATGGATTTTTTAATAACATTTAAACTGTGTAATGGAATGTTCAGTTTAATGCGTAAATATACTTTCAGAAAACCTTGTCAATTAGAATGTGGGGAAATAGTATTTCCCTAAGGCTACTGAGAGCATGAATTTAAATGGAGTGTGACAGTAGTCCACATGTGTGGCACTAAAACTCAATAATAATGCATCACTTAAAGATTAATATGTCAATAGGGGACTTGTGCTATTTAAATGGGGGCTGTTTCAGTGCATAGTCAGTAAGCTCAAAGATATTTTTCTTTGTTTTTCTTCCAGTGTTATTGCCAGATATAACATGTTTTGATATTTAGGCTAATAATTAGAGATGTTATTGGATGGCAAAATTATCCTAATAATTTTGAGAAAATTTTACTGGAAATTCACATTGAGGATAGAACTGGATTTTATAGCAGATATGAGAATATTACCTTAAAGTAGAACATTACTAAGATGAGTTAAATATACAGTCCAGGAAGGTAGGAATAAGTACTGTTTATCTTTTATATGTAAGTCACTACTTTCCATGGTTTTCAGGTAAACTGTGGTCATAGCAAGTCGGTACATAGGAGTATTGATAATTCTATTTTATGTTGAAGTAGAGAAGAGAGAATATGAATAGCGTAAATGTTGGGAAAGACAGGAAAGATACTCTAATTCTCCTGCCTTAGGAACTTAAGCAAGAGGCTCAAACATAAAGTCAGTGTTCGCTCTAATATAACTCTGGTCATTTAAAACTGGAGACAATTCATCACTCTTATTTTTCAATCATTCAAAATTAACACTTATTAATTGATTATTTATGGCTTGCAAAGCCCAGAAATGGGGTTGAATCCAAACCAATTCAAGAAGGCCTGTTTTGGGACCAGCAGTTAGTGTAATGGCTATGTCACTGGACTCCCACGTAGTCGACCGCGGTTCGTGTCTTGGACCCGGTGGCTTAAAACTCATGGCGGGTGCGTGTGCGTGCGTGCCCAAGGTCCCGAGAGGAGAATAGAGGAGAAGGGATTGTGGCATGGCCATCCCCCCTGGAAGGTGATTTCTCGCTTTCTGTCTCTCTGTCTCTTTCGGTCTGTCTGGCGAGCACACGCGCCCTATAGCAAAAAAAAAAAAAACCTCCAAAAAAAGAAAAAAAAAAAAAAAAGAAGAAGGCCTGTTTTCTAGAAAACTTCCAAAGAAGAAAAATCAAAATATATACATAATAGTATATTATTATTTTTTAAGAAAGCATTTTTTTTTTTTTTTTTTTTTTTTTTTTTTTTGCTATGGAGTGTGTGCACTCGCCAGAGAAACAGAGAGAGAGACAGAGTGAGAGTAGAGAAAGTGAAAAATCACACTCCCCAGGGGATCTGGCCATGCTACAGTCCCTTCTTATCCATTCTCCTCTCTGAATTTTGAGTATGCATACACACACACCTGGCATGAGTTTCAAGTCACTGGGTCCAGGACTTGAACCACAATCAGCATGTGGGAGTCAAGTGCTCTAACCACTGCACAACCTCCTGGCCCCATAATAGTATATGATTTCAATAGTATTTTAAAAATCATTTTTCCCTCAGAATTATATTTCTTTTATCAAATTTTGTCTTCATATAACATTCTTGAAATGGCAAATTATAGAAAGGGAGATTGGGATTAGTGGTCCAGAATTTATGGTGAGCTGGGAGTAGAGTGGAGGTGCAGGTGATTATAAATATGACAATAAGTAGGACCTTGTAGGTAAAGAATTGTAATTCTTTTTTTTTTCTTTTAGCGTATGTTAGTGGTTACACAACCTTACACGTTAAATACAGTTACAGAGAACTAAACACGTGTGTATGCATGCACACACAAACCCGTAGAAGTATAAAATAATGTAATATGAATTAAATTGATGAACTACATCAATTTCAACTTCCTGGTTATGATATTGTATTCCAATTTTGCAAGATACTGTAATTGGGAGCATCTGCAAGTGGGTACTTAGGATTTCTTTATATCATTTTTATAGCTTTATATGTATCTGTAATTATCTCAAAATAAGGTGTTTAGTTAAATAAAAAAGCATAAACCACCCAAAATTTAAAAATAAAACTTGGTTGAGGATGGGTTTTATCTTTCTGATTTTTCTTTCTTTGTTTTTAAAATTTGTGAGAAGAGGGGTGCATTCACTAGAGACAGGGTGAGGGAGAAAAAGACAGAAACAGAGGCAGAAGAAAAATGAGAAGGCACTTTCCTCAGGAGATGGTCATGCCACAATCCCTTCTCTGTTTCTCATTTTGGGATTTGGGGCACACACACACACACACACACACACGCACACATGCCTGGTATATTTTTTAAGCCACTGGTATAGGATTCAAACTGCAGTTAGCCATGTGAGATCGAGCTGCCTTAACTGCCACACCACTGGCTGTCTCTAAAAATGTTTTTATATGTATAAAAGCTGAAATAATTCATCACCATCTGAAATCAATACATGAAGTGTTAAAGAAATTCCTTCAGGTATAAGGACACCAGATTTAAATCTATCTGTGAAAAATAAGGAGCACCACAAATAGTAATTGTAACTCCTGTAGCTCACATTACAGAAGCATATTCATGTTTTTCTCTACATCTTTTCTTTTACTTAGGGTGAATTTTCACCTATGATTAAGTTTTATCTATGATAAGATTTTATCAATTATTATAATAATGGTAAAGGAGTGTAATTTGAAATTTGAAAGAAGGACCTCAATTAAATCCATGCCTCGACCACTTACTAGCCATATGAATTTCAGAAAACAATTGCATCGAGTATTATTTTTCTATGCAAAAATGCATCACTACTTCCCAACAACTCAATAGAATACAGATATCAGTACTGTTCTAATATTTTTTATTAGCAGACATGAACTGATTGTTTCAAAACATCTAGTACAGTTCCAGGTTTATAATAGTTCATGCTTAAATATTGCCTTACTTTCTTTTTTAGGTTTTTGCTATAGTGTATTATATGCTCACCAGAGAGGAGAGAGGCAAAAAGCTACAGAGAAAGGGAAAGTGGGAAATTACCCTCTGGAGGGATAGCCATGCCACAATCCCTTCTCCTCCATACTCTTTATGAGATCTTGCTCATTCACACACATGTGCCCAGAGTGATTTTTAAGCCAACAAGTCCAGGACTTGAACCACAGTCACTAATGTGGAAATCCAACTTCTTAGCCACCATATCACCTGTTGGCCCAGTCTCTTACCAGCATTGTGTCTTCCTGATCTTATTCTTGTATAATCATGTTGTTATCAGCCTTTAAATATATCACTTAAGAAGCTGCTACATGAGGGCTGGACCATGGTGTAGCAGTAAAAATGCAGTGAGGCTGGCCCACCTGGTAAGGTACAGGGTTTGCATCTGGACACTGCCCTGAACACACTAAGAGTACACGTGCTCTGATCCCAGCTGACTAGTTGGGATTGTTTCTGTGTTCATACTGTTCTGTGGGCCAGCCTATGGCACGGTGGATCTCACATGGCTAATTGGACAATTGGAGTCCTGGACCTAGCCGCTTGGAAAACTCACCAGGCATGATGAGTGTGTTTGTACTCAAGATCCTGAAAGGATGGAGAAATGGAAGAGAAGCGATTATGGTGTGACCATCTCCCATGAAAGGTGCCTCCTCACTTTTCTTCTCTCTCTCTCACTCTGTCTCAGTCTCCCTCTCTGGCAAGTGCAAGTGCCCTATGGAAAAAACAAAAATGCAAATGAACATGTCCTGTTTTGGGTGCTGTCTCTCTCTTCCTCATGGAAAAAAGAAATAAAAATAAACTTGCACCAAAACTATTGGATCTTCTGAAAAGTCACGATGAATTTTTGCATGGAAAAACAGAAAAATGTGTCATGAGTTTTCTGATGATCCAGTATTTTAATTGCCATCCCATTTTCTTGCATTAACTGAAATTTATGTAAAATTCTCCATCCTTTCTCTCAGTCTTAAATATTTCTTTCTAAATTTATAGAATATATTTGTCAACAACAAATGTATTATTTTCTTGGAGCAACTATATAGAATTTTTATTTTTTGCTTGCTTGATCATTTTTTCCTTTACCATCACCAATTTTGCACAACTAATAATGTTGAATTGAGAGACCAGGCATTTTATTAGGGAGAAGGAAAAAAGGGTCTACAATTTCTGTAAATTTTCACAAATTATTTTATTTATTTAAAGCAACAGAAGTAGAAGTATTAGGAGACCAGTCAAGCTTATGACTTAACCATCTTCACAGACTACAAATGAGAGTTTGCTTCTGCTGCTGGCCCCATTAATAATAGTAATAAAGAATTATTTTTTAAGAGATTTCTGTAGGGCCAGCAGATAGCACAATGGTTACATTGCTCAAGTCCCTCATGGCCATCCATAGTTTGAGTCCTGACCCAGATGTTTGAAACTCATGCAGGGTGTGTATGTGTGCCCAAAAATCCTGAGAAAAGAATGGAGGAGAAGGGATTATAGCATGGCCATCCCACCTGGGGGGGGGTGGGGGTTTCTCTCATTCTGTCTCTCCAGTGATCACACGTGCCTTATAACAAAATCTCTTTCAAAAAGAAAACAAAAAGAAGGTTTTTGCCTTATGGCACAGAAGCTCACTTGAGAGAGAGAGACAGACAGACACAGTGAGAGGGAACATAAGAAATTACCCTTCAGGGAGGATGGCTATGCTGCAATCCCTTCTCCTCTATTCTTCTGTGATCTTGAGCATGTATGCATATGTGGCAGAAGTGATTTTTAAAGCCACTAAGTCCAGAATTCAAACTACAGTCAGCCATGTGGGAGTCCAGTGACAAAATCGCTATGATATCTGCTAGTCTCAGTAATAAAAAAATGTTTGAGATAGAAAATATGCTGCTGAGATTGTGGACACATTGTCACTCTAGTGCCAGTGTTATTATCCAGGTCAGATTATGGTAGAAATAAATATATTAAATTATTTCCAGAGCACTCAATATCTAATTATATAAACATTGACTATGCCATGTACTGTTCCTGGTATAGTTACATAACTTATGGAAGATATGTTTGTGTCCAGTTCTCCAGAAGGCTGGAATCTCAAACTGTTTGCCTTCTTAATAGCTTTTTCTGAGAAATACACTTCTACAAACCTACTGAGAAGTCATGTTCACATCCCCTAACCCTGTCCAACCAAATGAAGTAAAAGATAATCGGTGCAATTAATAGTGAAGAGGAGAAATATAATTATCAGTATTATATTTTCATACCTGTCTCATAAAAATTAAAATATAATTAAGGATATACTGTTTACTGAAGCATTTATTTATATGTCAGGATGAAATATGCTCATATGAATCAATAGCATTCAAGTATTTTTATATTTTCCCCCTCTGAAAGCTTATATCTCCTTAGAACATTAGTATTAGTAGGAAAAATAAGCATAAAAAATAACTAATAATATTGTAACTTACATATGAAATAGCATACCTTTTTAAAAAAACTTAAAATTATTATTTTTTTCAAAGAATTGTTTTTTTTTGTTTAACTTTATTTGTATATTTATTTATTTATTTTAATTTGACCAGAGAGGGACAGAGAGAGAGAGTGTGTGTGTGTGTGTGTGTGAGAGAGAGAGAGAGAGAGAGAGAGAAAGTGAAAAAGCAAGCCACCAGGTCCGGGACTCATACCATAGTTGACCATGTGGGGATAACCACCATGCCACCCTTAACCACCAAACCACCTGCTGGCCCTAAAAAACTTAAAATTATTGGAATCAAACTTTAGTTATCATTCAAGTGACCAGTGGAATTTCAGATCATTTTTTAGATCTCCTTAGTCTTAGTGCAGTAGTAGCAGAGGCATCTATTTATGTTCAGGAATCAGTAGGACAATAGACTCAGTTCTTCTGCATGATTTTTTTAAAAGAGAGCATACTTTCCTTTTGCAATAATTAAAGTAGCAAGAATTTTGAACATAATTATGCTAAGTAAAATTTTAAGTAGGAGTGAATTATGCTTTTTTGTAATTTACATTGCATTCTTATCTTTAAAAAAATCTTATTTGAAAAGTAGTTTCATAACTCAATAATGTCTAGACTGCTTTTTCTTGTAAGTTCTATGACTTTTATCCATCTAGTTTGAATGAAAATCTATGTTTACATCCTATATAATCTCTTTGGTAAGCAACACATGAAAACCAAGTGTATAAACAAGCACAATTTCCACAATGCAGAAAATCACATAGTATATTTAGTTGTAATGAGCTTGCAGTTCTGCAAAAATTCATTGACAGTTAACAGAGCCAAATATTTAGAAAAAAGATTATGTCAGCATAAATAGCAGCCAAAATACTTTCAAAATATGTATCATCAATCTGACCATTCATCTACACTTTAACAAAATTTTATGGGGTATATTAGCAAATATCCTGGTGGATATTTTAAGTACTATGCAAACTTCTGTAAGATAAGAACTATTTTTAAAGTATACACTATTCCAATAAGTGATACCCTACAGTTGTATGAAAATTCTCAAAGTATAAAATTTTTTGAACAGACTGTTCAAAGGAAGAGGTAGAATGATTACCTTCTTATAGTTTTCTTTTCCTTATCATCTCAAAGGTACAATGAACTGTTTACTGTAATGAAAATACACAATGCCATTAGAAATACTTGAATACAAAGCACCATAAATGAATTTTTTTTCCAGTTTATCAACCGAATAGAATTTAAAATGCAGTCACAGATATTATTTAAGGAAAATTTAGGATTATTTTATTCATTTACTTTTTAAATCCTAAAAATTCTTACTAGAGTAATATTCTTGCTCTTTATTTCCTGGGCTTATGATTTTAGAAGGTTGCTATCCTAAACACAAAAGAGCATTTGGTTTTTAATTATTGTTTAGAAAACTTTAAGATATTAAAGTATTTTGATACAAGCCTCTTTGTACAGAGTATTTAATCAAAGTTTCTTAGATGTGCTGACAGTAAATCTATAAACATCAGATTTTCTTCAGTAATTTTTGTTTTTCTGAGAAATTAAAAACAAGAGAAATCTTCATCACATATGAGAAATAAAATAAACAACAACTGTGTGGGGCCAGCGGATGGCCTAGTTTGAGTCCTGGACTTGGTAGCTTGAAACTCACATGTGAGTGCAAGCCCAAGATCCCAGAAGAAAAAGTAAGAGGAAGGGATTGTAGCGTATTCATCCCCCCTGGGGTGTGTGTGTGTGTGTGTGTGTGTGTGAGTGATTTCTCACTTTCTGTCTCTCTGTCTCTTTCTGTGTCTCTGGCAAGCACTTGTACCATATAGCAAAAATCTTTCTCTCTCTACAAAACGAAAACTAAAGCAAAAAAACTTTTCTGGTACATGTAACATATATTGTTTCCTTGAAAGATGTTTAATTTGAATTTGAGGAGCCAGCCTCAGCCTGTATCCTATTGTTGCCAAATTAGAACATTAATTCCTGATGATGTCTACATTGTTATATTGCTTTTTTTGCCATATAATAAAAAATGTGCTTTATGTGTTGTAGTTACACATATAGTTACTTTCTCATGTTTAAAAATTATTATTTAATTTTATTTATTATGATTATTTTTAATTTGCTGTTGAACATGTTCATTCACAAGATAGAGAACGTGAGAAAGCAAGCCTCCAGGTTTGGGCTTGAACTGCAGTTGGCCAACCACCATGCCATCTGCTGGCCCCCCTGAGTGTCTTACTAAGAAAAGAACATAATAATCTGTTAGTTTGAATGTGTGTGTGTGTATATATACATTTATCTATGTATCTGTATAAAATATTGGGTCATTAAAAAAGACACGATGCATTTTTGCTTACATTGTGACTGTTTCAACAACCCATATATAAAAATATACATATATATACACATGTAAATATGCATGCTAAATATGTGTGTTTATTTCTAACCTTCAAAATTTGTAAGTGAATGTTGTATCAGGAAAAAAGAAAGTTTTGAACTTCCAGTTTCTGGTCCAGCATGTAAAGAGCTTAGAAGTTGCCACTTTGTCCTAACAAAAACTAAAAAATTTCACAAACTGAAAAACCAACAGTTATTAAATCTGTCAGAGAAGTAAGGTCAAAGGTTAGACTACTGCCCCAAGGTTTGGAAGACCAAACAGTTGAATACAGAGAATCATAATTTATCAATGCAGAAATGTACAATCAGAAACCTCCCTTGGAACCAGTGCTGGGTAGGAAAATGTGAACTGTTATTGATGAATTGCTGGAGGCTCAGTGTGGGCAACTCTTAAGAATTATGATATTCAAGGGTGTGGAAGCTCAGGATAAGAGTCCCCACCCTTGTGTGAGTTTTACCTCCATAGCTTTACTGGTTACTCACAATTAATCTTGGAGATAAATCTCTTTGCAGGGGGAGAGAAAGGTAACTAATTTGGAATATCCCACAATATTCTGGTTTTTTTGTTTTTTGTTTTTTTTTTTTTTTTTTTTTTTTTTTTTGAGAGATTTTTGCTGTAGGGTATGTGCATTTGCCAGAGAGGCAGAGAGAAACAGAAAGTGAAAAATCACCCCCTTGGAGGGATGGCCAAACCGCAGTCTCTTCTCTTCTGTTCTCCACTTGGGATTTGAGGCATGTATGTGCATGTGTTTGATATGAATTTCAAGCTGCTGGGTTTAGGACTCAAACCACAGTGAGCCATGAGGGAGTCCAGCCACCATGCCACCTACTGACCCTGCATTCTGTTCTTTTTAACAAAGGCTTTCTTGAGGAGAAACTATTCTGTCAGAGCCTGTCCTGTGGCAGTTTTGTCAGAGTCGAAAGATCCTGTGGTGAAAGAGAAACCCTCCTATAGGGTTCGTGGAAATGTTAATTAAACACAAACATTATGGAGAATAATATGGAAGTTCCTCAAGATACACAGACGGAACTCCCATATGACCCAGTGTTTCCAGTCCTGGCTATTAACCCTAAGAATAGAAAATACTCATTTGAAAAGACACTTGCACGTCCACATTTATTGCAGCATTTTTTTTCACAGTTGCGGAGACATGGGATCTACCGAAGTGCCCAAGAATGGATGACTGGATTGAAAAAGTGTGGCGCATATATACTATGGAACTATGGAATACTACTCAGATCCATTGAGATCCTGCCATTTGATACAAAGTGGATTAAAATTGATGATTTAATGCTAAGCAAAGCAAGTCAGACTCTGAAAGACAGACTTGGCCCCTGCTCAGTACATGCAGAGTGCCAGCACTTTATGGCAGAAACTAAAAGACTCAAAAGTATAATAGCAGAACCAAAACTAGGTACTGAGCAAATTTTAACATGATTTAAATCTGGCAGTTATCTCCAGACTTTTGGCCAACACTGGCTAGCCTCGGTGTTTACATTTTAGAAAAGGAAAGGGACATGTACAGAAACAGGAACGTGACAACAGATAATAATGAAAATGAAGGAATGAGGTAGGGAAACAGTTTGGTTTGTTTATATTTGAGGATTTTTTTAATACAGTTTAAAAGGTGAGATGCCTGTAATTGACTGAAGCCAAGCTCCTATGATTTGCTGTAATTTAGCAACCAGTTTAGAAAAACAGTCTAACATGTATGATTTTGTCTTATTTATAGAAATTTAGGTATGAAAATACAGCAGCAATTTTACCCCAAAATAGTTTAATTTAAAAACGTCTTAATAATACCATAGACTGAATAGAAGGGGATGGACAGTTGGGGGTAAGAGGGAGAAATTCAAGAGGGTTTAAAAAAAAAAAAAGAACATTTAACAGACATAAAAATGGAAATGTACTGTATATGATAATATTTTTGACTTACTTGATTTATAATGCATTTATGCCTTGAGATCCCATATTGTATGCTATAAAAATGTGCAATGATTAAATGTAAATAAAAATAAACAAAAGCATTTAAAAAGAAAAGCAGAGAAATACAAAATTTCAGCTGGCTCTAGTATTGCATATAGGGAGAAGGAAATACTAACTCCAACCCATTCTACCCATTTTGCCCCACCCAAGGTTGGGGGTCTCTGAGAAGATGATGAGAAGTTGAGGCAAGACACATATGAGACACAGAAATGGATTATTATCTGTTGATGATAACATGTATAGTATTCCAAACTTGGACTGGTGAGAAATGTAATCATGTTGGAAAATTTACTTTTCAAGCTAGTGATTGAATGTATAAAAGAAATAAAAATAAAATAAAATATATTAGAAAAAAAAGTACAGGGACACATCTCAAACAAAGATTGAGACTACATAATGATGCCCTCACCTCACTCTTACCACTATATTATGCAGGCCTATTTATCAGAGTTTCTTAACTGGTGTTTGTTTCACCCAGAACATTGTGTTTAGATTTCAATACAAAAATTCAAGTCATACCGGGACCGGCAGTTAGCGTAATGACTATGTCGCTGGACTCCCACATAGTCGACTGCGGTTCGAGTCCCTGACCCGGTGGCTTAAACTCACGCCGGGCGCGTGTGCGTGCATGCCCAAGATCCCAAGAGGAGAATGGAGGAGAAGGGATTGCGGCGTGGCCATCCCCCCTGGGGGTGATTTCTCGCTTTCTATCTCTCTGTCTCTGTCTGTCTGGCGAGCGCATGTGCCCTATAGCAAAAACCTCTCAAAAAAAAAAAAAAAAATTCAAGTCATACCAAAAGTAGACAACACATCTTGGAAAGATTGAACAAACAAGAAATGAGAATCACATATCCAGGAATAATGAATTTATCAAACTAGATATCTATGATCTTATATTAAGAAATCTTAAAAAGAAAAAGGAAGGTGACATTCAGAAACAAGAATATTGCAAACAGAGATAGAAATTCTAAGAAAATATACAAAATAAATGTTAGAGATAAAAATAACATTGTAACCAAAATGAAAAATGCCTTTGGTCAATGCCCAGTGCATTGGGTATTGCTGAGGAAACAATCTCTGAATTTGAGATGACAGTAGAAACTTAAACTGATAAGCAATGACAACGATTTAGAAGGAAAAAAAAAAAATAACAGAACAGAGTATTCAAGAACTGTGGATAACAATGGAAGGTATGACAAATGTGAAAAGAAAATGCCAGAAGGAGAAGGAATGAAATAATATGAGAAAGAAAACTGTTTAAAGTGGTCTAAGGATTGAAGAGAGGTCCTGTTAGACCTGTCCAGTACAGAGAGAGACATGGGCATGAAGTCTCGGTCATGTTCCCCACACACCTGTCTAAAGTAATTACTCAAGGATATTTAACAAAATGTTCCCTGTCTGGGTGGCACTGCAAACTGATTATCCTAGGTAACCCCAAAATATACATTCGATATTGTAAACCAATCTCTCACTTGCCACAGTGTTCCTGAAATATATATCACATAAAACAATTGAAAGTCAGTCAGAAACCTGTGATATTACTATAAACTAATATAAATTCTTAAATAAAAATGAACTTTTATAGTTTTTCTCCATTTCTTCTGTTCTAACTTTTTTAGAAACCAATTGTTTTAGAGATGCGTGTGCTTAGGACCAGCAGACAGTGTAATGGTTATGTTGCCGGACTCCCACATAGTTGACTATTGTTTAAGTCTTGGACCCAGTGACCTAAAACTCATGCCAGGTACATATGCGTGCATGCCCAAGCTCCTAAGAGGAGAATGGAAGAGAAGGGATTGCAGCGTGGCCATCCCCTGGTGGAGTAATTTCTCACTTTGTGTTTCTCTAGCAAGCACACAGGGTCTATAGCAAAAATCTCTCTTAAAAAAAAAAAAAAAAAAAAAAAAAAAAAAAAAAAGATTCTTGTGCTTACCATAGAGAAATGAGAGAGAGGGAAAGAGAGAGTACCCCCGAAGAAGAGGATGGTCATACTACACTTTCTCTTTTTTCATCCTTTTTTTTTTTTTTTTTTTTTTTTTTTTTCTTTTTTTTTTGGGAGAGGTTTTTGCTATAGGGCGTGTGCGCTCGCCAGACAGACAGAGAGAGACAGAGAGATAGAAAGCAGGAAATCACCCCCCAGGGGGGATGGCCACGCCGCAATCCCTTCTCCTCCATTCTCCTCTCAGGATCTTGGGCACGCACGCACACGCGCCCGGCGTGAGTTTAAGCCACCGGGTCCGGGACTCGAACCGCGGTCGATTACGTGGGAGTCCAGCGACATAGCCATTACGCTAACTGCTGGTCCCCTCTTTTTTCATCCTTTTGACACTAGGCGCACACATGCACATGTTCCCAGCATGTTTTTCAAGCTCTTTGCCAGGCTTTGAACCACAGTCAGTCATGTGAGATCTGGCTTTCTTTACCACCAGGCTCTGTACCAGCCCCAGGATCTATTTGCATAAATATGGATTCCAGGCACCTGGAACAGGTATTCACCCAGGCAGCAATCCATAACCCTGGCTCAGATGAACCCTTTGCCTATACATTTTGTCTCAGATTTGTTTTTAGGTTGTTAAACAAAAGCACTATTTAAAGAGGACTCATGCGTGGCTGATGAGTTCATATAGTGGCCCCTGGAAGCTATAAGCACATGTGTGCATATGCAGAATCCTGACAGGATGCACAGTTGAAGGAAGGAGGGTTGCAGCATGCCCAGTCACTTTGGAGAGTGCTTTCCTTTTCTCTCACGTGTGCACATGCACATTCTTGTCGTGAGTAAAAGCAAAATAAAAATTAAAAGTCTCCATTATGCCCGAAGTTATCTTGGTTTTCTCTAAAAAGTATTATATAGTTGTATTTTTATTTAAAAAATATATTTATTAAAACATATCTTTTGAAATGGGGTCCTTTCTCCCTCAGCTGGTGATGAAGATTTCTTCACAGGTGGGAGTATAAACTCAGTCTGGCATAAAATGAGAGGGCACTTGCTAAAACTTTCCCAGCTCATGAACTGGGATGGAATTCTAACAGAGAAGAATGCATTGGCCACTGTGATGTAATGAGCATTTCTGAAATATCAGGAAAATAATACTTAAAGATACACAAGCATCTAGTAGTTGTTACTAATTTTGACTAATATCTGATGTCTTTCTTAACTTGAAAGAAAAAAAAATAAATGGTGAAAGTGATTGATAGTTAAAATTTAAGTGTGAAAGTCAGACTTCCTTGGTAGCATATAAAGAGACTACATCTCTTTCAGCCTAAAGGCAAAAGGCTTGATCATAACAGAATAATGGAATATATACTATAGCCGATTACACACACACACACACATATAGAAGTTATACTTCAATCTAATGCTTGACCGCTGTGCCGTAATGAGACTCTAGCAAGAAAATATAGGGTTTGACATGGGATGAGAATGTCTAGGTTGATGCACAAGAAAAGTTTGAATACCCAAATTACCCTGAATCCTTTGACCTTAAGTAAAATGTCCATTCCTCCCTATTAAAGACTAGCATTATATGGGCCAGTGGTGGCATAGTGGTTAAGGTGCTGGACTCCCACAGGGTTGACGCAATTCGAGTCCTGAACCTGGCAGTTTAAAATGCACACGTGATGTGTGTGCATTTGTGCTCAAGATCCCAAGAGGAGAATGGAGGAGAAGGGATTATGTAATGGCCATCCCCCTTGGGGATCATTTCATGCTTTCTCTCTCTCTCTCTCTCTCTCTCTCTTCTGTCTCACCAATGAGTAAATGCACCCTATAGCAAAAATCTCTCTTTAAAAAAAAAAAAAAAAGAAAGAAAGAAAGAAAGAAAGAAAGAAAGAAAGAAAGAAAGAAAGAAAGAAAGAAAAGACCAGCACTATGCTAGCACGGTGCACACTCCTTCCTTGAGTATAATGCAGTTGATGTAAATAACTAAGATCATGTGGCATCATAACCATCCAAGGCTGTGCTGGTACTAAAGAAATAAAAGGCCTATATACTGAAGGAATTGTAGTATCCAAATACCATGTACCACCAGGGGCCCAGTAAGTATCCACAGGACTGGATTATGAAGGTGCAAGATCAAGTGGGAGGCAGAGGTTGGATTGGGGAGACTAGATAAGGAGGAATTTATTTTGGTAGCATTCTTTCCGGACTCAAGATTTAGCATAATGGTTATGATCTTAGGAGGTTATGTAGACATGGTGCACAGGATGGCCCGAAGCATGAAAAAAAATGGCCAACTCTAAGTGAGGTAAAATGACAGAGTTGTTATGAAAGACTGTGGACATGATACAAAAACCCTCCACTGTTCCTTAACACAGGAGAACTCTGAAGGTGGTTCCCAGCTTCATCCTCCCTATGGAATGTGCTGAGGCCTTCAGTGAAATTACACTCCCACCTGCCCATTTCTTTCCTCTATCTAGTTCTGCTTTCTTTCTCTTCAGAGTTTATGATTCCAAGGACATTTTTGCTATAAATCTGCTCCACACTAATCTCTATCTTATCGTTTGTTTTCTGGCGCTGTATCTGCAACTCCTATTCAAGGATCTTAAATATTTTTAAATACAAACATTAAATACAAACATTAAATATTTTTAAATACAAATTTAAATCTTGAGATTTTCACCTAGTCCTCTTATTTACTCCCAAACTCAAAAAATGGTCTTATCACATGTTCTATTATTCTCGGCAGAAATCTAGCACCCACTCTGAATAGAGTTCTTGTTCATCCCTCATATACATTTTTTTTTTTTTTTGAGAGGTTTTCGCTATAGGGCACGTGCGCTCGCCAGACAGAGACAGACATAGAGACAGCGAGAAATCACCCCCCAGGGAGAATGGTCATGCCTCAATCCCTTCTCCTCCATTCTCCTCTCGGGATCTTGGGCACGCACACACATGCACCCGGCCTGAGATTTAAGCCACTGGGTCTGGGACACGAACCGCTGTCGACTACGTGGGAGTCCAGCGACATAGCCATTATGCTAACTGCTGTTTCCCTCTCATATACATTCTGTGAGTATGTCTTATGAGTTACACTTTTTATATGTATTTCAATTACACATGGCCTTCCCCTTGCTCTTTGCTCTAATTCTAACCATACTGAACTATTATTCAACCAAAGACCTAAGAAGTAATGCTGAGGCCACATGGAAGTCCTGGATACAAATCCCAGCACACCCGAAAAAGTCAGATGTGGTGATACATGCTGTTCTCCCAGGTATTCAGGAGGCTGAAGCAAGAGGATTGAGAAATAATGAGACCCTGTCTACAATGAACAAAAGAAAAAGAAAAAAAGCAATGCTCTTTGAGGTGGGCCCACTACCTCCCCATTAATTTCTCCAAACTATTTACAAGAGTGAATTATTTTAAAGTACAATATATTAATACAATGTTAGAATCCTTACATAAATTATCTTTGTATCTGATAGCAAAATCTTCAGCATGGCTTCTGGACCCTGCATAATAATTGCTTCTTTGTTGTTCTGCAACTATGTGCATTCATCCTTATTTGATCAGAAACTGAATAGTGTCATGTTTCTTTATCACAAGGGATCTTTGAACATGCATGTCAATTTGTCTGGAGACTTTCCTCCACCCTACTTCCCATTGTTAATTACTTTTTATCTTTATTCTGGGAACTCTTTCAACCTAGTACAGAATAATACTTCAGTTTATGCCTTCATATTATTTCTTCCTCCTTTATTGGTCACTGCATTTTAGTTTTTAATTAGTTTTTAACATCTACAATGTAAATTCTGTGAGTACAAGGACTTTGGTTCTCTGTTGTATCACAGTGCCTTGCATATACCAGATTCTTATTTGTTAAGCAAAGTAGAATGCCTTTTACTAGTTTTGTAAGAAAAATAATAATTTGGGGACCAGCAGTTTGCATAATGGCTATGTCGCTGGACTCCCATGTAGTCGACCGCGGTTCGCATCCTGGACCTGGTGGCTTAAAATTCACGCCGGGCGCGTGTGCGTGTGTGCCTAAGATCCTGAGAGGAGAATGGAGGAGAAGGGATTCCGGTGTGGCCATCCCCACTGGGGGGTGATTTCTCGCTTTCTGTCTCTTTGTCTCTCTGTCTGGCGAGCATACGCGCCCTATAGCAAAAACCTCTCAAAAAAATAAAAATAATAATTTGTACAGTTGATATATGTTTAACATGTATTTTGAGAAGGGAAATACAGTTTAATAATCAACTCAGAGAATACAAAGACAATATGGGAAAAAAGTTGGCTGCTAACTCAATGGCCCAATTTTTTGATGATGGATGTGTTTGGCAGTGGAAAGAAACAGCTAAGAAAATAAAGGTGGATGACTTTTCTAATATCTGGATATAGATCTAGATCTATGTACTTGAATTTGCCTATTACCTTCTATTAATTTCTAGTTGCTTACTTTCAAGTCCATGCCAAAATATAGGGTCCACATGACAGCAGGTGTTTAAGATTCAACTAATGCCAAAATAGTAGTATAAAAGGCAAGAACTTTTGAGTAAGAATTAGATTCAACTTCGGTTATAAAACCCACTAGGTGTGCATTGTGTATCCTTGATCCACATTAATTTCTCTGACATTTAGGATGATACTACTGACCTTTTATGTATAACAATGTACACTTGGTGAAAAACATCAAATGAAGTAAAAGTATCGTGTATCTGTACCCAACGTGTATGTATATATGTTTGTATGCACATGTACACTATACACAAATTCACATACATGTACATGTACATACATTTACATTCATATTAGACTAGTTGTATTCCTGTTATCTGTCAAATCACTGTGAGACTTGAGGAGTGAATTAATGTGTTTTTGACCACAGTTCATTTTTAAAATAATTATTTTATTTAACTTCATTTATTTATCTTAATTTGACCAGGGAGAAAGAGTGAGTGAAAGAGAGAGAGCAAGTGAGAAAGAAGGCCACTAAGTTCAGGACTCAAACTGTGGTTGGCCATGTGGGAGTTCAGCACTCTTAACCACCGTGCCACCTGCTGACCCCAACCACAATTCATTTTTAATCGCTCATTTTTACCGGAGTTATAACTGAGGCTGTCGCTGTTTCCTTCTAATCAGCCTTGACTCTGTGCAAGTTTTTGATATCTAGGATGTGTGAAATCTTTTCCTTTAGTGTTATTTTTACTTGTAAAATTTTGTATATATTAAAGTAGTCATGTAAAGAAGCTATGATTGTCTCATTATGTTTTATACTATAAATATTACATTATTTGATTTTAAATATTTTAATTCATTTATGAGGAACTGACATTTAGATAATGTAAATAACAAAAATTTTGCTTGGATTTACTCACGATTATTTCACTAACTTCTGTTAGGAATTGTAGTACATAGCAGGTACTCAGGAGTTATTTATTGAATTAATACAAATCGAGTGATCTGGTATAGCCAACATTCAATGTTTGCTTCTAAAGTCTAAAAATAAAACAGATCTTACCTTTTTTAACAATAATACTGGATGTAGTACTTATATATGGGAGATCATACCTAGACTATTAAGCAACTTTAAACTTTTTCATTTTCATTTTCCATTTTCCAATAAATACCAGTCAGGACATGTTCAATTCTGGAGTTAGTGGCTGCATTCTACATTAGCAGTGTTATCAAAGTTTGCTAATGAAAGACACTTGGATTCTATTTTTCTTAAATTAACCTTTGGATTTATGGAATATTGTACTATTCTCACACCATTAGTGCCCAGTTTTCTTTTTGAAGTTTATACAAAACTTATGTAGGTCTTCTTTTAAAAAGTGAGATTGCATTCAGGTAAGATGATATATACTATTCAATTCTCTTCAAAAGACATTTCAAATACTATTGAATATATTTTGATCTTTTTAGTTCATTTCTTTTTTATTTTTTTTGTTGATGTGGCATACCATGATGGTGTATATAGAAATTTCTATTAAAAATTATAACTGGTATTATAATAAATAGAAAATTTATTTAAGCATATATTTTGATAATTTTATAATGAATAGGAACAACTATTGAGGCATTGTATAACGGTATAACTGTATAACTGTTACCATACATATCTATAATGAAGAACTAGTATTTTACTAGTTTATATTATACAATTATATGATACTTGTCAAATATATTAGAGAGTGTAGGAATGAAAGCAATTTTGGATAGTTCCAAATATTCAGTGTCGAATATATGTATAGAGACAGATAAATATAGATAAAGATATGTACATTTTTTATTAGTTAATTGTACCAAATAATTTCATCATTATATCCTAAGATTAGTTTTGGATAATAAGATGATGCCAAGGTAGTAATTTTCTATAATAGTGTCATAATACTGTTTAGAAAAGTCAATAGTTAACAAATACATATTGTTGTATTTTCCTTTTTGTGTTAGTAATCACAAGGATTTAAGTTATCTCAATGAATCATATGTTTTTGAATATTGTCTTTGGGTTTAGTGCAAATAACATAAGATTATATGTATGTAAAAGTGAGAGCCTCCATATAGGAAGGGAAAGTACTTGTTTCTTTTTCAATTTTATTTCAATTTACACTGTAGATGTTGTTCCAATTCTTAGATGGAAAAAATCATAAATTGGAAAGAAGAATAGCTAGACAGATCTCTCATTCTATGTGATATATGAGATGAAAGACAAGTTTTAATACTTTAGCTTCTTGAGATTTGGGGGTGGTGGTGTATCTAAGGCAAAAAGGGAAAACAACTATCTTCTTTAAAAAAACTAATGTTATGCTAATTTAAAAAAATGTATTCATAGCTGTCTAATGAATTTAATCTTGTGCTATGATAATAGTTCCTAGCAATTAGAATTAACATGGTTGAATAAACATTGCAAATAATAGTTATTAATATTACCTATTGATAATAGTTATTGATTTTATTGATACCTCATAATAATAGTTTTTATTAGACTTTCATTGAAAGAGATCTTTTAATATGTGAGGGAAAGTCTGCCTGTTAGAATGAGAATTAAAATTTCGCCACAGCGTTCTCTCAGTCTAGTAGCCATGTCCAATTTCTCAGCCTAGCATTATGAAAAGACTATTTCTCAATACAAATTTCTTGTTTTTTAGATTTAATGCGTAAGACAACTTGAGATGCATTATTTTAAAATTAACTCCGTAATTCTGATTCAGAAATGAAGGAAAGTCTTAGAATCAGATGGAAGTAGAAATTCCCTCTATGTTACAGTTAATGATTTAAAACTCTGAGTTTGTACTCATAAAAACTTGTTGGGATTTGAGGAAAATAATAATAAATTACCTTACACCATTTCAAATCCAAGTGAAAAATATACATTGGAATTAAACAAAGATCAACTGTATTAAATTTAAAGCTAGATTTGAGAATTTTTCTTCAATCTCAAAAAAGATAAACCTCGTAATATTTCTTCTTAATGTCCCCAGGCAAAGCAGGTGTAGAATGTCTCATGAGCCTCCCTCAATGTTTACTGCATGGAGAACAAAGGCATAAAGAAACTGCATAATATACAGACAGATTTTCCCATCAGAGAATTAAACATAACTGAACTGTGCATGCTGAGTTCTTTATCTCAGCTTCAACAATTACATATCAGTCCTGTGGGGAAGAGCAGCTCATGACCAGAAAAGGCAGTGCTGGACATATCTGTCCAACACGTTTTGTTCTTTGAACAACATTGCACATATAGATCAGCTGCGAGTGCTCACCCTTTCAAAGGAACATGATGCTAACAAATTCTGGTACTTATCTCCTTTCCTGTTCTTAAAAAAAAATCTTCCACAGATATGGAGAATAATGAAATTTTCTTTTTTAATGCCTTTGTCTTTTTCTTCTTCCTTTTTTTCTGTAGGTTTTTGCCTTAAGATGTGTGCACTCTCTGGAGAGTAAGAGACAGTTAGAAAGTGAGAAATCCACCCCCCCCATGGACGGCCAACATCACAATCCCTTCTCTTCCGTTCTCCTCCCAGGAACTTGGGCACACATGTGTGTACATGTGCCCAGTGAGAGTTTCGAGGCACTGTGGGTCTGGGACTCAAACTGAGTTTGGCCATGTGAGCATTCAGTGATGTAACTGCTACATCATATGTTGGCCCCAGAGTTCTCTGTACCTCACTTCTCAGGTTGATTATTGCCATCTCTCCCAATACCCTCCTACCCTTTCCAATTTGCAAGTTTCATCTCTAGTTTTGTTTGTTTGTTGTTTGTTATTTTAAGGCTTTTGCCATAGGGCACAAGCACTCACTGGAGAGATAGAACAGTAAGAGGAAAAGTGAGAAACCATCCACCCTGGGGAGGATGGCCATGAAATCCCTTACCTTCCATTCTCCTCCGGGGATTTTGGGCATGTACACACACCACTCAGAGTGATTTTCTATCTGCTGGGTCTGGGACATGTAGGGATGCAGCACCTTAACCACGATGCCTTCTGTGTGGTCCACTACTTTCTTTATATAGAATGTCTTCTACCTAAAACTTGGAATCAGGGCAATGAGGTTATCTTTGTTTCTCTCTGATATTCTTGGGAGAATCTAATTGACAATTTTCCTGCCCAACTCTCCACATTTCTTATTTTATTCACAAAAACCTGTAGACCCATCCTTGGATGATAAAATCCTTTCTCAGAGGGGAGCAATTGAAACTAAGTAAAGACATATACCAAAAAAATCTTTAGTGGGCAGATAAAAGAGAAAACTTGGTTACGGACATAAAGTAATTATGTTTTCCTTATCTCACAAGGAGTTGTGTGATGTGATGCAGTCATAAATTGTTTGGGTGCAAATAGGAAATAAACATAATCCACAGATGTTTGGTAGATAAGGTGACTCTGAATTAAGATATATAAAAAAATGAGAGTTAGTTGGAAGAGAGGGAGCAGAAAATCATTTTACTTAGAAGTAATAATATATATGATAGGGCAGATTTAAAGATGTAGTTTGCAAATTGGTAGAATTTTAATTAATTTAGTATGATTGGAATTTAGTACACATTAACTCCATGGAATCAAGGTTAAAAAACAATATAAGAACCTTGATCTTAATAGATTTTCTATGTAATGTTACCATATTTAGACTTAATATGGAAAGGAATGGAATGACACTAAGTTAAGTTTAGAGAGTTATATGCAGACTCATATCTTTTTCAAAATGCCCATTCTGACAATAGGGTGAACAATAGATTATAACAGAATCATTATGTCATGTATAGTCAGTTGTAGGAGCTTCATAAAACCTATTTTCTATTCTTTGTGAAAATACAGCTTAACTATTTTCCCCAGATATTTTGCAGTTAGATGTAGATGTGTTGTTATAGCGATAATGTATTCAGTAGAGTATCAGCCTTCATCATTTCCATGTCTGATGCATAAAAACTTATTTTACATAACTATTTGTAGTTATTTTTCTTTCACCTGACCAGGCATTGAAAAAGAGCCCCAAGAAGTTTAGATTCAGGGCCCTTGAGTCAGTGCTTGGAAAACAGACCCACCCTTTTCAAGAATATAAATTTTGGAATTCATGTGAGTGAAAACAAACTTCTATTGTATTTAAATACATTTGATTTTGGCGATTGGTTGTTATAGCAGCTAGAATTATCCCCCAAAATACCTATAATTTAAAATTTACTACCTGATATAACAAATAACTAGAAATAAACAAAAACAAGCTAAATCCAACTCCATTATGTACTCTGACATCCTGAGAAAATTGAAAGATATTTTCAGTCTTCAAATGGTAGTTACACAGTAGGTAACTGGGTGTTTAAACAACTGGGTGTAACTTAGCATGATAGGTGTTACATAGTAAGCCATGTCATTTCACAGTGCATTCTCTACATGCATCATCTTCTGTGAAGGCTATAGTTAGTTTTTAATATCTCACTCTTCTCTTATAGTTCTATACACACAGTTTAATTTTTTAATTAAAATTATATGCTCTAAAAATACCTTGGGTAAGTTAGAGAAAGTGGAGGAGAAAATAAATCTGATTATGAGGAAGTATATTTTTGAATTCACAAAGTATTACTAAGCATGATGACTTTGTGAAACTAATCACAGTTAGGCAAATACTTCATTTTTTAAGAGTAACATATCTAACCATACAGACAGGTTTGAATGTAACTACACATTCTTCCCTGAAATTCTACTTGTTCTGTTATGATCTATTGCTCAATATTCCCTTGCGCATACCTATGAATTTTAATAAAGAGATTTGTAGCTTTTACCTTGAGGGAGGAGACTTCTAAAACAGTTGTTACATTAGGTGATAGCAAGCACCCTATTTTTTGGTTCTGAACGTAGATATATTGAAATTTAGAACTGTTTCAGTTTGAAATATGTCAGGTGTATTATATTTATTGTGTTTTCTATATCTTGAAAGCAAAACATAAAAAATACATTGAATATAGTGGGAAACTTCTAAGTAATTCTGAAGGTCATTAGCAAAAGTTTCCCTTTGTTTCTACAGTTACCTAAGAATAAGCTTGACAATTATAGGTGTCTCTAGTTGTAACAGCCCTGGCTTTATTCAGAACTTCTTCGCTATTTCTTTATTAATAACAGCCTTACTTTTTGTGTTTGAAATAATGTCCCATTGGTCTACTCTTTTAAATATGTGTTCTGGTCATATTTGCCATTCTTCATTTTTCATATTGCATGGTCCTTGCATTTGGGTGAACTAAGTTACGTTGTTATAACAAAAAACCTTCTAACCTCACTAGCTTACAGAGATAAAGATCATTTTTAATTTACGGTACCTGTTCATTTCTGCTTGCTAGTCCTTGAAAGTGCTCCTATAATTACTTTCAGCTCAGATATACCCTTTTGAGAGTTTTGTCTTCCAAGGACTTGATTTCTCTCTATATTACAATGTTTATTGGTTATTTTTCCAGATTTTTATACACAGAATTTTTCCTTCTCTTGTTATGATAGAAAGTGTGTACCTATGTGCCTGCTTATGAGAGAGGAAAAAAGAGAGGGTGAGGGAGAGAGAAAGCACCTTCAATAGAGTACTGTTACAGCACGATCCCATTTCCTCAGCACTCCAGCTCCTAAGGATATTCATGGGGGCATATGCACCCTACATGTTTTTCAGGCCAATCTAGGATCCCAGTCCTGGTGGCCATGTGGCTTCCAACACTGTGGAGCACTAGCATTATAGCTGAGCCACAAGAGTTGGGCATACACAGATTTTCAAAAGTGACATATAAACATATTTGTTTTAATAAAGATTATCATTTTGGTAGCATCTGCCACAGTGTTAATTTTATCTAGAATTTATGCACCAGGACACCAACAATTCTCTATGAAGAAAACGGTTTGTTTTGATTGTATCTCTTTCTTTCTTTCTTTCTTTCTTTCTTTCTTTCTTTCTTTCTTTCTTTCTTTTTATTTTTGATAATAGAGGCAAACACTCTTATGGAACCAACCATTGATGGGGCAAAGTCAGTATATGTAGTCATTTATTTTCTTTAAGACAAAATATTTATTTTCATAAGCAAATATTTTGACCTTTGCATATTGCAGTGAGCTCTGATTTTATCATCATTAACAAATTTCACTAATTCCAAACTGTAATATTTATGAATGAAATTTGTTTTTTAATCAACTTAAGTATAAAAACTACTGTATATTTCAGTCTATTATACAAAAGTCTTCATCATGTGAGAAATGTAATTTGTACATAAATTTAATGTATTGTTTGAAAAAGAATAAAATGTCAATTTCTTATTCTTTACTTTATTCTAGCATTCTGCTCCTCATAATTTTACATGTTTAGGAAGTAATTTTTAAGTCCTTATTTACCTATCAATAACCCCACTGAAATTGTCCAGATTCTAAAATTAGATTTCTCCCTTCTCATCTCATGACTTCATGTCAAAAATATCCACATTGAATGAATAGACAGTTGGACACTTTGTAAAAATAAAGCAAAAATCTTTATTATCATATAAAATATAAACATGCAAAATTAATAGGAAAAAAATAAGGCTCAGATGCATTAGTACAGGTCGTAGATGTGCTGCTGCACAATGCTGGGTGCCATGTGGAGAGGCTCTAAGTTCATATTCTGTGTCTCCCTAAAGATGCCAGGTATGCTCACAATCCTGGCTGGTTATAAATGAGATGAAGGAGTCATGGCATGAGGACCCTGATGAGCTGCAACCTCCTCATCTCTCACCCTCCCCAAACTCTCTCTCCCTCAATAAAATAAACTTAAATCAGAGAGAGAAAAAATGATAAAATTATGTTTTTACTTAAAACATAATTCCTCATTTTTTTATTTGCTCCAGGGTGCATGCAATCACTAGAGAGAGACAGAGAAAATGAGAAAGCATCCTTCAGGAGGGATGATCATGCTTCAATCCCTTCTCCTTTGTTTCTCCTTTTGGAATTTTGGGCATGTGCACACACATGCCTGGCATGTTTTCCAACCCACCAGGTCTGGGACTCCGACTGCACAGTCAGTCATAAGAGATCCAGCTGTCTTTACTACTACACACTGGCTGACCCTAACTTCTGATCTTCCCTATCAGCACTTTGCCACATCAACAACAGCATTGTGACAGAGAACTAGCTGGGTTGTATTGCATAAATATTCCATGTTATAAAAGATTTCCCTCTAGTCTTTTGTTATACCAGTAGAACTTGTTCACTGAAATGAGTCACTCCGGAAGGTGTAAGATGCTGTTGGAGGAGTGATTTTAGGATCTGTAAGCTATGTCATCAGTTTACCATTTTCCTCTCTGTAATATTCATCACTCACCAATTATCAGTGGTTTCCCCACTTTCACATCAAAAATTGAAATGAAACCACAAAAATAGTCTACTGTGTCCTATCATATGAAAATGAAATACCTGTAACAAAATTGTGAGCCGAGCGCCTTAGTCACTAAACATAATCGGGAATACTATAATCATAGAACACTTGTAGTTCAAATATTATTTTTACACATCAGGACTATGTATAAACACTAAGGATATCTCCTAGAATCCTAGAGTTCAATGGAACTCTCCTTGAGAATTTTTTTTTTAGTTAAGGAAATTGTAAAATAAAATTTGCTTACTATTCTGTCATTTAAATTTGTAAAAAATTTTATGAGTCTAAAAAAGATATCGGGCTACTTCTAAATGAAAACTTAGCTAGCAGAAAAAAAATAGCTAACTGATTTTTTATTTTTGATTTTAGAACACAGAATAACTCATTGGGGAAATGAAAGTTCCTTCATCGAATTGTGCTGGAATAACTGGATATCTAGCTGCAGAAAAATGAAATTGGACCCGTGTCTCTCACAGTTAACAAAAATAAGCTCAAAATGGATCAAAGATAAAAATTTAGAACCTCAAACTAAAAAACTACTGGTGGAAAACACAAGGGAAATTTAACATATAATCCACAAGATTAGATCAACCTCATCAGGCTAAAAAGCTTCTGAGCAGCAAAGGAAACATTAATTATAGTGAAGGGATTTGGTGCCAGCAGGTGGCGTGGTGACTTAAGGTGTTGGACTCCCACATGGCTGATGGTGGTTTGCGTCCCGGACCTGGCAGCTTGCTTTCTCACTTTCCCTTTCTCTCTCTGGTCAAATTAAAAAAATAAATAATAATAACAAATGGAATAAATCATTCTTTAAAAAAAATAAGGAAATAAAATATTTGCAAACTATGCCTCAGATAAGAGACTGTTAGCGAGAACATACAGAGAACTCAAGCAACTTACCCACAAAAAAAAAAAATAAAATCCATTCTATTAAAAGATGGACAAATGGGCTGAACAGATAACTTATCAAAGAAGATCTACAAATGACCAAAAAGTATATGAAAAAATGCTCAGATTCTGTAATTATAAGAGAAATACAAATCAAAACAACAATGAGATTCCACTTAACTTGAGTCAGAATGGCTAGATTAAAAAAATAAAGAACAACAAGTGCTGGTAAGGCTGTGGTGAAAACAGAAACTCTCCTACACTTTTAATGGAAATGTAAATTAGTACAGCCATTTTGGAAAACAAGATGAAGGTTCCTCAAAAACCTACAAATAGAACTACCATATACCCAATAATACCCTGGGATATTTACTACCTAAAATATGGGAAAACACTCAGTTTAAAAAATACTTGCATATCCATATTTATTTCAGCATTATTCACAATTGCTAAGACATGAAATCAACCCAAATGTCCAAGAACAGATGACTGGATTTAAAAAATATGGCATATATGCATAATGGAATACTAATCCACCATAAAAATGTAATGAGACCATCATTTGGCACAAAGTGGATGATTATAGAAGATTTAATACTAAGCAAAGCAAACCAGACTAAGAAAGACAAGCGTTGTATGTCTCCGTTTAATATATAGTGAATGTCTACACTTTGTGGCAGAAACTGAAAGATCAGAAGGTAGACAAATGTAGATATCAGAGACTGTATAGGACAGTGTAGATAGTGAGAGGGTAGTAAGGAGCTCAGGGGAAAAAAGTACACATTTAACAGACACAAGAATAGAAGTTATCTGTCAATGATGGTGTCTATAGTAATATCTTCTCCTTTCCTTGATTGACATGCACTGCATGCATTCTGCGGAAAAAACATTATTTTAAAATTTACTTATTATTTCTTAAATTTACATTTAATCACTATAAAGATGTACAGTGATTAAATGTAAATTTAAGAAATAATAAGTAAATTTAAAAATAAAAGTATGAAGCGCACAAGACAAAAGTACTGAAGGTTGTTAGGGGAGATGTTTTTAAATGCCATTATTAGGCGACCAGTGTTTGCTAATTATTATTTATTAAAGATAACCTCCTACTCTCCCATTAGAACTAGTACATAAAGGCCCCTCAATAATTACATCTCAATCATACTTCCAGATCCTTGAGAAGGACTTTCCTGGTTTATAAAACTGGCAAGAGAGTTGGAAAAAATAACACATCTCAAAAAGACTGAAAAAAATTTATGTCCAAGTTGCTAAAATAAGTGTTCAAAGTAAAGGAAGGTTGTGGCCTAGAGTCAGGAAGAAAATTTTCCAAAGTTTAGTCAACATGATGAGAGAACATTTAGGCCATCTTGGCCATATATATATATATATATATGTATATATATATATATATATATATATATATACACACATATATATAGGGGATGTTCTTAATAAAATTTAATATTTTAAGAATAGGAGTGACTGGTATATTCTTGATTTGTTGCTTACCAAGCAGTGGAAATTAACTAGTTGGTTATTTTTTTTTCTTTTTATAGAAAGAGAGAGATGTTTACTACAAGGAGCCTGAACTTGCTGGGGGGGAGGGGGGAGAGAGAGAGAGAGAGAGAGAGAGAGATCAATAACCCCAGGGTGAATGGCAATGCCTCAGTCCCTTGTCCTCCATTCTTCTCAAAGGATTTTGGACACACACACATACACACACACACACACACACACACACACATGCACCCAGCATGTTAGTACCCACAGGGTCCAAAACTCAAACCACAATCAGCCATATGGGAGTCCAACAACACAATTAGTCATTAACATTCAGAACCCTTCTCACTTTTATTTTTCACAAGTTGGTAGCTATTCTCTCTTTCAAACATGAAATGCTCCATGATTTCTGGATTTGTGTTACTCTCATCTTTCTGAACGTGGGACTTTTTTTCTTATTGAGCTATGGAGCACTAATTTAAAGCTTGCAACTCCTTTTCAGGTTCAGTTAACCACAATCAATACATACAATTAACTTTTTGTTTTTCAATCTCTTTCCTAGGAAGTAGAAGTTCATTGGCTTTGTTAATTGCCTTCCTAGTTATCACAGGTGACACTTTGACCAACTATTTCTTACGTGCATAACATAGATGACTATCCTGTTTTCCAACAAGAATGTCCTTCACTGTTCACTGCCAGCCTTCCAGCCAGTACTATATATTATAGGCTGCTGTTATGACACTGCCATAAATCCAGTATTAATGAGCCAAGATAAACTAGGTTGTGTTGAGATAATAAACAATCTCAAAATCTTATTGACTTAAAGTTTGCTTTCTTGGTAACACTGTATGTCCCTGGTAAGTCTGCTGAAGAGCCTGGTATACATCTCCTTACTCTGGAAGCAAGACCTGTGTGCAAGTAGGGTGACAAAAAAGGTCTGGAAAAGTCTTACAGTAAAAATTAAAGTATCCAGTCTGACAATGACACACATGACTTCTACTCACAAATCATGGGCCAAAGCAAATCCTTAACTCCATCCAAATACAATGGGGATGGTAAAAGGAGGGAGGAAGTAGACAGTAAGAATACTTGGCAAACTATCATTACCAGCATAATTATATCTTTTTCTTCTTTCCTAGCACCTTCTCGCCAATAAATAAAATATAATAAATCCATTTTTATCAAATTATGAGTGTCATTCATTATTAAAATACCATAAAATAGATAACTTCACCGACACTAAAGTTGTAATTAGATAAAATGGGTAGCTGTAGCTGATAATCTAAATAGGAATGTAACAACCCATTATAGTAAATAGTAGTCATTAAAGTATGCATGCATGTGTTCGTTTTTCATGTAAAGAACCATAAATTTGGTTTTTACTATGGAGATAGGGTAAGATAAAAAATTTTCAGTGAGTTGTTCTGGGTAAAGTAATAGAGGAAATTCTAGTACAGTACATTAACACTGCTCTTGACCCAGAATTAACTATGAAACTTCTGAATTCCAGTGTAGAGGAATTTTCATTTACGAATGAGCCTGTCAGAAAGATGGATTTAAGAGCCTTTCTTCTTCTGCCATTCTTAAAGTCATATCTGAAAAATGTGATTCTATATTTCTGTCATCAGACTCAAAGGCAGGAAAGGTTGAGCTTCTAAAATGAGTTGCATGTACTGAAACACAGTCTCCATCTTGTTAACTCAGGACAAATTTTATGAATGATTTCAGAACTATGACAAGTCGTATGTTAATAATAGTTGACTGACTGGAATTTCTGTAAAGTTTTTTTCTTGAGTATGCATATAAGATAATAAAAATGAAAATTTATTTCTAAGAAAAAGATAAGGACAATCTGAATATCTAAGGCATGAATAAATAAAGCATATACAATGCTTTTCCATCTCTTTATGAAAATTTATATGTGTGGTTAGGTGATTAGGTTTTCATTTAAACATCGTTAGTTTTCATTTTAGTCAGAAAGCAACTTATATTTGAGAGGGCTTGGGGTCTATTTAAAAAATAAAAATTGAGAACATTTTTGGTTTGTCAAATTGTATTCAATTCTGTCTTACACAGTACTAAGACATGGTAACTTTGCAATAGTTTAGGTGTTTTTATTTATTTATTTTTTTGTAATTGAAAGTCCTAAAACATGCAAAAGAAATACAATATTTCGTATATTGTCTATTATAAGACACATGGTAGGTATGCATTTGTTTCCTAAATTGGTTAAAATTTCATCTTCCTCCAGGTGTGCATTATGGTTTAAGACAGGCAGTGGCCGTGTCAGTAGTACAAGGTGATACAATGTTCACATATTACGTCTGACTAGGAATACCCTGTCTTCAGTCTAATTACTTTGCTATATACTTGTCTAGCATTTTCTAATATATAATACACTTTTAACTTTTCATTTTATCACCATGACAAATCTTATGAGTTTCAGAAATGACTGCCTGTACCAAAAATAAAGAAAGAAAAGAAAAGAAAAAAAAAACAAGAACCAAAGAAGTTAGAGTTAGACTTTTCAGATTTGGAACTCTCGTATCACAAAGTGAATCCCATTTTTCTTACTCTGGATTCAGAGTGCTTTCAATTTTACCATAAGCATATTACACTCTTTACTGTGTCCACTAATTAGAATTAGTTTGAGTTACCTGGGCAAACTTTAATTCAGGTATTAAGGAGTAAGAAATGCAAATACATTTGATTAATTACCTATTCATTAACCATTCTTTGGTCATAATTAGGTATAAAGGTGACTTATATTTCTGAGGTTAAGATTAATCATGACCATAAAATTAACCTCCTAAAGTACATGTACCTCCTGGTTTTTTTTTTTTTTTTTTTTTTTTGAGAGATTTTTCACTATAGGGCGCGTGCGCTCGCCAGACAGACAGAGAGAGACAGAGAGATAGAAAGCGAGAAATCACCCCCCAGGGAGGATGGTCACGCCACAATCCCTTCTCCTCCATTCTCCTCTCGGGATCTTGGGCACGCACGCACATGCGCCCGGCGTGAGTTTTAAGCCACCGGGTCCGGGACGCGAACCGCAGTCGACTAACGTGGGAGTCCAGCGACATAGCCATTACGCTAACTGCTGGTTCCCTGTACCTCCTGTTTTTGAAATTATTAGGATCAAAATGGTTTCTATAAAATCTTGCTTTTTTTTTAAAAGAAAAAAACTGATGTTTACATAAAAACTTTGCTTCTTCATTCTGCATGCCTGCCATGAGGGAAACATGTTTTGCTGGAAGCTGTAAAAGGAACATGTAGAGCACGCTGCAGTTACAGGAGGTGTCTCTTTGATGCTTATGCCACATCAGTATATTGTGCATTGTTATCATCCCCATCTTTGCTCTGAGGCTTAGTCTTTCATGAATCCAATTCTCTTAGGCAGTGGAGTATACCATTAATCTGGTCCCAATGCTGATAGTATTTTCCATATCAGTGTTTTTGTTTTCATTTTTATTACAATGCATGATCATTGATGTGCAAATGTAAATCATAATTTGTATTTGATTATGTACTGCATTATTATGTACTGTGAAAAACATAATCACT
The DNA here is from genome assembly GCA_026018925.1 of Tupaia tana. NCBI lineage: Eukaryota > Metazoa > Chordata > Mammalia > Scandentia > Tupaiidae > Tupaia > Tupaia tana. Next base: position 45,384,312 of record JAKSZU010000013.1, on the reverse strand, counting down.
AATGAGTACATGAAATACTAAATAATTGAGTAATTGCTGTTTTAAACACTTTATAATATGCTGCAGTAAACCAATTTTTATCGACAAGTTTTCTGTCCTGTGAGGTTGCCCTTTTTTCTTTCTTTCTTTTTATTTTTTATTATTATTATTTTTTTACCTAGAAAGAACATACATTTATTGGTATTTCTTAGTCTACAATATTTGTTTGTAGGTTCTCAGTTTCTTCACCTCCAACCTTTGGACACATGAGGCAGAAAGAAATCCCAGGGAACTCACTACTTTCTTCCATGGCATTTCCAGATCCTTAGGTTTCCTTTCTCTTTTCATCTTTCAGAGTCTTGAGATTATTCTATATATTATATTAGGGATTTTAGTTAGGCACAGGGAAAAAAATGTATCCTCTATATCTTCCCCAAAGTGGAAGTCCTATAGCAGCATTTTAATTTGTTTTTGCCATACTGTTGAGCTGACAACAACCTAAATTATCATGGCAATTAAAAAGAGGAATGTATAAATTCTGATATAGTCTTAATTTGAAGTACTGTACTAAATGAAAGAGAATGAAATATGACTTTATGCAATAAAATGGATGACTAACTCAGACATAGTATTGAGAATAGCAGCCAAAACCAAATAAATACATAATGTACGTTCCATGTATTAATATATAAATGTCAACAACAGACAAAGTAAATACACGCTGATAGAACTCAGGAAATTTGTTAAATTTACAGAAGTGTAAAGATTGAAAAGCATGAGGTTTTTGATTACCCAGTAATAGTCTTTATCTGGAATTATTAGTTTGCTGTTCAAATGCATGTGCATTGTAAAAATTGATTATAATGCACACTTGGAGTTTGTACACTCTATCATATATATTTTATACTTGCGTACAGTTGTTATAATAAAAAATTTCCAAAATTCTCCCACAAACATTATACTTAATTTTGAATTACTTAATTTATTTTCCCTTACAGACTTAAAACAAGAGAGGAACACTATTTCTACTCCTCTCTTGTTTCATTATAGCAGGGAGCTTAGCCAATGTAAAGAAGCAAGGGAGACAAATGAAAGATACAATTAAGTGAAAAGAGAAAAATCTGGAGTAATTGTTAAAATTATATAGCTATTTACAAAGAAATAAAGAAGGTCTAAATAATGAATATTTAGTTCATCCCATAATATAGGAAATATAAATATTTTCTATGTACTATTTATATAACATTGAAAATATTAGATACTGTAATTATTAGGTACTCTACCAAGTTTTAAAAAGAGAATTAATGGACATTTAAGAAATATACTACATTTACACACTAAATATCTTAATGCTGAGATATACATTCAGTGAAATTCAAATAAACTCAAGCAGGATTTTTGGATATTGACAAACTGATTCCTAATCTCCTAACTGGTTCCTAATTATGTCATTGAAATAAGTCCTACCCTATTTTTATCTTACAAGATTTTGATCATCTGTAGCAGTAACATTCTCAACTTCTTGCACAAGTGGAAAGCCATTATCAGCTGCACATGCAGATAGTCTGGTGAATAGGGCACATTATCAAGTGTCAATGTTATTTTTGTGAATTTGTACTCCTTTTCTCATTGTTTTTCTATCACTGTGTTTCCCCCATTGTCTGTCTTTATAACTTTAGCTGAAACTACTGACTTTAGAAGTAGAAGGTACAACTGAGAACCTTCTAAGAAGAACTTCATACAGATCTGTTCTTCATCATCTTCACATTGAGTAAGCTGTGTAAGTGGGAATTTATCTTGTTTTCTCAGATGGCAGAGGCAGAAGAGGTGAGGAGGCAGAAGGGTAGGGCATGATAAGTGAGTACATTTGGTATACCTTTACATAAATACATTGTAATATTTGTCTGACTTTTTTTCCTTTTTCATTTCTTCAAAAATGTTTCTGAACTGTACCAATCAACCTTCCATTGTTTGCTTTAGTTTTAGTGCCTTATACAAGGGTCCATGTTGTAAAAGAAGTAAAAAGCAATCTTGAATATCTGGAAACATCCTAGCAGATGGTCTAATGTATATTTGCTTCCTGGCATTCTTCTGCATCTTTTCCCTTGTCAGCTGGCACTGGTTTGCAAGCACTCATCTCCATACATTATCTTCTGTTAATTCCCATTGTGTGGTATCTATTAGCTTTTGAATTCTTCTAGCCCTTTGTCTCACACCTTTTTTTACCTTATTTTCAGACTCTTTTGTGATGTCCTTGATTGGGTCTGTCATAAATCTTGTGAAATCAGGCACAATATCTGGAAACAGCTTGAATTTATTGTTTTGGGCTTCATGGATTTCTTGTTTTTGTTTTTCCTGTGATAGTGGTGACATCTTCAAAAGTGTCATCTTTCCACATTTTAATGTTATTTCTTTTTTCTTTTTTTAATTTCATTTTCTTTTATATATTCAATCACATTATTATTTATCTTACAAAATGGATATTTCAATAGGTGAACATTTCTCCCTAGTACAGTTGATAAAACTACAAAATATCTTCAACAGATAATACCATATTTCTTTGTGCCATTAATGCTTTGCCTCCCTATTTTTCTTCTAACTGTCCTTCACCAGACCACCCTCTTTCACATGCACTATAGCTGGCATTTACATTATGTTCTTTCTATTGGGTTTTATCCCATATGTCTACAATCCTTTCCTTAAAGCACCACATGCACTGAGCCACAAAGGTCCTATGATTCCCTGGTCTAGAGACTGAATTTGATAGAGATTTTATGTTTGTAGGCAAGTAGGCCAGTTGGATGCCTTCAGTATTGAACTCAAGGGGTTCTGCGTGGCCAGCAGCCTTGCCAGTGTCAAAGAACTTTAAAAGGCAGTACTCCTGGGCGTGGTGGCGCCCGCCCTATGGCAAAAGGCAGTACTCCTAACTTCAGGGACAAAGCATTAGTGGAGCCAATCCAGAAAAAAGGTTCTCATTGTCCAGGCCTTTTTGTTCAACCAAAAAGCTGGCAGTAGGTATTTATTTTTCCCTTCTAAGGCTTAGGGGTTAGGAGGTTTATAGATAACAGTTGTCCTGATCATAAAGCCTACTGCATTCTTCATACTAGAGTAGATAGCCTGTTCCTTCCTGTTTTAATCCTGGTGCTTATTTCTCTTCCTTAATAATAAATATCCCCCATGGCATTTTTCCCCAAGATTAGGGCAGATTTTTCTGCATTAGAAACCTGTGCATGAACCAGCTTCAGTGGACAGGTAGTAGGCTGCCTCTGTGCAAAGCTGGGGCCATGTGGAGGACCTGGGCTCAGACACTGGGTCAACACAGTAAGCCACAACACACAGTGATCGTGACTGGCTGTGAGGCTTGAAGGGGAGATTGTATTCTTTCTCTTTCTCTCCTTTTCTTTCTCTCTGTCTCATAAAATATATAAATAAAAATTAATTATTAAAAAAAAAAAACTTGTTTGGGCAGATTTCCTTTCTCCTCAAGTATTTTCTTAACTGTTCTGCTGCTGCTGCTTCATTGGTATAAGCTGCTTCTCCTGTTGACATTTTTCCAAACCAAGCTTGTTTCTAAAGTGAACTATCCTTTGCTTGAGTCAAATTCTTTAGTTTGCACAGAGGGAAGTAATCAAAGGAAATCCTATAGAAAACGGAGTTGGAAGGGTGGTAAGGAAGCATTTTCTTTACAAATTCAGTGTTTGAATTGATTGACAAATGTTAGATCCTTCACCTTCCTCTTGCTTTAAGTTTGATTACTTCACTTTTTCTTAAGTTATATTAGAGTTTATAGATACACCTTTACATCTTTTTTTTTTTTTTTTTTATCATTCATTCATTTTTAATTTGACCAGAGAGAGACACAGAGAGAGAGAGGAAAGTGAGAAAGCAAGCCACCAGGTCCAGGACTTGAACCGTGGTCGGCCATGTGGGAGTCTCCAGCACCTTAACCACCACGCCACCTGCTGGTCCCTAGATACATCTTTTTTTTAAAAGAATGATTTAACTTTCTTGCTTTAAGTTTAATTATTTCACTTTTTCTTAAGTTATATTAGAGTTTATAGATGCACATTTCTTTTTTTTTAAAGGAGTATTTTATTTACCTACCTTCCTTCCTTCCTTCCTTTCTTTTTCACTAGAGATGGTCGGAGGGATGGGGTGGTAGAACACGAGAAAACAAAGCTGGGACTTAAACTGCGATCGGACATGTGCAGTCCAGTGCCCTTAACATCCATGTTACCTGCTGGCCCCAGATACACTTTTCTTAGAGCAATCTTGCATCCACAAAAAAAGTTTTCTCTCTGTATTTTTTTTTTTAGTTCACTTATTTTATCTTGAGGAAGTTATATTCAGAGAGATAAGCACTTCTGCCAGAGTCCTCATGCTATGATCCTTGCCAGTCCTACAGTCAACCAGGATCACAGATGTGCCAACCAATGCACCTGGCATGTACAAACCAACCCAGACCATGAACCTGGCTGCCTTATATGGCTTCCAGCATCATTCAGTAGCATCCCTACCACTTTCGTTGGTGAAAAACTGCATTTTCAATAGAAAATAAAAAGATATTTTGCAAAAAGTACAAGGTTTTGTACCTGTTGACATATCTGCCATGACAGTGTTACAAATATTCTTTATTTTTTAGCTATGATCCTTAGACTGATTTGTGGATGTTGAAATGGTGGGCAGTTACAATTGCAGACCTCAGTCTATGGTGCATATCAAATATCCATTTATTCTTGTCATGTCTTGACTTTTCTCTGCTTCCTGTGAGCACTTGTAAAATCATTGGTGGCAGCTCCTATGCATCCTGTGCTGTTATCTGAGATTTATAGGAATGCACTAAATGTGGTAAAAAAAATACATGAGAACCACAAGAGATCACTTTTTACTGTGATATGAAGTTTACTGAAGAGATGAACTGTTCATACAGAGATAAGTAGTATCACATGGTGTTTTAAGCCAATACTTTCAACTCCAAATTTCACCCTAATACCAACAGAAGTTTGCCATTAAATTATTACAGTAGTACAGTATACTACAGTCAGTTTTATGCAGTTATGACTTACTAGTGCATCCATATGTTTACATCTTTCTTGACCAACATTTTCTTCAAAGTTTTGCAAGTCTCCTCAATATTTTCCAATATAGTTACTGAAAGAAAGTCTATGTATAAGTGGCCCCATCAGTTCAAACCCATGTTCTTCAAGGGTCAATTATATTAGTATGCTACTATATTAAACCTTACAGAGCTTATATTAAATTATAGACTACGTAGAAGTATAATTTTCTTTATATTTCTCTTCTTTTCTAATGTCAGAGGGTATCTGTGCACACATGAGAGAGAGAGAGCGAGCGAGCCCCAGTCAGGCCTGGTTCAGCAACATTCCTTTCTTCTCCAGTTCTCCATTCTTTCAGGATCCTGGGCATATGTGCACACATCCACCATGTTTTTCAAGGCACCAAAGCTAGGACTCAATCCTGGTCATCTATGTGACCTCCAGCTTTCTCTGCACAGTGCCTATTCAATCCCTTGGTGCTCCAAAGCCAGACCCTACATTCATTCTTACGGGGCAATTAAAGTTTATTTTATGTAAGTTCAGTATACATTCTTCTTAACATATGACTTACCAATTTCACCAGTAATTTACCAAATTCATAAAAAAAATTATGTGTAATAACTTATTTTGCCACAAAGTAAACTAATTCACTCTGATTTTTAAAAGTGCAGTTTAATTTTTCTTCTGATAAAAAATGCTATAAAGGGATCTCAAATTCAAAACTGAAATAAGTTAAAGGATAAGAAAATACAAAACTTTCCTTCTGAAGATACTTGTGTTAGAAAGAGACAAAGCATTAGTATCAAAGGTGCCAAGTTTTAAGTTATGCTATGTGATAAATGAAATTTTGTCACACAGATATTTTTAAGGTAAGCTGAGAAAAGATATATGAATAATTATATCTTACTATGCATTTTTTAATTAGAAGTACCTTACAAAAATGAATTGATAAATCTTAATTATATTCCTTTGAGATGGGTGAGTATAATTAAATGCTGTAGGTCAGAAATGTATTATACCAGGTGCAATAGTTATTTCCATCATAGCATGGCCACTACAGGCTCAGTACCTAAATCCTTACTTGTGCAAAATATTCAGTGATTTTAATCAGCATCCACTATGAATCCAAATCCAAATTGTGCCCATGTGCTCACTTATGAAAATGTTTGAGATAAGTATTACTTTATTCTTGTTAACTGTATAAGTACAGCACATGTGAGTCACCCACAACAGCATGGGGTAATTTAGGCTGATATTGCAATTGCATTTAGACATCACCATCTGGGTCAAGCAAATGAATTAGAAATAAGCCAGGTCTTACGAGAATGCAGCTTTGTCTGAAAAATAAAGAAAATGAAAGTCACTCTTGAACCTGTGCTTTCAGTGGCCACTTTTTAGTGGGTATCCCTTTGATTTCTACTCAACATTAGGAAACAATGTGAGGTCATAGCAGGATGGCTGCTTTAAATTCCAGTTATACTCTCCAGCTGGGGGGAGGAGATTCTTAGCCTCATGAGGACATATACCAAGACTTACCCACTACTAAATTTAAATGCAAAACTTTGAATTTATAAAGTTTACAATAATTATCATAAGAAATGCAACACTGATAATTTAGAAATACATAATGCTGTGTTCCTTAAACTTTATGCAATTTTTACTATATATCATCTATTTTAGTCCTGTACTAACTGAAAGGTAGTTTAGGCAATAATTATTATTTACAGTGTCAGTTCTAAAAGTTTAAAGTTTGATGCCTAGGAAGAAACACACACACACATATAAATACACACGAAATAAAGTATGTATTTTGGAATTGGAACAGTCTTGGCCTCAAACTCTAAGATCACTTCTATAAATTATGTGTAAGTCAGTGAACCTTATGAGCCTTAGCATCTTTATCTGTAACACATGGATAATAGTGGTTACAATTTTTTTTTTAGAGTGGTTTTTTTTTTTTTTTTTTTTTTTTGCTGTAGAGCACATGAGCTCACTGGACAGAGACAGACAGAATGCAAGAAATCACACCCCAGGAGGATGCCAACCCCACAACCTCTTCTCCTCTATTCTCCTCTTGGTATTTTAGGCACACACACACACACACACACACACACACACAGTGTGGATTTTAAGCCGCCAGATCTGGGACTTGATGTGTTCAACTACGTGAGAGTCCAGTGACATAACCATGATGCCATCTGCTAGTCCCACAATAGTAGTTATTTTGAAGATGTTTGTATTTAGTTGTGGAAGGTAGTTAAAGATGTTTTAATTAAAAATTATATTAATTTTAATCAATATTAAGTATATAGGTTATATTTTTGAAGATAACAACTCAAAGAATGTTAAATTTTAACTCATTAACATAAAATGTAATGAAAAGCAAATCATTTAATCAATACGAAAGTTAAGAAGAATTTGAAAAAGAATAGCAAAAGTACTACAGAGACAACCTAAAACAGAATGCTAACAACAACCCAATATTAATATATATTTATATTTTGGGACCAGCAGTTAGCATAATGGCTATGTCGCTGGGCTCCCACGTAGTCAACCGCACTTCGCGTCCCAGACCCGGTGGCTTAAAACTCACACCAGGCGCGTGTGCGTGTGTGTGTGCTGAAGATCTTGAGAGGAGAATGGAGGAGAAGGGATTGCGGCGTGGCCATCCCCCCTGGAGGGTGATTTCTTGCTTTCTGTCTCTCTTTCTCTCTCTGTCTGGTGAGCACACACGCTCTATAGCAAAAACCTCTCCAAAAAAAAGAAAAGAAAAAAATATATATATATTTGTATTTTTATTATATATAAATATTTATATATTTATTAATATATATGGACTTATTTTATTAGTTTGGATAATAATTACAATAGATACACTGTCATAGGTAGTTTTGTGTATAAACTTGACTGGACCAAAACGTGATTAGCAATTTTTTCAAACATTATGCTGAGCATGTCTGTAAAAATATTTTGAGATATGATTAACATTCAAATCAATAAACTGAGTAAAGCAAGTATCCCTCCCTAATATGAGTGACCCTCAGCCAATCAGTTGAAATCCTAAATAGAACCCAAAGGCTGAGCCTCCCACAAGTAACAAGGAATTTCTACCTGAAAGCTTCTATGTGTTATGTGAATTCTAATATCAATTTCTTCCTGACTTCAAACTCAAACTGGAATTTTAGTTCTACGTGGATCTTAAAACTATTAGCTTTCTGAAGGAAATTCATAGCACCTGCCCTTCTGGGTCTCCAACCTGCTGGCTGCAGACATAAGGACTTTTCAACCTCCATAATCATGCAAGTCAGTTATGCACAACAAGTATTTTTTATGTGTAAAGAGAGAGATCTACATATCTATATTCATATCTTTATATATCTCTCTGTATTTAGATATCTATCTATATATATGCATATGTATTTGTGTGTGTATGTGTGCATTTAAATGAGAAAGACAGGGAGAGAATCCTGATTAGTAAAGATTTTAATATGAAGAGTGATTCCGAATAAACAGAATTTTTTTGTTTTGTTTTGTTTTTAGAGAAGTTTTTGCTATAGGGTGAGTGCATTTGCCAGATAGAGAGAGGCAGAGAGACAGAAAGCGAGAAATCAGCCCCCAGGAAGGATGGCCATGCTGCAGTCCCTTCTCCTCCATTCTCCTCTCAGGACATTGAACACGCACGCACAGGCGCCCGGTGTGAGTTTAGCCACTGGGTCCGGAACCCGAACCGCGGTCTACTACATGGGAGTCCAGCAACATAGCCATTAGGCCGACTGCTGGTCCCTGGATGAACAGAATTTTAAGGATAAGGTTTCTGAATTATTTTGGAATTTCTATAATTGGCTCTCCAATCTGATTAAAGATGCTAATTCCTGTTTTAGTAGCAAAGAGAACACTGATGGTTCATGGTGAGATCTCATAATAGAAATATGAAATATAGCCATTGAATACTTATAATCAACCACTTATAAGTGAAAAGGATCTGGGTGGTAGTATACATACTTTCAAACATTTCTGGCAAACCAGCAAATATAATGAGATTGTCTGGTTGGTCTTAATATCACTAGACAAAAAGGGGAAGGACTGAGATGAGCTCAGGAATTTTAATTTCCAACTCTAGTACTTAAGGGTCTGAAAGCTTCTAGGTGTTACTTGAAGAATACCTTTATCTTGGGACCAGCAGTTAGCATAATGGCTATGTCCCTGGACTCCCACGTAGTCGACCGCAGTTCACTTCCCGGACCTGGTGGCTTAAAACTCACACCGGACGCGTGTGCGTGCAAGATCCCCAGAGGAGAATGGAGGAGAAGGGATTGCGGCGTGGCCATCCCCTCTGTGGGGTGATTTCTCACTTTCTGTCTCTCTGTCTCTCTGTCTGTCTGGTGAGCGTACGCGCCCTATAGCAAAAACCTCTATAAATAAATGAATGAATGAATGAATGAATACCTTTATCTCATAGAGCTAGAGGCTGAGATTGTCGGAAATTAAATACAGAATGTCATACTGTGTTAGATTGAATTACAATGCAGGTTGAGGTCTCAGGCCTCATAGGGTGTTTACTGTTAAAGTGAGGACAATGGGAGAAAAACAGGGTCCTGCAAATTGGAATGGGGATATAAGGGAAGACTTGATTAGCCTTGGGACATTGAGTTTAAAAATTCTGATAAATCTTTTTTTCCTCTGTGGGAGCAGCCTTTCCACCTCTGTCTAAAGGGATAAATTAACCTGCATCACCTGTAGAAATTGTAATGGTCTCCTCTGAGGCAGCTGCTATACAAGACAATTCTAGGTCTCTTCAGGACCATCCACCCCAATTATCCCTCTCTGCTTATAGGTATATTACGATATTCAAGTCCCAGCAGTCCCTTAAATTTGAGGAAAAAATATATTATGAAGAAATATACTATTGGGACCAGTAGTTAGCGTAATGTCACTGGACTCCCCTGTAGTCGACCACGGTTTGAGTCCTGGACTGAGCGGCTTAATCCGGGTGCATGTGCGTGCGTGCCCAAGATCCCGAGAGGAGAATGGAGGAGAAGGGATTGTGGTGTGGCCATCCCTCCTGGGGGTGATTTCTCGCTTTCTGTCTCTCTGTCTCTGTTTCTCTGTCTTTCTGGCGAGCACACATGCCCTATAGCAAAAATCTCTCTCAAAAAAAAAAATATATAATATTAATACATATAGAAGAAACATTTGTGTTACAGGCTAATTTAGGCAAAATTCAGGAAATATATGTAGGAACGAAAGTTAAAGAGCAACAATAATTGTGGAAGGAACATACAGTTGGAGTCAGATGAATTTATTAATATGAACTCACTAAGCAGCAATTTTACATTAAATGTCGCATCTTGTGGAGTTATACATTGCTGTAATAATCTGGTTTGTTGCTGAAACATGGGCCAAAAGGTGGTCCAAAATGAATGAATTACAAAAGTAGGACCTGTCTTGGTTTAATATAGAGAAAGAGATTCAAAGCCTTAAAAAATTGAAATGTGAGAACAAATTTGTCACTTAAGACCTACACACTCACAATGTCAGGGTTTCTCACTACAACTGTGAAAAATAAATTTGCAAGGAGAGGCCTGGCATTCTTAAACAGCTCTGTGATTGTTCTTTTCTGTAGACCAGACCTTATGGCAGAGACTGTAGTCACTAAACTGGAAAACCCAAATGCGTTGGGAATAATTGGATATCTGAGAAACAGGGGCCAAGTGGTAGTACTCAGCTAACAAAGGCCAAGTAGGTAGGGTTACCATGATGGACAGCAGAGTCAAAACACCAATTATAACAGTCTATTCTCACCAACTATGGCATTGGTTACTTGATTAAGGCTCTCATGTAAAATGAGTTAGAGGGACATGGCAAATACATTCCTTGCTATGTACTGAATTGAACCTGTGTTATAAATAAAATATAATAAATTATATCGTAGGTAATTAATAAAGTTTGGATATAAATTGTATATTAAGTAATTTTATTTTATCCAAAACTAAATATCTTGATCTTGATAACTTACTAAAGTTATTTAGGAGATTCTCCTTATTTTTATAATAATATAGAAGCAGAAGTGTGAAAATATTTGAGAAAATAAACTCGTAGTTGGAGAGGGCAATGAGATGTTACTGATCTTAACAAAACTTATGGATGAGAATAATGATTAAACTAGAAAACAAACACTGAGGCTTATTTGTGCTATTTTGTTAAGCTCTTTCTTGAAGAGACTTTTCCTATGGATTTTGCAGCATGGAAGGTAGTTTGTACACCTGTAGCATGCAACTTGAACATTTTTCTTTTGCTTCTGAAGAAGATACCATTCTTAAGTAATTCGGCAGTATTAGAAGGAAGGGCCCAAACCAATTTCATCCCCTTTGTATGTTAAGGATCTTTGGAAATAAGTTATGAGCCATGGATAGGTTAAATGATGTATTTTTTTCTGAATGATATATACAGTAATGCTAAAGTGTTTGGAAAAAATAGTGAGTTGTGAGGGGAAACAAATTTAAAGGATGATTTAATATACAGAGAAAAAAATGTAAAACTGATCATCTTATAAATAAAAAAATACATAAAATTCAGAAACTTTGCTTTAGTACACTATGGAGATATGTGCCACACACACACACACACACACACACACACACACACAGAGTAAATATATATATATATATATATATATATATATATATATATATATATATTTACCACATATGTTTTCAAGACTTCAACTTTAGACCAACAGTTGTTACTGGAAAAAAGTGTATTTTAGGTTTTCTAACCACTTGGGAAAATGAGTAAAATGCCATCATAAACCTAGGGGGAAAAAAATGAGAATTGTTTTAAGTGTCTAAGTTTGTGATAATGTCAGCAATACAAAACTGAAACAGGCATAGCAATATTCTAAGTATTTTACATATGGTAATGCAAAGCAGTGAATACAGAAACAAAGAACTGTTGCAGAATGAACCAAATCTATTTGTTAGGCTACTGAAAACGCCTGAAGCTCTCTCCAGTTTTCTCCCTATTGTTTTTGGAGAGGTTTTTGTTCTAGGGTGCATGTGCTCACCAGAAAGACAGAGAAAGACAGAGAGATAGAAAGTTAGAAATCAACCCCCAGGAGGGATGGCCACGCTACAATCCCTTCTCTTCCATTCTCCTCTCGGGATCTTGGGCACACATGCACATGTGCCTGGCATGAGTTTAAGTTACTGGGTCCAGGACTCGAACTGCAGTTGACTACCTGGGAGTCTAGTGACATAGCCATGACACCACCTGCTGATCCCTCTCCTTATTGATTTAACGAAGGAATATGGAAGAACAATCCTAGGATACTTGCAATTGGACATAAAAAGAAAGATGAACAATCTAAGGTAATTTGAATCTAGGAAATAGTTCTTAATTTTACTCCAAAGAACATGACTTAACAAGTTTCACGTAAAAAGTTTTAGAAAGTATAAATTATTATTTTCACAAACGTTTCCTTCATTATTTAAATAACTCTTATGATTTTAAGTTCTGTTTTTAATAATAAATGAATAATGTTGTGTACTGCAGTATTACAAAAATCATACAGAGCTGAACCATAGCTTACTGGGTAAAGAAAACAGATCCTCCTTGGCCTATTATGGTTTAAATCCCTGACTCAGTGTCTTGAAAAACACATGGGGGGGACCAGCAGTTAGCGTAATGGCTATGTCGCTGGACTCCCACGTAGTCGACCGCGGTTCGCGTCCTGGACCCGGTGGCTTAAAACTCACGCCGGGCGCGTGTGCGTGCATGCCCAAGATCCCGAGAGGAGAATGGAGGAGAAGGGATTGCGGCGTGACCATCCCCCCTGGGGGGTGATTTCTCGCTTTCTGTCTCTATGGCGAGCGCACGCGCCCTATAGCGAAAACCTCTCCAAAAACTAAAACAAAAAAACACATGGGGCACATGTGCACGGGTGTTCACATAGCCAACAGTATGAAGAAATGGAGAAGGGATTGTGATGTGACCATGCCACTAACCATTTGTTGTGATTTTTTCCTCTCTCAGTCTCTCTGACTCTCTCTGGTGAACATGTGTGCCCTCTGGCAATAAAGATTTTAAAATAATATAGCCTATCATGAATACGAAGAGAAGGGTGAAATAGCAGTTATTGAGAAAATTTGGAGATTGTTAATTAGATTGTTGATAGTCTTTGGGTAGTCTAAAAGATTTATGTTCTCTAGCGTAGAAAATACAGTGATAACATTCTGTGGTAACTGACCAATAGAAGACACTTGCTGGTCCTTACATTTGGTCCTTTCCATCTCAAAATTGCTAATAATTCTTCAAAAATCTTCTTATGCATAGAACTTCCTTGACTTTCAGGGGCCAGCAGATGCTGTAGAGGTTATACCACTGGACTCCCACATGTTCTGACTGTGGTTCAAATCCTGTATCCGGTGGCTTAAGCTCATGCTGGGTGTTTGTGAGGATGAGACCAGAGGAGAAGGGATTGTGATATGGTCTTCCCTCCAGGGGTGTGTGTGTGGGGGGGTGATGTCTCGCTTTCCCTTTCATTGTCTCTCTCTCTCCCTGGCAAGCACATTGTCTCTCTCTCTCCCTAGCGAGCACATACTCTAAGGCATAAAAACAATCTCTCAAAACACCAGCAATAGCAACAAAACCTTCCTTGACTTGGCTATCTTCTATCTCTCTCTAGACTCTCCTCTACTACATTTAACAGACTTCCTCTTTTTCTATCTGTGTTTAAAGGCTCATTTCATTAGATTGAGTGTACTTGGCTAATTAAGGCTAATTTCAATAGACTGGAGGACTGGAGAAAGGAGATAGCAGTATGATTGGACCCTGTGGAGGGTGCTTCTCTCTTCTCTTTTTTTCTCATATCCACATAAATGTGCTCTATCATAATTAAGAGATGGGAATTGGGGAATAACCAAATACAATATCCAAGTCACTTGTCCAAACTAAGATTTCAGAATGATTTAAACAAAACAAACAAACAAAAAAATCATTTATTTATTTATCTATTTATTTGTTGTGATTTCCAAGCCACTGGGTCTGGGACTTGAACCACAATCAGGTTAAAGTCAGGAAAGTCTCAGATGTGCCTCATACTTTTCCTGTGGGAGTTAACCTCACAGACCATCAAATTTTACTGCTGCACTAACATCTGGCCTGATATATTATTGAGGCATCTAGTTTGCTTTTTTTTTTTAAATAAAAAAATCTTATAAAACAATACACATTATATTACTCTATTTTATATGGTGGAATTTTATTGGCAAATTCAAGCATCACACAAATTTATTAATTTCTTGGTCATTCATTATACTCAGTATTATTTTGCAGGGAAGAAATGGGTGAAAGATACTTCTGCTCCTGCTTCTCTGCTAGTATTCTGTTTAGTCTGAAATAACAAACCCATAGACAATCTGAATCTATGTAATTCAATATATTCTAAATGTATATAATTAGTATTCTGTTTAGTCTGAAATAGCAAATCCATAGACAATCTGAATCTATGTAATTCAATATATTCTAAATGTATATAATTCTTTTCTCTAGGCTTGAAAATTTTGAAATTTAGCTATAACATTTTAAGGCAATGTTTTAAAGTAAGGCATTTAATAATTTGTCCATGTGTAGACTCACATTTGGTTGCTTTACAGGTTATCCTGGGAAAGCTATTTTCTGGAGCACTGTTTTTAATTAGTATTAGTTCATATGGCATAGAGCTAATAAAAATTCTGGAACATTTTTAGAAGATATATGATAAGTCAATAATAGTGAAAATAATAAGATAAATATTTGGTAGTATGTACTAAGTAGAAAGAACCATGGGAATTTTTATTTGCTTTGTTTTATTTGTTATTGTTGCTTTTACTATTTTTAATGAATGTAAGAAGATACAAGAGAAACTTCTTACAGAAGTAAATTGAGACCATCCAAAAGAAAAATCACATATGACTTTTGAAAAGAATAAGCTGACTGTAAAGAAAAGCTAGAATGCACATGCATGCTAACAAGCAAGAAAGACCATTAACAAAGAAACATTTCTGGGAGATGAGTTTTCTATATATTAAAAACTATTTGCTTCACTCATCTAAAGTCTCAGAATTGAGTAAGTCATAGAGCCCCAAGACAAATCCTGAAGGTGCTGAAGCTTATACCATTTATCACCATGAAATTCCCTAAGAGGGTTTCTAGTTTGGAATATGCGATACCTTTCTCTAATCAATTTCACCCACTGGCCAGAGTGGAGTTTACCACAGTACAGTCTTTTTTGGTGGCTGGCTAATAAGAAATACAACATTAGGACTTAGCTAAGAAGCTAAGAGGAAAGTAAATAATGATTCTCCAGATACTTTTACTTTCTAATGTGAATAATCTCAGCTTTTCATTTTAGTATTTTAAAAAGCCAGAATCTCACACAAAGACACGCACACACACACACTCTCTCTCTCTTTCTCTCTCTCTCTCTCTATATGTATATATATATATATATATCCCCTATATTTAACTGTTAATATGATAATTACACATATTATACTACTTTTTAAAGATATGTTATTTCATACTGTGAGAAACACATATAATTTCTTATCTGATTGTATTACTTATGTTATTTCACTGGAACTGTAATGTAGAGAAGAGAATGAATGAAGGAATATAAGGAATAAATGCTTCCCTTGGATCAGATTAAGCTTGTTTCATTATGATTCAGTTTTCTCTTTCCTTCATGCATTTAGTAGGACTTCAGAACAGTGTTAAATAATAAAAGAATAATAAAAGTAATAGGATCATCCTTGCCTTTCTTGAACTCTTAAGAGAATATATTTAAAATTGTCCTATTAAATATGTTATCTGAGGTTTTTAAAAAAATGCATACCATTTATTATATTGGGAAATAAGATGTCATTCTCTTCTTAATTTTCTGAGATGTCTTATACTAAACAAATGTTAAATTCTTTTTTTGAGAGGTTTTTGCTATAGGGAGTGTGCATTTGCCAGAGAGACAGAGACAGGCAGAGAGACAGAAAGCAAGAAATCAGCCCCAAGGGGGCATGGCCATGCCACAATCCCTTCTCCTCCATTCTCCTCTCAGGATCTTGGGCACGCACACACACACACCCAGCGTGAGTTTAAGCCACTGGGTCTGGGTTTTGAACAGCAGACGACTACATTGGAGTCCAGCCATATAGCCATTGTACTAACTGCTGATCCCCAGATGTTAAATTTTGTCAGATTTTAGAGCAAAATAACTAACCCAGTGTTCATTGTCTCGAGGGAAAAAAAGATATTCATTATATTTCTACTAGTATGTATGAAGGAGAGTGTTAGAGTGCAGCAAATAAATAGTGAAAAACTCTCTAAGGCATGCAGACTTGAGATGGCTGCATAGGGAAGGAAAAATGTAGTCTACCTCTGTCACACTAACTCCCTATTTTGGAATAGATAGGATCCAAGAGACACTCTACAGAGAAGAAAAGGTTCATCTAACATTCTTCATTAAAACTGCAGACACCTACATTCTTTGCTGCTGAAAATCCTGTGGTCGTCACAGACTCTGACTCCAATCCAGGGATCTGTCTTGACTACAAAATCTGCATTGCTCCAAAGTAAAACCCTGCATTATGCTCCTTCCCTTCTGTGACCAAGCCTGCTGCTGTTCAGTGCCATCTTGAGAGAACAGGAGAACGGTCATTATTGGACTATATTCTGCTCTCAGGACCCATAGACACTGCATCCCCTAATTCCTAGGACTCCAATAGCATCGCACAGCATTAAACATGTGGCTACAGCTTTTTAACTCCAGGTACGGACAGTCTAGATTCAGTGGAACAGTTAAAATTCCTAAACTGCAATCCATGTGGTACCCCATCTCTCAAAGAACCGGCAGTCTTGCCTAGGATTGAGGAATTCATGTGTGACTAGAGAACCAGCCAGCCTTCATACAGTCATGATACTGTGTATGGTTTGTTGGGGATCTACTAGCACCTGTTCACTCTGGAGCTTCTGGTGACCCTGCTAACATCATGGAGGGTTTCAGGCCAGACTCACCATGGTCCATACAGAGTACTTAACCCTTTGACCCTGCCAGCTATGTAGAGGATAACATACAGCCTGCCGAGAACCACCCAGCACTCCTCTTTTAGGGAACCCACTGCAACTTTGCTATTAGCACAGGGAAAGCTATGTGTGACCCAACAGAGAACAGTCATCTCTCAAGCCAGCACTTAATGAGTAGGCTGCCCTCCATCAAGCAAAGAGCAACCCTCTTGCACTAGTAGTATGCACTGCCCATGTACCCAGTTAGAGGCCACACTCAACACAGAGGAGCAGCTGAACATGTTCTTGCATACTAGGTCATTCACAGCAACCATTAATGTTGACTTCAGCTGAAGAAATCACACAGAGACAACAAACTGTACCTACCCAGCACCACAGCCAATACATTCAACTCAACTGACACCCTAGGGCATATGTACAGGTAAAAATCTTTTCCTACAAAAAGCACTCTGTAAAATAGAAGAGGCAACTGGTTTAATAGATGCACAGTTCACAATACAGGGACACAAGGAGCAAGAAATATTTCACTGACAGAATCACAATAACTCTGTAGTAACTAACCTCAAAGAAAAAGGATTCTATGAATTGCCTAAAAAGGAATTTAAAATAATGCCCCTAAGAATACTAAATGAGATACAAGAGTATACAGACAGGCGATTCGAAATTTTAAAAAAAAAATCATAATCTGAATGTGAAATCCTTCAAGATTCTTGAGTTGAAGAGTTCAATAAAAGAAATACAAAGTGCAGCTGACAGCTACAACAACGGACTGAAGAAAGCAGAAGAAAAAATGATCTTAAAGATAGGTCTTTTGAAATTATTTATTCACAGAAAAAAAAGAAATATAGTAAAGAAAGCTTATAGGACTTATGAAAAATCATTGAACAAACAAATAATTAACATTATGGGTTTTCAGAGGCAGAAGAAAGAGAAAGACACAGAAAGCCAATTTAACAAAATAATAGCCGGAAACGTTTCAAGTCTTGGAAGAGACTTGTATCCATGTATCTCAAAGACTCCTAAGTTTATTCATCTCAAAGAGATCTCTAAGGCATAATATAAGTCAACTGTCAAATCAAAGACAAAGTGAATTTAAAAGCATTTTTCAATAGAGGAAAATTACAAGTTACTTATAAGAGAATCTTCCTTAGACTATTGGCCAATTCTGATTAAAAACCTTGTAGTTGAGGAGAGAATGGGATAATATATTAAGAATGCTGTAAGAAAAATAGAATATTATACTCAGCAAAGCTATGCTTAAAAAACAAGAGAGAAATAAAGTCCTTTCTAGATATATAAAAGCCGAGATAATTCATGATCACTAAAGTAACCTTACAAAATATGCTTAAGGAAGTGCTGCCTCCAAAAATGAAAGTATAATTACTATCATGGAAACATATAAATAATGTAAAACTCAAAGGCAGAGGTAAATTTATAATCAAATTTAGAAAACTCAATTATAGATTTATGTATATGGTATTAAATAACATTTCTAATATCTAATAGGAAAGCTAAAAGAAAAATTATAATTATAAAATTAATACACAGATATAATAAAAAAAGACATAAATTCCTTTTTAAGGTTCTTTTAAATTATAAAGTAGTTTACCTGGAGGTTTATTATTTAGCACACCAAGACATGAAAAAGATTAATTCTCTACTTTTATATTTTTAATAGTTTGGGATTCAAACATTTAATTCTCCAGTTGGAAAAAAATACATTATTTGCACTACCACATTTTATATAGAAGTACCCTATATTACTTTAAAAATAAAACATGATTTAAAAAATGATGTAGTTTGGGACCAGCAGTTGGCATATTGGCTATGTCGCTGGACTCCCATGTAGTCAACCGTAGTTTGAATCCTGGACCTGGTGGCTTAAACTCATGCTGGGTGCGTGTGCGTGCCCAAGATCCTGAGAGGAGAATGAATTGGAATTGGAATTGGAATTGCGATGTGGCCATCTCCCTTGGGGGGTGATTTCTTGTTTCTGTCTGTCTTTCTGGCCAGCGCAAGGACCCTACAGCAAAAACCTCTCAAAAAAAAAAAAAAAAAATTGATATAGTTCTTGTATTTTCACTTAGGTATCTAATAAAAGTGATTTATTTTACATGTTTTTTTTTCTTTTAAAAAGCTTGATTTTGGCCCAGCTATAATAGCATAGTGATAGCACAATGCTCTACAATGCCAGAGGCCATATAACATATCGAGATCTAGATTCCAGGTTGGCCAGGGATCCTGGGTGGATGGAAATGTTAATGGAAGGATTGTGTTGTGTGATCCTATTGAGGCGGCTGCTTTTTCTCTTTTGCCCTCCATTCTTTTTGTGAAAGAAAGAAACTTTAAAAATTCCCATTTTAAGGGTTAGCTTCATGGCCTGGAGGTTAGGGGAGCTGGATTCCCACAGCCCATCTTGGTTCTAGATACAGGTCCAGTGACTGGAATAACACACCAGGCATATGTGCATGCACACCAAAGTCCCAACAGGATAGGAAAATGGAGATAAAAATTATAGCATGACCACACCCCATTGAGAAGTATTTTACATCCCTCTCTCTATCTGTCTCTCCATCTTTCTCTGGCAAGTGCACATATTCTCTGGCAAATTTTTAAAATATACAATTTTTCAAAAGCAGAAAACATTTTCTTTTCATAGTTTGTTACTTTAATAATAGATTTTAAAATATTAAAATTAATATAATGTTTGGTTTTAAACTCTGGGAAAAAGTCCTCTTGGCTTTCCTTTTTATATATAACACTTAAAATAAAATTAAAATTCTTCTTCTGAAATCTGGTTACAAAGTGTATTAATTAAAAATTTATAGTAATTGGGCCAGCAAGTGGTGTAGTGATTAAGGCACTGGTTTCCCTCATGGCCAACTGTGGTGGGAGTTCCGGAACTGGTAGCTTGAAGCACATGCCAAGTACGTGTGTGTGTGCCCATAATCCCAAGAGGAGAATGGAGGAGAAGGGACTGTAGTGTGGTCATACCCTCAAGGTGTGATTTCTCACTTGATGTCTCTCCAGTGAGTACTCATGCCATATAGCAAAAAATCTCTCTTAAAAAATTATAATAATTATGTAGCCTATCTACTTTTGTAAGCTGCCCACATTTATACTATTCTACAGGTTCTGTGTGTAAAATCAATTATAGATTTTCAGAAAACATTAAAAAAGATGTTAGTAAATTAATATAAGTATTATTATTTTAAAAGTAGAATAAAAATTAACTAAAAATTAAATATATTCTGTATATATATATATATATATATATATATATATATATATATATAAAAATATATATATATAATTTTTTTTTTTTAAAGATTGAAGGTTTCTGTGCTATGGATCATGGTTTGTCCCCCAATGTTTATGGACACTTTGATTTTATATTTGGGAGTTGGTGAGATATTTAAGAGGTGGGATCTTGTGGTATGACACCATCCAAATGGCTGGGTGGATGGAAGGCCCAAACTGAAGGAGTGGGAAATTTGTTTCCTCTCTCTGCATGTGGTCACTGTCCTCTCTGCTTCAGAAGCCAGCGTGATGCTGGGCCCATGTCTTTGACTTTCTAGCAGCCAGAATCATAAACCAAATAAACTTTATTTTTATAAATTACCCAGTCCCAGGCATTTCTGTTTAGCACTGCAATAATAGACTAAGACAAAGGTTAATACGGTTTGCCCTTTTACAGCAGATCTATAAGAAGATCTAGAAAATCAAGTGTATGCCATTGATCTTATGTCTGAATGTTATGACAAGAAAATAATAAAATCCAAGGATATATGGCAAATGGATTGAAACCTTCAAAATTAATTGAGCCTTTTGGTGTAGATTATTTACTAATAATAGTAAAATAAATAATACATATTTCTGTAGAGAAATTAAGTTGAATGGGATACAATTTACCACTTGTTCTTTTCCTGCATGAAGCTGAATTCTTTTTTATTTGCTTTCACATCGTAAAAATAGAGTTAATACTGAAAAAAATATTCTCACATTAGGTTTTGACATTTTATATCTAATTAATAAATTTGTAAATGAAAAACTAAGTTCCAATTCAGTCTACACAGAACATAAACATCACATAACTTTCTTATAGCCTATCTTTCATTTTAAGCTTAAATAAAATGTATTACCCTTCAAATTTTGTATATGCCATAAGCATTACTATGGGGCATTCTGGCTCCAAATTGTTTTTAGAGAAATACAACTATTTTATTTATGATGTTGCTATGTAAATGTTAATCTTTCTATTAATTTTGAATTTACTTCCAGGAGTGCACCACATGTCTGGTTTTCAGATGTATTATGAATATATTACTTCCATACATGAAGTTTGTAAATTTGCACATTGCAATATACTTTCTTCTCATAACCACAGAGAATAAATCCTTACATTATCTGCACTTAAATTCTAAGTAATTTTTCATACACTTAATTTAACTCTAATATACATTTCCTGAATATTTTTGAGTTTTGATTTTTCAAAGGGCAAAAGGCAATAAAGTTACTCAGTTGTATTATTACTCAGACTAGCATATGGGGGTAGGTCAGCATGGTGGTCTGGAGTCTGGATCCCCATGGTCAACTGTGCGATTCAAGTCTTGAACTTGGTAGCTTGAAAAACACGATAGGTGTGTATTAGTGTGTGCTCAGCATCCTGAAAGGAGGGAGAAATGGAGAAGGGGTTGCAGAGTGACTGTTTCCCATAGGGAAATGATTTTTCACTTTCCTCTGTCTGTGTCTCCTGTGAGTGCATGTACCCTTTGGCAAAATTTAATAAAATAAATAAAAATTACAGATTTTTTTCCCTTTACAAAAATTAGCTTAAATTATTCTTTCATTTTACTTCATCATATGCTTATTGAGAACCAGTATTTCACAATATATATTCTAATAGGTTATTCAGTACAAGCTTCTTTAATTGAAATTAGCATAATTATATCAATGTTTCTGTTTTGTGTCCTCCATTTTTGAAGCTGAAAGGTCAGATTATTTTAATTTTCTATCACAAGCTAAGAGCTATAGAATAAAATGTTAATAACCATTGCTTGATATAACTGAAAAAATTCCTTTTCCATATACATCAAAATACTTCTCCAAAATCTATCATAGATGAAGCTTTTTCCCCCAGCAAATAAGTAAAATCTATGAATTCTCTTTTTTTTTAAGTATCATTCATTTAACTTTATTATTATTATTATTATTATTATTATTATTATTTAATTTGACCAGCGAGAGACAGAAAGAAGGAAAATGAGAAAGCAGGCCACCAGATTGGGGACTTGAACCTTAGAGGGTCATGTGGGAGACCAGTACCTTAGCCATCACACCACCTGCCAAGCCCCATGCATTCTCTTTTGAATATTACTTTTTTTTCTATAGTATCTTATAAATATTCACCATTGTTTTTATTTCAGGAACTTTTTTTTTTTGTAACATCTTGCTAAAAAAACAGCTCAACAATTATCCACAACCTATAGTGTCAGAGACTAAGCATTCATTACATTCCACTATTGTTTTTAAGTCTTCTTAGATGCATGGAAATAGAAAACATCCTCAATGTAATAAAGTAATTGAAAGAACACAGAAAAAGAGTGTGATGAATCACTTAGGTTCCATACCATTGAAACTCTTCGAATTCTATTTTGAGATATATTCTTTTGTGTTAATGAATTTTTTTTCAAACTTTATTTTTTTATTGGCAGTATTTTGATTATCCAACCTGCTCATATTAATGAACATATTTTAAAGACTTATTTTAGGGCATAAATTAGATTATTATTTTAAACACATTGCTTAAATTATCAAACTTTAGAAAAAATTATTCTACAGTTAGAGAATTCATGGAACACTAAGAAATGAGTAAGTAGAAGTTAATATATTTCACGTTGGTCTTTTTTGTGTGTTTTTGAATACTAATGATTATATTCTATCCTCTGAAAATGTCATTGCTTAGTTTTCATTCTCTTATTCATTTATTCAACAGGCTTCAATGAATGCCAACATTATTGAGTCAGGTCTAACGCCTTGTTTGAAACACTAGAGACAAACACTAACGACATTTATTTTGTGCATGCTTATGATATCAGTATTTTCTCCTTGAATCCTCATAAAACCCTCATTAGCGCATTGTTATAGTAATTTGCTTGTCTACCATGACAAAATATCCTAAACTGGGTGAATTGAAAAACAGAAATTTGTCTCACAAATCTGAAATCTAGAATTCTGAATTTTAGATGTTGGTAGGAGTGATTGGTTGTTTCTGAGGGCTATGAGGAATAATCTGTTCCATCTCTCCCCCCTAGTTTCTGGTGATATGCCCAAGCAATGACAAGATTTTAGGTTATCTGTGTTTCCAATTGATATATTCAAAATAAAAGTAAAATTTTTACTATATATTTACAACTTGAAGCAAGGAGCATATCGAAGGTAGGGTATTGTCCTTCCCGAAGCTGGAAGATGTAGATTATTTTCCTAGATGATTACATTTCTAAAAGAATGCCGCTCCATGAGAAAGACAATCCTGGGTGGTAAAATAGGCATGAGATTTTAAAAAAAAATTCTCATCTGGAAGAAGCAGAGAAAGTTACAATTATAAATTTTCTAAAGTGAGTACTGTAAGGAAAGTGAGGTCATAAATGTGCAAAAAACAAACAAACAAACAAACTCAAAAAAATAGCCAGCCTGAAGTTTACTAAAGCTGAGGATAACTTAAAATCTGTCTTGCTTAATTGTTTAATATTACTAGTTTCATAAGCCCCCACCAAAATGTCAATTCTTGTGTTCATGATTTCACCCAGAAGATGAAGCGTATATGGCAAAAGAATCAAAACAAACAAAAAACCAACACACACGCACACACACACACCAAAACCGAGACACATTAAAAAAAATTTAGAATATTTTCCTGAAATGAGCTTCTAATTCATATTCACAAAGGACTAGTGAAAATTTTTAGGTATTTTGCCAGAGAATGGTTGGTCTTATTTAGTTTAGATTTATTTTATTTTAGTACTGTTGAGATTCTACTCTCTCTCCATGTGGTCTCTTCTGCAATGCGTTTTTTTTTTTTTTTTTTTTTTTTTCCTTGCAACAGATTTAACCTCTGCTTCTGTATTTAAATTGAAGGCTTTAAGTGCACTTTGTAAGTTTATCCTCTTGGTTATGTTCTGTAGAATATTTTAAACTAATTTATGGCCTGGAGAAATGTTCTTGTTTGTTTGATTTACTTTCTGTTTGCTGTACACAACTAGTGTCGATAAAGTAAGCATCTTGTGCATTTTATGATCATTGATTGCCTATTTCGCATTCTCATTGGTATGCAGTAAAGAAGGAAGTTGTGTTCTATTTCTTTTAGGTCTCAGTTAAAATAGATTACCCCACTGTAAAGAAAATACATGACACAAACTTCCTATACTGGTATCTGTATATGCTCACAGTAGTGTTTTTCCTACTTTTCAACTTTATATCTACATCACATAAGTTATATGTCCATTATTGCTAATTAAATATGGAATTATTCCATATTGAACTGCCTTGATGTGAGGAAACATTAGAATTTTCCCACAATGAAGTTACTGTACTGTTTTATATTGAGTCAGAAAAATCATGACACATTTTTTCATAGGAAAATACTCATCACTTTTATGATGACCCAATATATATTTATATATATATATATATGTATATGTGTATATAATATATATATATATATATATATATGTATGTATCTGTATATCTATAACTGTACTAGGTCATCAGGAAAGTCATGCATTTTTTATGCAAAAATGTGCCATGACTTTCCTGACGACCCAATATATCTATTATCTATATCGATCTCCCCTAACTTCTGGTGGTATATCTGGAAAATTACAAGATCTTCGGCTGTGTTTGCTAATCGATCTACCTAAAGTGAAAGTAAAAATACTAGAGTATTCATGACGAGGTAGTCTTGTAACTTGGAGCAAGGAGCCCAGTGAAGGTGGGCTCTTGCCCTCCCAAATGCTATGTTGTTCCAAGAAAATCTTTCAAGTCAATTAAATATATTGTTTTTAGTTATTTCGTTTTCATCAATTGTGTCATGCTGTTCAGTATAATTTTTTTTCCATCTTTTACTCATCCCTTTTTCTACCCAAGGACAGATAACACCAAAAGTAATAAATGTACTGAGCTGAAACTTGTAAGACAGGAAATAAAAAAATTAATTACTCTTATTGACAGGAGTAGCTTCCTTTTAAGTTTTAAAAATTTTAATTAATAAAAATTAACCTCTAGCAATCACTATTCTACTCTTTACTTCCATGATGTCAATTTTTTTAGATTCAGTATATACAGAGAACATGCAGTTTTTCTCCCTTTTTATGTATTTTATTTCACTTAATATAGTATCTTCCAGGCTAATCCATGTTGCCTCAAATAAGAGATTTAAATTATTAAATGACTAATAATATTTCATTTCACACACACACACACACACACACACCACATACTCTATTCATTTAGCTGTTGATGGACACTTAGGTTAATTTCCTATATTGCCTATTGTGGATAGTGTGGCAGTGAACATCAGAATTCAGATATCTTTATAATATTCTGATCTTATTTCATTTGTATATATTTCTAATAGTGGTATTTCTGGATCAAACAGAAGTACATATTTAGTTTTTTGAGGAACCACCATATTGTGCTCCATATGGCTGCATTAATTTACATTCCCACCTATGAGGTAGAAGATAGGCAACACACATGTAATTAGGGTATAGGTCCACAAGATGGAGTCACTCTCATGAAACTTTCTTTAGAAATCATTCACTAGATATTGTTTGTACACAGTTTGTTCACACAAGGAACAGCTTGGATCTCAGATTAAAAATAGCTATAGAAGCAATTATAACAATTACGACTTTTTTGAAGTCCCACCACATTCTGAGAATAGGATGATGGTCTTTATGGCCCAAAGCTTTTAGATAAAGTATTGAATAACAATTCACCATTAAGTAGGGTCTCATGATTTATAAACAAACTCCAAAAACGGAAAAAAATGTAGCATGACCCACCTGACATGTGATCTCTACAAGTTCTTCTTAGTTAGCCTATAAACCTCAGACTCAAGGCCCATGTTGGCAACCCTCTTTTGGGACCTTTCCATGGGGGAGTTTCCCTCTTTCAGTAAAACTCCATTTTACAGCCCCCTCCTTTTGTCTGCACTTCTAATTCTTCATTACTGTGAGATGAACTTGGCAACTCAGAAATCCTGCAACACCTCACCAAAATTTATTATTATTATTGTTCAAAATAATTATTTAATTACTTTTGTTTTTATTATTTTTTTTTAATTTGACCAGAGAGAGAGAGAAAGGGAAAGTGAGAAAACAAGCTTCCAGGTGCAGGACTCAAACCATGGTCAACCATATAGAAGTCCAGCACCTTAACCACCATACCAGGTGCTGGCCCCTTTTTTTTTCCTTTTTGATAATAGCCATGCTATTTGGGGTACATTGATATATCAATGTGATTTTGATTGCATTTCTCTATTTATTAGAAATATGAGCATTTTCCTCATATACTCAGTAGCCATTTGTATATTTTCTTTAGAGAAATGTCTTTTAGATCATTTGTCCATTTTTTTTTTTCTTTTTGGAGAGGTTTTTGCTATAGGGCGCGTGCGCTCGCCAGACAGACAGAGAGACAGAGAGACAGAAAGCAAGAAATCACCCCCCAGGGGGGATGGCCATGCCGCAATCCCTTCTCCTCCATTCTCCTCTCGGGATCTTGGGCACGCACGCACACACGCCCGGTGTGAGTTCAAGCCACTGGGTCCAGGACGCGAACCGCGGTCGACTACATGGGAGTCCAGCAACATTGCCGTTACGCTAACTACTGGTCCCGATCATTTGTCCATTTTTTAAATTAGATTTTTTTCTGCTTTTCTTTTTGGTTTCTCATATATTAATCTTTTGCCAATTTTTTAGCTTGAAAATATTTTATTTCATTCTGTAATTGTTCCTTCTCTGTTGATTCTTTGCTGTGTAGAAAACCTTTTACTATTATATAATCCCATCTGTCTATTTTTGGTTTTATTACCTGCGCTTTGTTAAGAACTCTTTGTACTGACAAATATGATAAAGCATTTTTAGTACATGTTCTTCTATTGGTTTCATAATTTTGGGAGTTATGTTTAAGTCTATAGTCCATTTATTTTTGTATATGATGAGAATTAGAAGTCTTCTTTAATTTTCTGCATATGACTGTTCAATTTTCAGAGCACCATTTATTGAAGATATTTTCTCTTATGTACTTAATATTCTTGGAACCTTTTCAAAAATCAGTTGATTGTCTGTGCATGAAGTTATTTCTGAATATTCTATTCCACTCTATTGGTATATGTATCTGTTTTGTACCAGTATCATGCTGTTGGGGTTACTGTAGATTCATAGCGTATTTCTAAATCAGGTAGTATGATGCCCCTAGTTGTGTCCTTTTTGCTCAGGGTTGCTTTGACTATTTGCATCTTTTGTGACTTTATACAAAATTTATCACTATACTATTGCTGTAAAAATGCTCTATTATGAGAGGGTTCACATTGAATCTGTAGATATTTTTTGGTAGCTAGCATGCATTAACAATATTGATTTTCTCAATTCACATACGTAGGATATCCTTTCAGTTTTTAGTCTGACTTCAATTTTTTTATTAGAGTTTCAAATATTTTATTGTAGAGATTTTTCCCTGTCTTAATAGTTAGATTTATTCCTACAGTATTGATTTTCTTTAGAGAGATTTTTGCTATAGGGCACGTGCGCTTGCCGGAGAGACAGAGAGACAGAGAAAAATCACCCCCCAGTGGGGCTGGCCACACCACAATCTCTTCTCTTCCATTCTCCTCTTGGGACTTTGGGCATCCATGCACATGTACCCAGCATGAGTTATTTCAGTTGCCAGATTTGCGACTCGGACTGTGGTCTACTACATGGGAGTCCAGCAGTGTAACCCCTATGCATTTGCTGATCCCTCCTACAGTATTTTTTATTTTGCTTTTTTTTGAGCTACTGTAAATATGATTACTTTCTTGATTTTTTTTTCTTTTTTTTTCTTGAGAGGTTTTTGCTATAGGGCGCGTGCACTCGCCAGACAGACAGAGAGAGACAGAGAGATAGAAAGCGAGAAATCACCCCCCAGGGGGGATGGCCACACCGCAATCCCTTCTCCTCCATTCTCCTCTCGGGATCTTGGTCACGCACGCACATGCGCCCGGCGTGAGTTTAAGCCACCGGGTCCGGGACTCGAACCGCGGTCGACTACGTGGGAGTCCAGCGACATAGCCATTACACTAACTACTGGTCCCTTGATTTCTTTTTCAGCTAGATGTTATTGGCATATTAAAATAATATCACTCATTTTTGTATGTTGCTTTATATTGTGAAACTTTACCAAATTTATTTATCAGTTCTAACAATTTTTTTGTGAAGTCTTTAAGATTTTGTGTATATAAAAGATCAAACCATTTCCAAACAGAACAATTTGGCTTTCTTCTTTCCAATTCAAATGTTTTTTTTTTTATTTATTATTTGCTTAATTTCTCTGACAAGAACTTTCACTACTTTGTTGAATAAGTGGTGAAAGTGAACATCCTTGTCTTGTTCCAGATTTTGGAGAAAAAAAAAATTTACACTTTTCTTTGTTAACTGTGATCTGCCCCATATAACCTTTATTGTGTTGAGGTTTATGCTTTCTCTATCTTATTTATTGAATGATTTTATTATGAAGGGATGTTGTAGTCTGTGAAATACTTTTTCTGTGTCTGTTGAGATAATCAGAGGGTTTTTTTTTTCATCCCTTATGTCATATATTACATTTATAAATTTGTGTATTTTTAACCATTCTTGCATCTGTACCATAAATTCCACTGAATCATGGTATATAATCTTTTTGCTGTACTGTTGGATTTGACTTGAATGCATTTTGCTGATAATTTTTGCACCAATGTTCACTAGATATTGTTTTATTGTTGTTGTTGTTGCTGCTGTTATCTCAGTGTCTGATTGTCAGTGTCTGATTGTCATATTTGGATAGCGCTGGCCTAATGAGTTTGGGAAATTTTTTTCACTTCAGTTTTCTGTAATAGTTTGAGGAAAATAGGTATTAGTTTGTTTTTGTTTTTGTTTTTTTTTTTTTGCTATAGGGCGTGTGTGCTCGCCACACAGAGAGAGACATAGAGACAGAAAGCGAGAAATCACCCCCCAGGGGGGATGGTCACACCGCAATCCCTTCTCCTCCATTCTCCTCTCAGGATCTTGGGCACGCACGCACACGGGCCCGGCGTGAGTTTTAAGCCATCGGGGTCCGGGACACGAACCGTGGTTGACTACGTGGGAGTCCAGCGACATAGCCATTACGCTAACTGCTGGTTCCCAGAGGAAAATAGGTATTAGTTTTTTGTTTGTTTGTTTGTTTTTTTTTTTTTTTCTACAGGGCGCGTGTGCTCGCCAGACAGACAGAGAGAGACAGAGAAACAGAAAGCGAGAGATCACCCCCCAGGGGGGATGGCCACGCCGCAATCCCTTCTCCTCCATTCTCCTCTCGGGATCTTGGGCACGCACGCACACGCACCCGGTGTGAGTTTTAAGCCCCCAAGTCTGGGACACGAACTGCGGTCGACTACATGGGAGTCCAGCGACATAGCCATTACGCTATCTTCTGGTCCCGTTTTTGATGTTACATTTATTTGGAGGCCTTGGAGCTTCTGAAAATCTATTTTGCTTTCAAGACTTGGGGATTTCTATACTGTTGTTTCCTTTTCTTTCTTCTTCTTTCTATTTTTTTTTAAATTTTTTGCTATATGGCATGTACGCTCACCAGAGAGAGACAAAAAGTGACAAATCACCCTCCAAGGGGACTGATCATGCCACAGTCCCTTCTCCTCCATTCTCCTCTCAGGATCTTGGGCATGCATGCACATGCTGTTGGTGTGAATTTGAAGTCACTGGGTCTAGGACTTGAACCACGGTCAGCTGTGTGGGACTCCAGTGACATAACCATTATGCAATTTCCTGGTACCCTGTTATTTTTTAAATAAAATTTTTTCTGTCTTTTCCTGTTTCTTCTTTTTCTCTTACTTTCTTAATGTGAATTTTTGTTCAATTCATAGTGTTAAGATTGTCTCTTAGATTTTCTTTATTCCTTTATATCTTTTATTATATGATTGAGTTATTTCCAATGACCTGTCTTAAAGTTCATAGATTCCTTTTTTGCTTGATATGATCTGCTGTTGAAGAAGCTCTCTATTATATTTTAAATCTTATTTATTGAATTCCTTAGTTCTGAGATTCCTGGTTTATTGTTTGCTTGTTTTTACTGATGTCTATCTTTACAGATTTTTTTTTTTTTTTTACTGGTTTTGAATTGTTTTTCTAACTTAGTTTAATTATCTACCTAGGTTGTATCTGACTGAATTTTTCAGATATAATTATTTGAATTCTTCTCTTTTGGGGGTAGGTTTTTGCTATAGGTCACATGTGCACGCCAGAAAGACAGAGAGAGATAGAGAGACAGAAAACAAAATCACCTCCCCAGGGGGGATTGGCCATGCCACAATCCCTTCTCCTCCATTCTCCTCCTGGGATTTTGGGCATGCACGCACATGCACCCTGCATGAGTTTAAGCCACTGGGTCTGGGACTTGAACCGTGGTTGACTACATGGGAGTCCAGTGACATAGCCATTACACCAACTGCTGGTCCGTTGCATTCTTTTTTTGATTTTTTATGTATTTTCTTTTCATCTGTTACTGGATAATAATTGTACTCCTTTGAGATGACCTGTTGTCTTGTTTTTAATCATGTTTTTGTTTTTGCAAATCTGGTAGAAAATTTCCTCTATTAATTTTGTAGTGTGGCTTTCATTGCAAAATGACTTTTCCAAAGTTGAGTTTCAGGGTGCCAGTTGGGTAGGGTATGTAGGTTTTGGTTCAAATTGAACTCAGTAGTATAGTCCCTGTGCAGTTTCTTCAGCTATATTCCACATTAGTGTTGTCTGAAAATATTCCAGTGATTGAGACTTCAGGGGTTCTTAGGTGCAGTTTATTGAGCTTGGACATTGTTCTCCTAAAAACATGTGTGGGTAGAGTCTCCCTTGTAACTCTGACATGGCTTGAGGCTTAGGACAGGTCATAGGATTGTTTCAGTCAGCCATGAGTGTTTTTGACCACTGAATGTGGGCAGTTGGCTGGGTCAGAATCACCAGCTAGCTTCTGTGGGGTCTAGGTGAATGGCTGCTTCCAGCACTTGCACATCACTGGACAGAGTAACTGGTCAGACTCTGTAGACCTAGGAAAATGATACTACACCCAGTACCACTCTGTGAGTAGATGTGGGGTTATTAGTCTGTTTCTGCAGGCCTCGTGTGGGCAGTGTTGCTACCTGCTCTGGTTTGCTGGGAACAGGACCACGAACCTATTTGTGAGCTCTAGGGGTGCAGGACTGCTTCCAGGACTGGTGCACATTCTGAGGCAGGGCTGTGAGCCTGTCTTTGCATGTCCCAGTTAGGCAGACCCTCTCCTAGTATTTGTATGTGGTTGGATATGGGACCTCACAAACTGGCTGTGTGGCCCAAGTGAGTGGAGACTCAAGGTACCACTTTGCAGTAACTACTTGCTGGGAGAATTCATAACACAGGACACATTCCTTCTCTGGAGCTGAGCAGTGATTGGACTCCTAGTAGCTCTTCTGACTGGGTTCAGAGCCAATGAGAGCTGTAAAATTTCTTTGCAATAAAGACCATAGATGTCATTGTCATCAACACTGGCTGTTAAGGGCCTCCCACTCACCTTTCTCTGCTACAGGAAGTCCTTTTGTTTCTGATCTGCTCCCAGCTAGAAAGGCAGTAGAAGGATGCTTCTATCCCTTCTTTTTGTATCCAATTGAATGTCCATGTGTCACTGAATCTCTGGTTACTTCCCTACTGCACTCCAGCATTCTCTTTCAGTTATTCTGGATAAACATCAGACACATACTCTTTGATTTTGGTTTTCTTTTGTGGGAGGAAAGCATGCCTGGCTCCTCTATTTAGCCGTTTTGCAGTAAATCTGACTTTTTTAAACTTCTGCTATGTTTCACATGCTATTGATCTTGATATTTGGTTAGTTTTTTGAACTAAGTCTTACTGTCAGTTTCTTTGTTATGTTGTTAGACATATGGCTGTAGTGTCTAAGATCAGGGAGACGTGTGTGAGAAGAGGGAGAGAGATGATTTCACTCTAGTAAGACAGCAGTTTATGGGCAAACTACAAAAAGGGAAAAAGAAGATAGCTGCTTGCAATTTCAATCTCTGCTGCTCAGTCAAGCAGACTGAAGGTAACTGCTGGCTGTGAGAGCAGCCTCTAGCTATCTCACTTTGACTCACCAATAGGGAATCATCCCTTTGGAAAAAAATATATAGGAAATAAGAGAAATTGCTTTGAGAGCTTGGAAAGGGAAGACAATAATACAAGTATCAGTTACTATATATATAAAAAAAAAGAATTGATGTACAATAAAAGTTACTTTTAAAGATACCATAGTGAGTTGTAATATTTCTTTGAAACTGATTTTAAGTTCGTTATATGAAAACCACAATAATAAAAAAGTAAAAAAATTCCAGAACTATCTAATATCATTTCTACATCATAATTCTATAGGACTTAAATGAGATAT